>PPME03000010.1:0-351230 GCA_003706695.3 Limtongella incommunis
GGAGCAGAATAAAATAAACGGCCTTGCAGGACTTGTCACGTGAGCGAAAAGATCCTGTTTTGCACCTACACATAGGCGCTTGTCCCGGATTCCACCATAATCAAGAGCGAAAAAAGTAAGCAAAGTGGCCCCAGACTTACCTCCAGCAAAGTCATCAGCAAATTTATTCAACAATATTCAAGCGCACAATAAATGGCGGCGTGGCCCAGCAGTGCTGATCTACTATGGATATAAACTATCTGCTCGTTGCGCTTGCGTGTCTTTTCGAGAAAATATCTCTTGCTGTCTGCTGACATGGATGTTCATCTCGCATGAACGTTCCTTTGCAGACAGTTTCCGTTCTCGGGATTTCATTGCCAATACTTTCAGGGATTCTGGAGTACCTATTTTGATTACACCAGGTAAAAGGGCCTAGGCTCCAATAAAGCTGCAAGGGTCTCCGTCACACGGGAACCTTCAGTTTATGGCTTAGCTGCTTGAGTTGGAGACTACATAATGTCGACAAGTCCAAATGGTTACGCGACCTAACCTCGGGAAAAAATACATTTATACTTTTTTACCATATGCATTCAAACTATGTAGCTGTTGTGAAATGTGCAAGGGAAAGACTAGTAGTGGTAAGCCTACTCTCTAGCACCACGACTGTCGTTGGTTGAATTCCAATCGTGACCCCTGACGTTGTTACCTTGTTCAATTTTGCCAGTCTTGAGAATCTTAGCAATAACCTCGTCGGCATTCTCAGTGTCGAATTCATTGGCAAGCTGCGCCTTGCTGGCTTCTCCAAGAACACCTTGTGGCCCAGAAGTTTGACTTGTAAACACCTTGTATACTTCAACAACCTCTACTAACGGAACGGAGGAGTCCTTTCTATATTTCTCAACATCTTCTTTGGATGTACCCCAGACAACGAAATCGTCGTCTTTGCCTTTGTGAAAAACTCTGACTGCGCTGGACATGATGTTGATGGGTGCAATGTGTTAAGTGATCTAATAAGATTTACAATTCAAAAGTTAGAAAGCAATTGAATCAAAAAGATGAAAATGTTGAACTATAGCTGGGCTTGTCCGGCTTTTTATACTCTTGGTCTCGATGTCGCACGTCACTTCCCTTTGTTTGCTACAGGTCAGATGAGCAACTAACCTACCCCGGAGTGTCTGACTAGCTCACCCAGACACCGCCCAGCCTGTCCCAAAATGTCATGTTTTACTCAATGCACTTACTCAAGTTGTCTCGTCTAGTAAGATTCTTTCCAGAATCTTCTTTTCTTCTCTATGTTGCTCTTGAACGCTCTTTCGACATCAGCTATTTGTGATGGCATTAGTGGGGCTAAAATGACATCATGCTGAGGGCGGTACACTCACTGGGTTGCTACTCTGAGAAAGGTGTTCTCGGAGGACTTTTACAACTTTCTCAAGGGACTTGAAAATTTTTCAATAAATAAGGTGCAATATTTACAATTGTTTATGCTACTTCAAACCATCCCTCTTCAATGAACTTGATCATGTAATCGTCGACATCGCCAACTCCATCTTCGCTCTCGTCTTCGGACACATCCGAGCCAGAAGCATCACCATTTGTTGCTGACAGGGGTATTGCTTCTCCATTGCTGTTTGAATCCTCCTGCACTGATACTGAGCGACTATCACGACTATCAGCTGTACCGGGTGTAGCTTGTCTAGAAACACGTTGCTCGTCAAAATCGTTTACATCTAGATTAGCTTCTTTGGAAGCGGCATTAGCGGCAGCAGCGTCATCTGCGTCCTCTGCTCGAGCAAGTTGTGTTTCAAAATTTTCGCTTCCGTCGCCAATTGTCGATATCAAAGTAGGGCCATCTCCTTTGACAATATCTCCGTTGATGTCGTCGCCAATCATATCCTTAACCGTCATGCCAGCAAAGTAGTCTGTAGTAAATTCTCCTTCCTGAATGACAACATTGTCTAGAATCTGCTTCTGAGTAGCTTTGCGTAAAATATTGCTCTCGATGGTATACTCTGAGACAAACCTGTAAATATGAACATCCCTTGTTTGTCCAATACGATGACATCTATCCTGGCACTGCTTATCCATCGATGGGTTCCAATCAGAATCGTAAAAAATAACAGTGTCAGCACCAGTAAGATTGATTCCAAGGCCACCAGACCTAGTCGATAGAATAAATACTGGAATGCGCGCATCTGAATTGAAACGCTCGGTGAGAACTTGTCGTTGCTCAATTCTAGTAGCACCGTCAAGACGCAAATACCTCCATCCATGAATATTCAAAAATTGCTCCAAGACATCAAGAACTTTAGTCATTTGCGTGAAAATTAATGCTCTATGCCCGCCATCGATCAAGTCGCGCAATAAAGTGGCAAGCTTTTGAAGTTTTCCGCAGTCATATTGTAGCAGCGTCTTATCAGGAAATGCAATTGACAACTTCTCTTGGGCCTGATGGAATAGATCGTCTTTACGGAGCCGTTCTATCTCTTCAGATTCACAAATTTGCTGACCTAGAGTCTTTTCAGGCATATCAAGGCACAGCACGGAAGGTGTCACAAAGGCAAATTTTTCCACAGCCGCTTTGTGCATCTGTCCTTGTTCACTTAGTGGCCATAGTAGTTCGTTTTTCACAACATTGGTATTATTCCAGTCATAACCACTATCCTCAGTGTCCTTTTTTGGCTTATTAGCATCAACAACCTCTATCAAGGTACTTGAATAGATTGGCTTTTGAGAGCATCTCAGGCGATTCACATAAACGAGTTGACTAATCTTTTCATTCTCCTCTACCTTCCGCATGTACGTCTTGTACTTTGAGTGACCCTCAATAGTGGCGAAATCAAGTTCCACGGGTTTCAGCTCTTTCGCAACTGTAGAATACTCCTCTGCCAAATGCCACGACGCATTGATGCGATTTAATGATTGTGTTGCAAAGTGGCTAACTGGTTTTTGAACTAGAAGTGTATCCAGTGACAAAACAGCTGTTTCTTCATCGTGGTTATCCATCATTTTCTTTCGAAATAGCAAATCATTGATTTCATAATCAGAAACGACGGATTTCGGAATCGCAAGAGAAGTGACAATCGGACGCACCTCAAATAAGTCTGGATGGTTGCATACCTTCCGCAACTGCATCAAGCAGTTAATGATAGATAAAAAGTTGCCAGATGATAGAGTAGCCTTCGTTTGAGCTCTTGACATGAAATCATCGTACAGATATCTTTGCCGTTTTGACAATCTGCAGTAAACGATATGCTCGTACTTGTGAGGCATTTGTTTCTCCACATCAGCTTTCAGTCGCCGCAGCAAATAAGGACGTAAAATTTGATGCAGCTTTTCCAACGTATGTCTTGCTTCCTCATCCGCTAGCTGACCACCTTCGACCATTTTGTCTACAGGTCGCGCAAACCACTCCTGAAAATCGCTGAGATTAGCAAAGCCTTCGGGCATGGCTTGCGTGCCCTGTGATGATGGCATTAAAAAGTAAAGTAATGACCACAACTCGATAAGGTTATTTTGTAAAGGCGTACCTGTCAACAAGAGGCGTCTTTTGGTGTTGAAGTTGAGAAGGGCTTGCCATCTTTGAGATTTGAAATTCTTAATGTTGTGCGCTTCATCCAATATCATGTAAACCCATTTCTTCCTCCTAAAGGCTCCCTGATCTTGAATGACTAACTGATAAGAAGTGATACAGACATGAAACATATTTTCATTGCTCCACCCCTTTCTCTTTTCCTTTCGTTGAGCAGGATTGCCGTAATATGTCAATACCTTGAGCCCAGGAGCAAAACGTTTGAACTCCATTTCCCAGTTCAGAATTACAGAGGTTGGAACAACAATAAGATGTGGACCCCATATCTTTTTAGTACAAGCAAGATATGCAATCAATGAAATAGTTTGTATCGTTTTACCGAGTCCCATCTCATCGGCCAGAATGCCATTTGTATCATTATTGTATAACCCTGTCAACCATGTTAGACCATCGCGTTGGTATTCTCTTAAGTTGCCTCTCAGTAGCTCTGGTGTCGGAACCCTGTTGTCTTTCAGATTCTCATCCTTGTGGTCTAACTTCGTGAGCAATTTACTTGCATTACCATTGTTTTGTGGAATTAGGTCTGTAGCTTTCTCGATAGAGACTGCAACATTTTCATCATCCTCTATCTCAATATCCATTGCATCACTTTCGCCATCAGTATTAGCAGAATGCGATGGAGATTGAGATTGTGAGCTATCGCTTTCCATTTGTTCAACTGAACCGTTGAACAACGAAGCCAGATTGCTTCTTGGTTTTGGTATTTGGTCAATTTCTTCTGTGCTGCCATCTAGCTTGGCATACTTCGCTTTAAGCTCTTCGATGCTCAGCTTTGAATCTTCTGAATCCTGTTCACCATTTTCTCTATTCCCATTCTCAGTTTCAGAAAGAGAAGAACCGTCAGATTCAGACATTTCGTCAGAGTCATACTCATCCGATGAATCACTTGCTTCCTCCTCCTCTTCCGCTTCCGATTTCACTTCCATGCCATTAGTATTTCTATCATCCATGACTGTGTCAATATTAGCGTATTTAGCCTTGAGCTCTTCGACAGTGAGGTTGCTATCTTCTTCATCAGAATCGGATGCCGCAGAAATAAGGTCATCCTCTTCCATTTCATCGTCATCGTCAGCATCCTCCTCCCCCTCATCTTCATCTTCATCGTCATCATCGTCATCATCGTCATCGTCATCATCATTCACTTCACCCACGGCAGTAAAGTCTTCCAAGATATCACCATTTGGCTGATTATTGTTGTACATACGAGCTTTTAAAAGCTTGGCTGAATTTTCAAGAATCGAGTTGAGCTGTTTTTTACCCTTCTGTCGCTTTTCTTCTTCCCTCTCTCTTAATCGCCTTTGAGCAACAACCTTTTCAGCTATCTTCCATTTTTTGTACACTTCCAAAGCAGTTCGCCTTGCCAACTGACGAATTCTTTTTTCTTCCTCTTTACGTTCCCTTTCAGAGGCACCCTCCAAACGCTTGAAATGATTTTCCACAGTACTTGCTAGTTTGCGGGCTCTGGTGAGTTTCAATCTTCTCTGGTCATGCATCCATTTTCCTACGTCGATTGCGTGTTTTACAAGTGAATCCCAATGAAGATCAGTTTGGCGCAGCGGGTCTGATGCTCTCAAGTCTTTTGTTGCAAGCTGGCCTAATATTCCCATGCCGTCATTTTGCTGGGCATTTTTGATTCTCTTTCTTAGGTCAATTTGATCCTCGATATATTTATGTTCTTCTTCCTTAGAAAGATCGCCATCGTCAAGTAGAGCAAACGAAGAAAGCATGTCGCCCAACGAGCTAAACTGAGGCTTGGCTAGATGAAATTGAGAAGTAACAATGGGTTGTGAATCAGGATATGCTCTGCGGTATCGCTTACCAGGTACATACTCGAAGCGATCAACAAAAAAGTCCTCATAGTACTGATCGTCATAGATAGGCTCATCAGACCAGTAGTACCTCCTTTTCTTGCTCGCACTTTTTGATTTACTCACTCGTGGCTTTTCCACAACAGGCTCATTGTTGACAACAGGCTCCTTCTCGGGCTCCATGAGCAGCGCTTTCAAGTGATTTCTCGAATGTCTATTGCGATGCCCTCCAGTTGATTCACTGTCTGCCCACAGATCATGCTTCGCTGCAAACTCTTCAAAGGCAGTGGATTTATCACGGGCAGCTCCCTCTGGATCATAGTAAACCAATGAAACATAGGTTTGCAAATGGTATAGAATTCGTACGCTGGCATCGTATCGTTTGACAATTTCCTTGAGTCTGAGCTTTGCAGCATGGAGTTTGGCAGATGTCCCTTTGCTTCTAGGAGTGGAAGCAGGTTCTGCAGCCTCAAAACCAGTTTCTAGCTGTGACTTTGCATCTCGCCTGCGTAACTGTCTACTATCTTTGGCTTCATGCATGTCTGGAGACTCTTCTGATCGATCTTGTGCACTGTATCTCCCAGATCTGCGGGAAGATCTTCTAAGATTGTTTCTGTCTGAATTTCCTGTGCTTTTAATTGGTGTGGACGCGCTATCTTCCTCGTCTGACGGTCGCTCTGCTTTCACTTTCGTGGTCGGCCTCAGCCTTCTGCTTGCAATAGAGTCATTATTTTCTTCACCACGACCTATGCTTCCAGTAGCCCTTCTGGATGATTCTCTTCTCTTTGATTGTGAAACATTCTCGGATTTCACAGTAGCGTCAATAGTGGAACCCGTAGTTGACTCCACAGTGGATCTTCTAGACGACCGTCTAAGCGGTCGTTCCGATGACACCCTTTTCTGCAGATTGAGGTCTTCTTTTTGTGCAAATTTCTTCATCTTGTCGTCGAAATCAACAGATTTTTCAACTGGTGCAGCTAACCAGCCTTCCAAATCTGTCATTTTCACGTGATTTTATTGCCGTCAACCTCAACTACCGATAGCAATAATAGTATCAATCTTTTCCAAATCAAAGCTACTTTTACGGTACAAAATTTCAAGGCCGTACGGCAAAATTTGTCCACTATTAGAATACCGGTTGTGATGAAAGTGATTGTTATGCTAACAGAACTTATAAAATGTGTGGGATTTCAGGTGGGACTCTCTTCGTGGCGTGGAATGTGGCGGGAGATCATATCGGTGGCTTTTAGTGCATGTGATGAAAGGGCAGCGAGAGAATCCAGCACAAGGCAAAGGGTTCATTGACATAGCTTGTCTCAGCATAGTTGCTCGATGTCATTAGGCTCCGTGTGAGTAGCAGCCTGGAGATCCGTTGTCCCGGTCTCTTCACACAAACTCTGCTGTGTCGATAAACATTCAAGAGCAGGTCAACAGTATGTTTACAGCAAGTCCAAGTTGACAACTGTTGGTGACAAAATCATTTTACAATCTAAAACGAATGCTCTCTAGAGGTTTGGCCACTTCTAGACTCCAAAACAAGCAGGTCCAGTGCTTGAACTAGAAACGTTAATGCTAAATCTTTGGGAATTGCCAATATACAATACAACACGCTAACGCCATGCTATGAAGCGACCCCCAAGAGAAATACGGAAAACGCCAGGCTTTTCACTGATTGAGATTGCACACTAGATGTCATTGAATAACGAGCAGCGGCGCTTGTTTTCTTAATTCTTGGGTCAGCAGCTCCGCGTTCCTGGCATCAATAGCACTCTGCATGTGGTTGCCCACCCCAAGCTGCTGGGAGGGTCTCGTAACATTGGCATTGGCCAATTGGAGCAAGCTCAAACTCTCACCATCTCGACAGTTTGTGAAAAATCAAAAAAATAATGCTGAGAACAACAATTAGATCGTCCATTCCAGCGATGAGAGCTGCTTCTCGCGCAACTCCTGCTAGCTACCGTTTCAAGAGCTCAGCTGCCGACGACTTATACGGAGACTATCCAAAGGTTCCCGAGGAATTTATGCAGCACAAAGACCCTTACAAAAAATACGACGACCAGCAGGCTAGACGTAATTTCAATGAGCCGCTTCCGCCAAGATCAGACTTGTATGACGTTTGGTCGCCCGATAGATTTGAATTTGCATCAGATTCATCTGCGATTGGAAGAAATGTTCTCTTCTTCACCGGTATTGCAGCTTTTGGTTACTTCATTTACTATTTCGCAGCTCCTGAAAAGGTTGCAGTTCCCAGACAATATCCCTACGATGGTTTGTACAAAGCGCTGGGTGGCGATGAGGAGACGAAGGAGATCTATGGTGCGAAAGGAAAATTGGAGTAACTCGAGAGTGCGGATGCGCGCAGCCTTGTTTACTCGAGACCAACAGTTGTGGATGAGCTGTGACTGACGAGCGGCAACGTATTGCGACAACAAGAACGTTGTCGTGGTGGGATGGTCCATAATCTATAGAGGCATAATATATTTAACATCTTGCAGTAACTTGTCAGTTAAGTAGGTAGAGGCACAATGAAGTTGTAACCCTGGAGAAAAGTTGCAACCTATCTATCAATCCTGGTAGAGCAGCAGTGCTTTGCGTGCAAGTGCTGGTGCGGGAGAAGCTGTTGTGGCTTACTACTTGCACGCTCAAAATTTCTACCTGGAAACTACATGTTGTACATTGCAATGAAATTTCTTTTTTGTTTGTTAGTTCCTACTTTTCACAATGCACCAGCATTGCCTATCCTCTATTTAGGTATAAATAACTCACTGCGCATAAACACCATTGAACTTATCGTTTCCTTGCAGACGATCAATAGTACCAAGACGTGCAGCTTCATAAAGTTCGTTGAGACGAGCCATGGGAAGAGGTTCCGATGGGTCAGTACCTGTTTCGGTTCCATTCGCAGTGGCACCCAATGTGTCATTGTCAGGAGAAGACTCCTTGCTGGTGATACCATTTGCTCCATCACTAGTTGGCAGTGGCACCCCTGTGGCGCCAGCGACTCCAGGCACTCCAGCTACACTCGCCATGGACATGGGTGCGATTGCCGAACGGCCGGTCAAAGTGCCGTCATATAAAGACGTCGTATGAAGCTCCTGTGGATAAACCATTGGAGCAGGACCCTGTCTGTAAGCAACCGTATGAGGACCATTTGTTGCTTGAGAGCGTCCCCAAGAAAGCCGAACGCGAGAGGCGCCTATTGGGTATCCTTGCATAGATGAGATGGCTTGCTCTGCAGACAATCTCTGCACAAATTGAACAAAACCACAGCCCTTTCCTGGAGGTATCTTGACGTAGGTAATGTCGCCAAACGGAGCAAAGTAGTCACGCAGTTCGTTCTCTGAGATAACGGAGCTCAAACCGCCCACAAACACGGTGGTGTTGTGCGGGTCAGTATACTGATTGAGGGGAGCAGCGTGGTGAAGCGATGCCGGGACCCCTTGCAGTACACCGTTAGAGGTCTGTACTGGTGGTACAGCAGATGAATAATACACGTGAGCCATTTGCTGTTGCATCTGTTGGTAATGACTGAAAGCAACTCCTTTATTTTTCGGGGTGGCTGTGGAAATTCGCATGGGTCGCGAGCCACAAAACCGGCCCTGCATTTCATGTAGAGCACGCTGCATATCGGCTTCATCTGAGAACCGAACAAAACCATATCCTCTTGATTGGTTGGTGGAGATGTCGCACATAATCTTTGTAGACTTGCACGAAGGGTACTCCTTCGAAAACAAGTCAAATAGATCGGCTTCCGTGACCTCGGAGGTCAAGTCGCCCACGAAAATAGAGTACTCTGGCGCACGATCTTCCTTGCGATCATTGAGACCGTTTCCTGACGCCCAGTTCAAGCGGAACAGTCTTTGGGTGTTTGGAATAAACTGCCCGTTCAACTGCAAAGCTTTCGCGGCATTTTCCGGCGTGCCAAAGTCAACAAAACAGTATCCGAGATTGACTCCGGTGTACTTGTCTCTAATCATCTTGACCTCTACTGCAAGCGAGAATGCCAGCCAAATCTTCTTGACAGACAGCTCGTCGTACCAGGGCTCCAGCTCACCCATCCAAAGAGTGGTTTTTGAGGTGTTTGCATTGTTACTCATACCCGACGATTCCTCCTGGTTGTAGTGGGCATCAGGAACAAACGACGCGACCTTTGAAGGGTTTGCTGCGGGGGCCGTTGGCGGCACGGAATTTTCTCCCTGGTCCTCAGACATTGTGAGATTCTTTAGCAAAACAGAAACAAATTCAAAAAACAGAGAACCTGATCAACAGCGTTCCCTCAAGGCAAACCAAACAAAAACCAAATCAAAAAACAAAAACACCAAAAATCAAACAACTCACGCAAATCGAGTGACAATCCCCAATCAAGACTCAGAAAAAAAAATAGGGATCAAAGGTTTGTGTTGAGTAGAAGAGTTTTTGTCGGGTGTATGGTTTCCTGAACAAGCTCCAAAGAGTCAGTGATTTTTTTGGGACTTAGGGTAGGAGTCAGAAAAAAGAAATCTCTGTGGATGGAAGGAAGAGACAGCAACACAATGCAAGCGAGCGGTGACCGTGACTGCTGTGCTTGTTTGAGGCCGTGATGCGACTGCCTTTTCTTTTGCCTTGTCTCTTTTTACCAACTGACGAGCTTCTAGACGTGCGAATTTGCGTGCTGTTGTCCTCTCCAGTCTTTGTCACAGGATCCTCATTGACACCTTCTTGTCAGAGCAGCAGATGGAGCAAATTGGGAAATATGAATTCTGGGCGGCCCAGTAGCGCGAATAGCAACAGCGAAAAAAAAGTAACCTGGTGACCGTGACAAAATTACTTTGATTCTGTGCACGCGGAACTGAAGCACACGTACCTTTGTGTCAGTGTGTTTTTTGAGTGCTGGCCTTCTCGATAATATTTTTTTTTAACCTCCGATGTTATCCCGAGAACTTCGTCTCTCTTACCCTATATATGGAAGTGCTTTGTCCGTTCCTTCCGGAAATCCACCCATCGCGGGACTCGCATGGAGTCCCCATTGCGGTCCCATTTTGGTCAATTTGGGTCCACCAGAATCCGTTGGCATCATCTATGCGATGCTTGGCGCCAGCTGTCAGACCGACTGATACTCTTTACCAATATGTGAGCAATTTACCAAGATTGCACTTTGCACAGCCCAGCTTGTCGACGCAGTGCTTACGCTTCCAATCTACTTGGCAACGTCCCTTGGAGCACGTTTTCTTTCCATTTCGATTGAACACCTCATGTCCCTGACGCACGTGAGAGCGCACCACCAAAATGCAAAGCCATCACAATTGCGCAGGGGTACTCAGCTGTAATTCCAGGGGTTGCCATCAATTTTCCAAAACACAGCTAAGTCGATTAATGCTTCTTCCTCGCCAAGAAATTTGACAAACTTGTCAGAAGGTTTTTTGATGTGGTGTGCAGTTGTCTTGTCCACAAATTCTGCTATCTGACCAATAATAGACAAGAACTGTTGTGCCGAAATATACCTCGGAACGCCTGGGAAGAGCCAACTGATTGGCACTGCTAGATAGTGACATCCTATCCTGGTGAAGATGCTGCTTGATTTGGTACAATCACCAGATAAATAGGTCTAGGCGGATGCTACCCTTGGAGGGACTTTCTATGACGGGGCATTAGCAAGTAGGAATTCTCAAGCTCTCCCCAACGTAGGAATAGAAAGGTATCAGATCATTGCAAAAACGCAAATGATTACCACTACAAGTGTATGTGCTGTTTACTATAGAATGCTTCTTCCAGGCGTGACACTGATCTACTACCTACTGTAGAACAGACGCACAAGATCTCGGTTATTGTTGCTTTCACGATCGTGCTTAGTCCAACTATCCATGTCATTTCCAAAGCTTGTTTTTCTCATCTACAGCGGTTCAAATACCAGCGGCGCATCAAGTGGAGATATGCTGTGTGTGGTTGACAATGGGAGCTGCTGTAACTATATAGACATTTAGTTATTTTGGAGTTTTAACTTGTTAAAAAATTGGCATTTTTGATTATCATTTATCATTTATCCATTGCTACAAAATGTGCATGACTCAAATTCAAAATAGAGCATCATTGAAAATGTCGTTGAAACGGCACAAAAAGGTATGCTCAGATTGAACAGTAGCTGGCTGATCAATGTGCAATGCCTCCATATTTACAGCCGCCATAATTTCCTTAGTTTCTTTACTGCTGAGAGACTTTCGAGAAGAAATAATTGCCTCAAACAGCTCTGGCGGTGCGTCCCAAAATTCTTCTCTGAACATTTTGAAAAGCTCCAGCAAATCATCTTTAGGCACTTCAAGCGCTTGTAAGAGATACTCGACTGGTCGCAGCAAATTCGGCAAATAATCAGCATCCATTTCCAACGGTGGTTCTGTCAAAGAATCCATAATTTGGCGAGCATCTTCCCGAATATGGGCGGCATTCTTTTCAAACTTCAGATCTGCTTTGTTATCTCTGAGCGCTTTGAAATAAAGTAGAATCAATGTTTCTGTCACCAATACTGTCAAATCACGTTTGACTTCAGAGTACATATGAGTGTCCATATCTGCGGCATAATCTTGAATTGTCTCAACAATGAGCTTAATGGATTTTCCTTTGGACCAACTTGAAGAGTCAAAAAGTTCTCCAAAGGGTACAAGCATATCTGAATACATGACACGCATATGCAGGGCATTCAGTGAATACATCGACTTGTAAAGGTTTTGGCACACAGCTTCAAGTGTTTGATTCACTTGCGACTGATACTTACGAGACACCGCTTCATTGTATCTAGCCTGAAGTCTTACAACCTCATTTTTGGCACGCAGCTGATCATTTTCGAGAGCAATGATATATTCCAGTAATCCTGGAGCAATAGCAATCTCTTCGTCAACACCCTCCTCGCGCTTTTTCTTTTTCTTGTGCTGCTGTTGACTCTCCAGAAGTCGCACTTGGGCCTCAGCAAAGTTTTTTGTGTGTTGCATTCGGTCATTCAAAATACTTGCAATCTCTGTCGCACATCCAGCAATAATGCGATCTTTCTGTGACTCTTGACAAAATTCTGCGGTGTCGCGAATAATTTTGAATAAATCATCTTGATTTGCAAGGTAAAACTTATTGTCCATATCACTGTCCGGAGGAATAACACGTTCTTCAAACCGCAATCGCTCAGCAACAAGAACTTCTGACGACCATTTCTTGAGTTTCTTTATGTTAAGGCTTAAGAATTCATCATAAAGTGCATCCTCCTTCCCACCAAGCAAAGGCTCTGCAGCCAAATATTTTAATACAGGAGATTCGCTTCCAAGAATTTTTCTTGTGCGCACTTTATAAGCTTCGACCCAGTGTAATAAATCGAGGAGATTTTCGGCAGTAGGATCCAAGTCATTTAAAATAGTGTTCAATACGTTGTTGACTGCCTCGTGATAGTACTTTGCATATTCATCCAAAATCTGCCATCTTTTCGGTAGTCTTCTGGATAGATCCTTTTTGTAAACATTCAAATCCTCATAAATAAATTGCAATTTATCCAGCATTGCTCTTGGGTCGCCCAAAACCTTTTTCATTTTGATGTCAAAGCGTCTAGGAACAGATTCCTGAATTTTTTGAAAAAACCTCTTTTTATAGTCATCGCCTTTACTGAGACTACCGACTTTTTGAATCAAATAATTGTAAGCCTCCTCGCTATTAATCTGGCCACTTTCTTTGGCTTCTTTCAAGATTTGATGCTGAAGATCTTGCTTTTCTTCAAATGCGACAATTTTAGCTGTTTTAACAATGAGTTGGTAATTGCCAGCTTTCGTGAGAGTCAACAATTCACTTGCTACCGTGAGGATAGTATGGTCAAACTCATCCACAAGGTCAAGAAGAGCTTGAAAATGCTTCTTGATAACGTGTTTAGTGTCGGCCGAAGACCTTGCAGACTGCGCCATTGCCTCGTTATAAACTATCCGCTGCTGAGTAAGTAGATAATGAATTTTGACCAAATTTGGCATCTCTGCAGTAGCATCTTGAATTGGACCGTCCTCATCCATTAGATCCTTGATGTACTGGAGATCCTGCTTCATATTGGTGAAGTTATCAACAAACCTTTGCGTTTGCTCAAAATTACCAAGCACCGTTCGCAACTGTCTTATTCGACTAAACTCTGGAACCGCATTTTTGCTAATCGATTGAACCTTGTCAACAGATTGCAGGGCAGTTTTGATATCCTCCACGCGCTCCCTCGACTCATCCAATACTTGGGCCTCTTTTGATAGTACCTCAATTTGTGCATCTAGCTGGCCCTTTATCTGCCTCTCAATTTGGCGTTTCTCTCGTAGCAACTGTTCACGGAGAGAGGGTATGTTTTTGGAATCTGAAGGGTATCTCAGCATGGCAGCTACCTTGAGGGTGGCGGCCTCACGCTGCTCGTGTTGATTCATTTGAACCATCTTATTCTTTTAAAGCTATTGGCAAGCTTTACAGCTATCTGTTCCCGACTGTTCCTAAAGTTATGTTGTGTTGGTGTTCCAAGTTGGTTGTGTCAGCTAAACGAGAAACACACAACGATTACCGGCCTGGAGAGGAGTCGTTCTGCGTAGTCATCTACAACTCAAAGCTCAGCAAGAAAAACAATAGAAGCAGAAAAAAGAATCAAGAATCAAGGGAACTATAAAAAGGTAGCTTCAAGATTTCTACCACTCATTCTACCTAGAAACTTGTATACTCTTGGCTCTAACAATCACCACGGTTACTCGTATTAATTTTCACCCAAAAGGGAATTTCATCTGACACGTTTGAGTCTTAGTTGTTAACAGCGGAGCACTACTGGCATTAGATCTACGGAAAACTTTGGTCAACCATTGAAGTGAAACTTTATAGCATCCAACATCCTTTCAGGAATCACATTTATTCCAGTCGACAAGCGGTATCATTGTAAAACCCCGCTATCTTACGTGCTCTATTGATTTTGACAGCAATATGGACCTGAAAGTATCATCCGACAAATTGGTGGCCGATGAGGAGTATTTGGCCTCGTTGCCTTCGGAGTATTCAAGCACATTGCAGAAAGAATTGCAACTAATCAACCAAATGGCTGAAGATTTGACAGACAAGGGTGATCCTAAACCAATTTATCCTGCAAAGGTGGCAGAGAATTTGAGAAAAATGATTGCGTCAGCTGACGAGTCTTTCAAGAAGGCAAACTATCCAGAAGCATTGAAAAAGCTGGGGTTGGCACTTGCAATTTCTCAAAAGCGTCCGCTGTGGGAAAAAGCCGCTGTACAGATTGAAGATTCATTGACAGTGGTCAGTCGTAGGTGTGACGTGTATTTGGCTGCTAAGGATTGGCAAAATGCTTTAAATGATGCTTCTCTCCTTGTTGCTCTTAAACCCGCAGCTGGAAAAAATCATCTTCGACAAGGTGAGGCCTATGAAGGACTTGGGCAGAAAGAGTTGGCAAGACAAAGTTACATTTCAGGATTGGCTATGGAACCTAGTGATACAAAGCTGCTGGGCGCACTGGCTTTGATAGATGGGTCGAAAAAATAACTTGTGTAACTATATTTTAATTTCCTCTATTATTTTGTACCTGGATGTATATATTACATTATGGTTACGTTTTGTTTTATTATGTTTATCTGTGTACCTATGCGTTTGGTATCCTGTACTGTTACTCTTCGTCCTCAGGGAAATCAAACACCTTGACCGTGTGCATCACAGATGCAATCGCTATCAGCTTCTGGCAGCCAATTCTGGAAGCGCTCAACCGCATTATTTGCCAAGGTCATCACAATATTCATACGCCACCTAAAAAGCAATAAGTAACTTCACGTGATTCTTCTTCTTTTGGACGGCCCCGTGACCATTATCTGTCACATAAATGCAGAAGGCAACAAAATTGTGTTTTGCGGACCAGAAAGCTGGATAATTCTCTCTTACTTTAAGGTGAAGCATTCTACTGCGTGCGAATGTCTCTGCAGATGAACTCGCCGGCTGCGCGGCCTGCGGTCAGTTTCAGCACTGGCACAGATCCCATTTATATCAGCTCGGATGACGAATCACTGAGTACCTCTGGTGATCAAGTGCATTTAGAAGATACTGTGAGTAGCCCTATCAGTAACTTTTCAAATGCCCGCCAGAGTCCTACTCCATTTTCACCAGCAGGGTCATCCACGCGTTTGTCAACGCTGAATGAAAAAACAGCATCCTCAACATCTCTCAAGCGATCCTACTCATCGCTATTTGACAAAAGTTCAAAAACTTCTTCGTCCACACCTGGACTTATAAGTCCGGGTGGAAATTCCCCTGCACCAAATCATGAGATAGTCGATTTGACTGTGGAAGATGCCCCATTGAAACGCTCACGTCCATCTCAAGAGGCATCGCTTCATTTCGGCCAATTGTCACTGCATCAAAATGCGCCTGCTGTTAATAACCTGCCTTTGGTTGCTGACATGAACCAAAATGTGCCCGCCATGCGCAGAGCACCCACGTCGACCCCCAGTCCGCCGATTACCTCGCTCTTTGGAGTGGGATCAGCGAGTGGAGTTCTACGCGATAGGAAAGTCAAAATGTACAGGGAACGTGCTGTACGATTTGAAAATATCCAAAAGTCACGAGTATCACAGAAAGTCCTGAAAGATGCTTCTTTGCTTCTTAATTACCTCATATCAAGGCTTGAGGTAAGTGTGCGACGGCTCGAAGATGTTTCGAAAATAGAAAATGACACGCTGATAAAGTGCAAACGTTTAGAACGGGATCCGGAAGCTAAAAAGAGGGATTCTCCTATACAGAAACGTCTGATTTCGCTCATCAATTCATCGCGCCAATACAATCAGCAAAAAGAGCGCCTTGAAAGCGAGCTTCGCGGCCTTGAGCACAAACTGGACGCTGTCTTCTCTGGCCACATGACAGATTATGAGGTAGAGTTTCGAAGGCTCGCCGGCCTTCCTCCAAACGATCACAATCACAATGCCATACAAGCGATGAATCAGCATCTGTATGCGGACTCGACTTCACATGACGAATATCACCCCAACAACTATTCCATGCAAAATCTTCCTTTGGGATCTCGCATAAATTTACCGGCATCCTACTCAAGTCATGGTATGAATGACCATGATCATCTTCAGGAGCTGTTGAAAACAATTCAGCCAGATGAAGAAATCGATCCACAGTCTCGCATTGGCACACCTGATGCCCTTGCTGTCAACCTATTGGAGCACCAAAAGATTGGTTTGACTTGGCTGCAGCGCCAGGAGGAATCGCAAAACAAGGGTGGAATTTTGGCCGATGACATGGGTTTGGGTAAGACAGTGCAAATGATTGCTCTTATGGTATCCAAAAAGTCTACTGATGCTGAGCATAAAACAACGTTGGTGGTTTGTCCAGTAGCATTAATTCGTCAATGGGAAAGAGAAATTCAGGTTAAAGTGAAACCGGACTCACAATTATCCGTCTATGTGCATCACAGTTCATCCTCCAAGCTACTGCGTCGCTGGAATGACTTTCGTAGATTTGACGTTGTGATTACAACCTATACAATTCTCGCTCGCGAATTTAAGGACCACCAAAAGGCTTTAGAGCAAAGAGCCACTATTGGCTCCAACAGCGACCACATGCCAACGCCGCGCTCTCCCTTTTTTGTTGGCAAATGGTTTCGAGTCATTCTTGATGAAGCTCAGTACATTAAGAATAAGAATACACAGACCTCAAATGCTGTTTCTGGTCTACATGCAGTTCATAGGTGGTGCCTCTCTGGTACACCTATGCAAAACAGTATTGAAGAACTCTACCCGTTTGTCAGATTCTTACAGATTGCTCCGTACAACGAAGAGAGAAAATTTTCCAATGATATTACGCGTGGTATTAAGAATGGATACACGCAGTCCTATCAGCGGGTCAGAGCGTTGCTGAAGGCCATTCTACTCAGGCGCACAAAGAAAAGTAAGGTTGATGGTAAACCAATTTTGACTTTACCTGAGAAGTATGTTGCCGTTGACAACCGAGTGTTTACCGACGATGAGAGCGACTATTACAGAGCACTCGAACAAAAGACGCAGTTACAGGTCAACAAGTACATCAATTCCAATTCTGTGGCGCAGAATTACACTAATATTCTTGTAATGTTGTTGAGACTGCGGCAGGCTGCCTGCCACCCGAAACTGGTTGAAAAAGCGAAAATGAAAAATATCAACCAGGGTGCGCCAACTGATAAAGAGGCAAAGATCCAGTATAGACTGGCACATTCACTTCCATTTCATCTCAAAGATCAGCTCAAGGGTATGAATGAGTTTACTTGTTCCAACTGCAGTGACGCTATAGACCGCCAGGAGGCCGAGATCATGACACCTTGTTGCCACATCATGTGTAGAGAATGTCGTGCAGAACAACAGGTGGACGCGAGTATTCTTGGAGATGATGAGAAGCCGACGTGCCATACATGCAGTGCCGAGATTGATTTTGAGAAGAGAATATGTTACGAGATATTTCATCAAGCTGTGATTGAAGGTAGCAACGAGCAGCAGATTCTGCTTTGGTGCAGAGAAATGAGAAAGCGGGGCACTCTCGACAGAAAAGCAAAACTAGAGTTGCTGGATATTGGCGACGATGACGGGGAGATGAAGGACTCCACCAAGAAGAAGTACCGCGAGCAACAGGAGATTGGACGCCTAGGGTTGGAGAAACTGTTCCCCAACGGGTGGATTCCTTCGACCAAAGTGAACAAGTGTATGGAGATTGTGGCTGATGTTTATGAGAACTACCCGGGTGAAAAGATCTTGGTGTTTTCGTCATTCACATCTTTGCTGGACCTGCTCGAGATTCCAATGTTTAGAGACCATCCCAACCAGTATTTGCGGTACGACGGGTCGATGACCGCCACGGAGCGTAACGAAACGGTCAACCAGTTTTTTGACGATCCCAGTCTGCGGGTGATGCTTGTGTCGCTGAAAGCCGGCAATGTTGGTTTGACACTAACGTGTGCGTCGCACGTAATCATGCTGGACCCGTTTTGGAATCCGTTTGTTGAGGACCAGGCGATGGATCGTGCGCACCGAATTGGCCAGGTGAGAGAGGTGCACGTTCACAAAATTGTGGTGGAGGGGAGCGTGGAGGACCGCATCCTGGAGCTGCAGGAGAAGAAGCGTACAATGATTGACGCAGCCTTGGACGAGGGCGAGCTCAAGAATATTGGTCGTCTGAACCAATCGGAATTGTTGTATTTATTTAACATGAACAGGGAGGCGTAGCCCTCTTAATATTTAATAGAATCTGGGTCGTTTACGTAGCGTTGACAAGCATTAATCCACAGAGTCCAGCACTTGTTCGTACACTTTGCTGATGGCCTCCTCGTAGCCCTCGCTGATGGGCAGCTCCACCACGGCCAGCCGTGTCCGTTCGGCGATCGACTCCAAGCGCACGCGCTCGGTGCCGCGCAGGCCGTCGTGCGAGGGTGTGTCGGCCTTGAGCAGCAGGTCAAACAGCGCGTCGAGACGATTGAGCACTTTGAACAGCTGGCGGGGAGACTCCAACGCATCGTAGCCGCGCATGAAATCCACCAGCGAGTCGGCGAGCGTGATCAGGTACTCTTCTTGTCCGTACAAGGAGTGGCCCGCGCGGTTGACCGTCGTCAAGACCGAGTACCAGATGACGTCCACCAGCTTGTCAAAGTCGGCCAGCAGCGCGTCGAGGGTGGTGTAGCCCGTGTCGTTGATGCGACGCACAAACTTGCGCGTCAGCGACAGCTGCTGGTCTTCCACGTACGTTCTAAACTTGTCAATCTGCGAGTCTGACAGGGTTCGTTGGTGTGGCGAAGCCAGTGCAAACGGGGTGCCCGGCGAGACGGCATTTTGAATGGGGAACGCCGACGGCGAGGGCAGTGGAGGAAGCTCCGGCAGCTCGTTGTCGGGCTCGCTGTCGTTGTCAGGCTCTCTCTTTACCATTGATAAGAATTCAACACATGCAACGAAAGCAATTCAATACATGCAACGCATGTCAGTGACAAATTCCAGCGGTTGCAACACAAGTGTCAACGCTGTTGCTCACAGCATCGGATAACGTCCATATAAATATGGGGGCCAATGTGCATATCACCTGCTCAGAAACACAGCGCAAGCACCAAAGATCCAGTATTAATTCGCAGTTCCACGCTGCCTTCACACTCTACGCTGCCTTCACATTTTGCTTGCTTGTACAATGGCCGACGATGCTAAACCCGCTCAGCCCAGTGATGCAACTGCCACCGAAACTGCTCCAGTGGAGACACCTGCCGAGCGCTTACCTGCCGAAGAACAAGAGCAAACTCCTGCGCCGCCGGCCAAGCCGCCGCGACCGCAGTCGCCGTTTGTAAAGACGTTGAACAACCTGAAGGAGGCGTTCCCGGACGCAGACGACTACACGCTGCGCGCGGTGCTGATTGCTGCGCGCGGACGAACGCCGGTGGCCGTCCAGGCCCTGCTGTCGGCGGCCGACGCCGACTACAAGCCGGACTTTGTCATCCGCGACGAGAGCGACACCCCGCGCGAGGAGTCCCCCCGCCGCAACCGCCAGCGCCAGATCGAGTCCGACGAGGCCATGGCCAGACGGCTCGCGAGCGAGTTCCAGAGCGCACACCCCGGCGGCAGCGCTGCTCGCCGCACGAGCACCCGCGGCTCGTACGAGTCGCGCGAACCGCGCCGGTCGGGCGGCTACTCGGGCCGCTACGGCGAGGAGCGCTACGACGCTCCGCAGCGGTCCTTCATTGACGACGACCTGCCGGAAATCAGAGACAATTTGGCCAAGGGCTTCGAGGAGACCCGCACCAAGGTCACGGGCTGGATGAACACGCTGCGGAAGCGGCTCGAGGGCGACGAGGAGCAGGTGTGGGCCAGCGAGCCCCAGGCCGGCCAGCGCAACCAGCGACGGTCGCCAGGCCTGTACGACCGCGACCCGGCCGAGTTTGACGAGGACTTCCAGGGCGTCTCGCTCAGAGACGAGACGGAACACCCGCCCCCCAAGCCGGCGCGTCCTGGCAAGGCCGCCGTCTCCGCGCTCGGCGACGACGACGACGACGTGCCGCTCGCCAAAGCTGCGGGATCCACAACCGCAGCGGCGGCCGTTCCGCCGCCCAGCGCGAAGAAGGACGACAAGTGGGAGCCCCTCAAAGCGGTCCCGCCAGAGCCCGAAGGCGACAAGGACCCGTTCTTCATTGGCGAGAGCGACGACGAGGACGAGGACGAGGGCGAGTCGGCAAAGAAGAGCGACGACAAGGACAAGCCAGACAAGGAGGACAAGGGCGAGTAGTAACTAGGTACCTAATGCAATTTTGAAACAATAGGTTTTGATAGTGCAAGATTTTGAAACAATATTTTACTATAATCAGACCAGCTGTTATATTACATTTACGAAGACACGGCAGACGAGGGGGCAGTCCAAGAGACTTGCAGCACGCCGTCAGACAGCGGGCCAAGCTTCTCAAACGCAGCGGGCGAAAGATCCAGCCCACCGTAGGCGCAGCCGGGACACTTGTCAACAATCTTGACCTCAATAGTCACGCCGTTGGCCGTCACCGAGATGGTCTGTCCGCACGAGGCAGAGTCGTTTGGATTGGCTGCCGCAACATACTGCTCGTGGTTCAGAGCACAGACAAGGTCGCTGTCAGTGTAGTCAGAGAATCCGCACGAGGTGGTGCCCACCAGATTGTAGTACGTGGCCTTTCCAGAAAAGCCGCCACCAGAGCCAGAGCTCGAGCTGCTGGAGCTCGCGGCAGCGCTGCTCGAGGTAGTGGCAGCAGCAGTCGACGAAGTGGCTGGGGTGGTAGAAGTGGTTGGGGTAGTAGAAGTAGTGGGTGTGGTAGAAGTGGAGGGAGTAGAGGTGGTCGACGGTGTCGTGGAAGTCGACGAGGTGGTTGGCGTAGACGAGGTGGTTGGAGTGGACGAGGTGGTCGGGGTGGACGAGGTTGAAGAAGTGGTTGGAGTAGACGAAGTTGAAGAAGTGGTTGGAGTAGAAGAAGTCGAAGGGCTAGAGGTGGCTGGTGCAGCTGCAACTACGCCAGTCTGTTCAATGGGAACAGCAGAAGAGCTGGCCGCAGAGGAAGTCAAGGCAGCTGGAGAAGATGTCTCGACGGCAGCGGTGGATGCATAAACCGTCGTGACCTCAGTCTTGGTAGACACAGTCTCCCAAGCGGTGGAGAGGACCTCTCCTTCCTGGTCAACCACAACAACTCCGTTCACCACATAGGTGAGAAACTCAACAACGTCAGCACCATCATCTCGCTTGTGCAGATTATGGATATGCTGAACACGGTGGGCAGTTGCCAACGACGACAATGCCAAAAGAGAAGAGACAACTGAAAACTTCATTCTCGATACAAACAGTAATAAAAGGAAGGTAATAAAAGGAAAGTGGGTGCAATGAGCGGTATAAAGAAAGTGTTTAAAGGAATGTACACTGTTCTGTTTGAAGAATGAATGTCTGACTGTTTTAGTTGAGTGTTGGCCGAGGAGAAGTGGCCATATTTATATGGGCGTCACCTTCCTGCCCTCCTGTCATTTCGGGCAACTGCCTTCCGCGGCCGCCTAAGGGTGAAAAAAAACGGACTTCAGCCGCTGCAGGAAAAAATTAGACCTAAAAGCTTAATGTGGAAACTCGTCAGATTAGAGGAAATAAAATGTGAATGATGCCTGCAAATTCTTGCTTCAGTCTGTTTCTTTCAAAAGACTTGATATTTCTTCCGTGCGCCGCAAAAGAAAGAAATCGGGTCTTCGTCGGTCTTCGTCGATCCCTGTGCTCACTCACATGTTGGGTGCTCAAAACGATGAAGGCCCCTGCGGTCCACTTAAACTTAAAAGCAGGTGGCGACACTAGGATCGATCACAAGCGAACTCAATTTGATTTCAGCAGACCAGGCAACCAAAGAGGGCTGACAAAGCCTGAAAGCCTATCAGAAAGCAAATAAAATTTTTACCTTGTAATTTAATCAAATTTTCATGTCTCACAAGTGTAGTAGTGCCGGGCCGTTGCTGGGGAACGGGGTAACTACGCAGTAATGCAGACGTTACACGTGAATTCATGCACCAGTCTCCTGAACAGGCGGAATCTTGCAGCCCGAGAAAAAAAGCCGGTTGACAGATTATGAAGCGATCACTCGAGCTTCTTCGCTGTTGGTTTGATCTGTACCAATTGATGGCGCGCAAAAAACTTTTGTCCTTAGCTCGGCGACACAATCAATCACAAACACCGCGATGGGAAGAAAGTATGTAGCCCTCTTGGTAGTTATTGTCATGTAAAGTATGACCCTTTCAAACTAGTTGGAACGCTGCTACTCATGCAATCATCTAAACACTGCGCTGTTGCAACATAGCAACAGATAGCACATTTATTTTGGTGCGTTCACTACAATACAGCAGTGCATCTGAATTTGTCAGATAACTGCAAGGTCGCAGAGAACCTGCCAATAAGGTTTCGGCTAGCACTATCCTTGATTAGGGCACCTCTCTACAACGTAGCCGCAAATAATAATGATATTGCCTTTGCGATGACCAATTCCGCTACGTCTGTTCATGAGAGAGCACGATGGCACATTGTAGAAACAGATCGCCTGGATGAACAGCAAATCACCAAACCACCGCATCAACTTATCCATGCAACGCAGTAACCAGATCTAAAATGCATTAATTGCTTCGACTGTCACTAACCTTAAATATCTGCTCTATGAAGTTGCTCTGTAAATTGATCTAGGGACTTGCTCCTTGAAGTTGCTTGGTTAAGTTCCTCCGGCGGACCCTATCCTCGATTGCACCATTTCTTTGCCTCCTATCCAAAGCTAATTTGAGTTTCCAAGACTACAATCAATTGGGTTCTAGTTTGTTTCTTCATTGTGTAGTTCTCGCTGCAGCTCATACTCATCATGAAAACTACCAAGTATCAAGTAAACAAATGCAGAGCCCGTGCAAAATTGCCAGAGCTGAGAATTTCTTCTTAAAGCAGCTAGTACTATTGCGCCCCATTCAACGGTATGGTCTCACCAATTTACGCTGACCCCGCACATGGAGGTGAAGAAGAACGTTTTTTACTACGGAAAGACGGAACTTTCACTGATTGCAACCATCGGCCAGTATTGGGTAAAACTCTCATATACAAGAGCCCAGAAATTTCATCTCTATGAAGAACGATTGGGTTTTTAGTCTCAATAAAGCGCCATAGTAATTTGTAAGGACGCGCCAAACTGGCAGAGGCGGAATTTTCGACAGAAGCTTGGTTGAATGCAATAACTCTGTTCTATTCTCACTGCTTTTATAAAGGCCCATACCCCAAAGACTTTATTGTTTTACGATTTTACATTGTGTTATATCAAGTCTTCTTGGACTCGCTTCACACCACGGACCATAATAATCAGCTGAGAATTACAACCGCGCGTCAAAATTTAACCAAGGCTGAATTCGGCTATTCGGTAAACCAAAAAGTGTGAACTTAGTCACTCCACATACCGGCATTACAATCCAAGCTACAACTATAAGATCAATTATCATTGCGAGGCTAACGTACCTCTGTGCTCACCACCTGCAATTTGGCTTATTTCCGATTCTCCTCAAACTGTGCAGTAGTGACTCATCAACAGTGTTGAATTGAGACTAATTTTTTGAATCAACATTCGCAAGCTTGGAGCTTACACTGTTTACCACAAACATTCCCTTTGATACTGATTGTCCTCACAATTCACCACTAGACGGAACCAGCGGCCAAAGGATAGAACTAGACGCGGCTTTCCCGACGAAAACGTATCACTAAGCGCAACCAACCCAGCCATAACTCCTTTAAAGTTGGTTGTAAGACTCAAACATTTAGCCTCCACAACAGCAAAAATAGCTGGACGTAATTATGGACCCTACATTGGCGACCAACTTCGTCCCTCCATCAGAAGAAGCGGCGCTGCACAAGACAAAAAAGACCGTCTCGTACTCTCAAATACCTAATCTGTCGCCAATTCAGCCGTATGTTTTAGAGGATTTCAACAGAGAGCTTGATGCTCCTCCTCATGGCTCATATGTGTCTACCTTGTCTCTAGAAGACATACGGAAGGCTGTCAAGGGTGACAATGGCAGTGGGTATTCCGCAACATGCAAAAGGAGCGATTCCTTATCTTCCGAACTGTCAGCCCTTGATATGGATGACTTGGATTATAAGGATCACTCAGATCGACCGGACCGTTCAGAATCATCGAAATCACATAGATCATCGTCAGCAAAGAGAAATGCAAGAACGGCCAGAGGTAACGGCGAGAAACCGGTATCGCAGAGCGGAAAACGCTCGCCCACAAGTTTTACAGAAGCTGGCGCCTTTTTAGGGCATTCGGCTGATCTAGAGGAGGTTCCTGCGGGAATCTCTCGTCAAGCTAAGAGGTTGGAGGACTATAAATTCCCTGCACATCGTCTCGCTGAGGTAATGAGCGATGATTCAAAGTCACCACTTGTAATTGTAGCCTGTGGCTCGTTTTCTCCGATAACATACCTTCATCTGCGAATGTTTGAAATGGCTATGGATGCTATTCGAGAAAACACACGATATGAAGTTATCGGCGGCTTCTACTCTCCTGTTTCCGACCACTACAAGAAGGCCGGACTAGCCAGTGCTCATCATCGAGTGAGAATGTGCGAACTCGCATGTGAGAGAACGTCTTCGTGGCTAATGGTGGATGCATGGGAATCTCTGCAACCCGAGTACACCCGCACTGCGCTTGTGTTGGACCACTTCAATGACGAAATTAACGTCAAAAGGTCAGGTGTTGCAACATCATCTGGGAAAAGGAAAGGTGTAAAGATAATGCTGTTAGCTGGAGGTGACTTAATTGAATCTATGGGTGAGCCAAACGTTTGGGCAGATGCAGATCTGCATCATATCTTGGGCCGATATGGGTGCTTAATTGTAGAACGCACCGGTTCTGATGTGCGGTCGTTCCTATTATCGCATGACATCATGTTTGAACATCGGCGAAATGTGCTTGTAATCAAGCAGCTCATTTACAATGATATTTCTTCAACCAAAGTAAGACTCTTCTTGCGTCGAAATATGTCAGTTCAATACCTATTACCAAATTCAGTGATTCGGTATATTTTTGAACACGGGCTGTATATGAACGATACTGAACCTGTTAAGAACGTTCTCAGTGAGAAAGGAGATTAGGCATCTAATTATTATAGATTAATACAAGAAAGTAATACAGCCACCGACTGGAATCAATATTGGAGTATGGTTCAAGTTGGACGATAATCAGCCCATGCAATGCGTACGAAAAACAATAGAAATGGGATCTATAAACTGACCGCAATAATGACAAGCTTCACGATTTGTTTGCAAATGACATGAATATTCATGGGTGTAAACTGCATTTTCATTGCTGACAACCAGAATAAAATCGAATATGACCTAGAAACTTTCGTATCTAGGGCACCTCAAACATGCCTGATTCAGGGATGTTACGCAGGGATGATTGGGATTTGTGCCTGAAACCTTATGATGGCCCAGGTACCCGCGCATTTTATTTAGAGAAAAGACAGCAAAAACCTGCAATGCCACCAAAGGAAGCGCGAGACAAAAGAATCAAACCTTACTATTCTCATGTTCTAAGAAAAGGGTACTCAATAAGGCACAGGTGCTAGCACCTGTGCCTGCTTATTGTGTTCCTGTTGTTAGCCTGTTTAGGCTTGACGCCTACTGTTCCCATGCAAACGCCAGGGGCAACTAAGGCACAATTTCTGTTCCCCACATATATGAAACACGCTAAACACCCTTTTGTCAAGAAGTGTGATGTGATGCATAGATTTCTGTCAACATTTGCCCCTCTCCTTTATTGCCTTGCTCTCTCATACATGTTATAGCACTGGGTTCACGATCTAGAATCCAAGCGGGAAATATTTATAACATTCATCGTTTATTATAGCCTACCTTGCTTCCCATGGAGGACGCTGCTCCCACTATTGAGCAGGCAACCAGGGAAGCTCTTGAACGTCGAGGCTTTGTTGATTCAACATGCGCCTTTGATCTATCCGGTACTGATGAAGATCAAGCAGAGGCAATATGCAAAACAATTCAAGCTGTTTTGACAAAGGTTGAACAGTATGAAAGGGAACTTTCTGTTTCTGATAAGCTGAAACAGGTCCTAGCTAAAGACACGGAAGAAGGCCGTGTTTTGTTAGAGAAGGCTGTTGCTGTTTGTGAGGCTCAAGCGCGACAGATTAAAGCGCTTGAGAGTTCATTGCAGCATTCCAAATCGATGGGCACAGAACTTTCTGAGCGATTGTATAACGAAAAGACGCGTTCTCAAGATGTGGCTAATCGTCTGAAAACTGAAATCACTAATGAAATTCGCAGCAGAGACATTCAACGGTCCAAAATGCAGGACAAATTACAGGAGCTTACGCGTAATGGGTCGACTGACAGTAGCAAAAAAATGCTTGCAGACTCTGTAACCACTGCCACACTCTCATCGACAGTGAGCTCTTCGTCAACTTCATCTTCGTCAGCGTTCTCTTCACCCACAGATAAAACCCAAAAATTGCCTCACTTAACTGGCGATCAACTTAACGAGGAGCTTGCATTACAGAACTTTCAACTTTCACTGAACTGTGATACTTTAAGTAAACTGAATGGAAGCTTGGCTAGAAATTGCAAACATCTGGAGGATGAAATGAGAAAAATCAAGGATGCTTTATCTCTGGCGACTTTTAGTCGGGATAACAATTGTGTTTTGAATTCTGTTGTCAGATATGAAAATGACGACATTCCGTCTGTCATACAGCAAGTGGCTGGTCTCATTCATTCTCCAAAATTCGTTCCGGTTGCAATGCTTCATGTTAAAGAAGCTCAAATTGAAGCACTCACTGAGAAATTGCTTCAAGTCTCAGCAGAACACGAGTCTAAAAAGAAAACCTCTGTATGTGGTAAGAGACGCAAGTCGGCAATCATTGTGAAGAGACACGACTCAGTACGAATGCCAAATATCAAAGACATGATGAAGAGAAGAACACTAAGCAAACACTATACTGAGCCCAACGTTACAACACCCCCAGAATCTCCAGAGTCTCAACAGCACGGACTGCCACACGAAGAGTCTGAAAAAGGTCAACCAACATTACTTGACGCGCGAGGTCAAGATTTACTTGCTCATGTAAAATCGCCAGTCGACAATGATTACATCTCTTGCCGTGCGTCTTATGTCAAATTGGATGATGTGAATTTCACAGATATAGATGATTCTGATGAGTCTGACAATAATCCTGACGAGCTACAGACCAATTATGAGCTGGATCAAGATCTGTCAGTGCCTATGCAAAGACAACTTACAATGAATGCGTATGACCCGACTCTTCAAGAGCCTTTTCTTGGATCCTCAGGAATTTACAATGAGCCATCTTACAAGATTAATTCAAATTCTTACAACAATCAACAGCATATGCTTCGGGCTGAAAGTCACATGTACCCCAAACTAGATGCTCAAGCACATGCCTCGCCAGTGATTGGTAACGCTCAGTCTAGTGGCAGTCCGAGACACCACTATAGAAACATAGTCCAGGACATGTTGCCTGTTGGAGGTAAGCAATTTGAGGCAACACCAACTATCACACCCACCAGAGATTTCAACAACTCGCCTGTGTTACGGTCTGCATCAAATAATTCCACTCCAGAGCTGGCTCAAAAGGGTTTTAGTGGTGGAATATCAAAGTATATGGGTATGGATCCACCTCTACCAATGGATATAGTTGCTCCACCGAGAAGATTTCCTAGGCGATCACCAATCGTTTCTCCTGCGTGTTCTGACAAATCTTCTTCCCAAGTATCTCTGCTGCACCATCATGAAGAGCTACTAATTGAATCATTGCCAAGAAAATTGCATACAATAGGGTCTCCAATGGGCTCCTCGAGATCTTCCAGCAGAGAGTCGACGAGGTCCCCAATAATGCGGGATGCCCAACCAGCCTCAAACATGTCGGAACGATCTAAGATTGCATATCATGTGGAAAATCTCGAATTCCCGCAAGCGCCATTGACATTGTCAGGCAGAAGCTCTCCAATCCATAGTGGCAATCACACACCGATTGGATCACCTGCCAAGCATTCCATTGGCTTGTCTCCGGCCAGAAAAAATGAATCATTGATGTCGCAAAAACCATCTGAAACCGCTCAATCTGTGAACTCTTCGTTCAGTATGTCCAATATGCCAGATTTTTCTGAGTTGGGCGGTGAAGGCAAAACAGGAAAGCTTCTCAATGATTCTTATGCAAAGTTTTTGAATGATGCTGTACAAAAGTCTATGGGTGTTCCTGTAATACCATTGCCCAGACTACCTTCGGAGACACCTCCGACACCTCCAACGCCACCCCCTAAGGAAAACATCAAACTAATCAAAACTGCTCGCAAAAATGGTCCCACTACAAGCGGTAAAGGTCGACATACAAACGACAGCAAGCAATCTCAAGGTGGCGAAGAGGAGTATCAGAATTCGGAGACTGCCACAAAAATTGTACAAGAGGAATCGAACTCGGAACGACCAAAAGTCCCCCCGAAAGAGTCTTCCAAGCACCGTCGACCCGCGAATTTCAAATCTTCGATTCCTAAACGAAGTGAGAAGCGATTGCTCACCGACGATGACCATGAAAAGCTTAGACAACACCGACTTCATAAAGAAACATCTGCTGAAAGGCTGAGACGGCATGAAAAGCAAGCTGAACTTAGAGTCCAGCAAAAACGTCATGAGCTTAAACGCCGCGAGGACAAAGAACATGGTCATAGCAAAGATCCGAAAAGCACTCAGTTGCGTCGACGAGAAAAGTTAGATAGGGCAAACCTAAAGCTTCCTTCAAGACATCGTCGCCCTAGCAGTGAAAGGTCCCGTGAGCGATCTAGCAGCAGAAGGCGCGAGCATTCGCGACGAAAGAGGATACAAAGTAGCTCAGACACTAGACCAGAGAGCAGAAGAAAGTATAAAGAGGAGTCGAAAGAGTTTGTTTTGAGAGAAGTAACATTGAGTCGCGGGGATCTCACTCCTGAGAAATTTCATGATTGGGCGACGGGGAGTGATTTAAAGAATATCAATCCACCGCCGTTTGGAGATACAAGATTATTGGAAAGGTCCACTGACCGAAATAGAGAACATGGATTCGGAGATGGAGGCAGGAAATTGTCAAGCAAAGAGCCGGGCAGCGCAAAACATGCCACTACAAAGCAATATCATCGATAAGACGAGTTACAAAGTCGAAGGGAAAGATGATGCGTTGATACACAGATTTGTATGTATACTTTCATTTGTATTTTAATCTAATTAGCTAATTTATTACTATAGTTATTTTGCCTCATAGAAGTCTGAAGTGTTTTTCTGGAGCCAGTTCCAGACCTCTTCACCTCTCTGCCCGCGGGCCGCTTCGTAAATATCCGGTCTCATGAGCCCTAGCTTACCATGAGGAATGATAAATTCACCACTCTCTTTGATTTGTGGAGAGAACAAGGCAAAAAGTTCAGTGTACGCTCCATTGATAGCCGGCCATGTGACGATTTTACCAAAGAATGAGGCTATTGATGAGCCTCTGGTGAGATCAGAGCGCAGCAGTCCAGGATGTACCGCGACGTGAATTACAGGTTTCTCTTGGGACTCATGAGAACCCCACAATACAGATTGGTAATAGTTGAGAGCTTTACTCTGGAAGTACTTTCCCATGGGAGACAAAGTAGTCGAGGGCAGTAGATCCTCTGGCGTGTAACCGGCAGCTTTTGACCACATTGCTCCATCTGACGACACCCACACCACTCTTACAGAGCCTGCTGGAGATTTCAATGCGGTCTTTTCTAGAACAGGGTTTAGATAACGCTGAACAAGTTGTGGACCAAGAACATTTGTGCCAAGCAACGTGTCGTGACCTTGCTTCGTCACGCTTGCTTCCAACATGGCTATCGTTCCCGCATTGTGGACCAATCCATGGAGCTCAGAATCCTTAAATTGACACGACAACGAGGCATGGATAGTTGAGAGGTCACTCAGGTCGATAATCAAAGTAGCGAGATTTGCATTTGGATGCTTTTCTTTGATTTTATCCACGGCGCGGTCCAACTTCTCTTGCGATCGGCCAGAAATGTAAACGCGAGCGCCTTTTCCTGCAAGGATTTCAGCTGTATAGAATCCAATTCCGCCAGTCGAACCGGTCACGATATAAATCTTTCCCGTCAAGTCAAGGTCAGTGTCTTCAGTGAAGGTGCCCTTGACAGGGCACGCGGAGTTCTTCACCGACTGGGCGAACACTTGACGAGACATCAATCTAAACACGGACATTATTAGTAGCTATGCTATATTATACAAGAGTTCAAAGTCAATTGCTTTTATATGCGCCTGGATTATTGAATGTCAGGAAGTTTTCTTTGCCACTCGGGCTTTGATTCAGTGCTGAACGAACGCCACGGCGAAGAGCCACAAGGGTTTGTGGGGTTACAACCTGGCAAAAGGTTTCCTTTCGCCCCTTTGAGACTGACCAATAGAGAGCGGAATGCATATTTTGCGCCTGCAAACCATCTGGAGAGGCTGCAATTAAACTAAGATTATGCATAACCGACGCCCGCCTTGCAACGATTCGGATTGTACAACAGCAAAAGGCGTAGGAAATGGCAGAGCCGAACAGATGAGGTGCTAGTGTTGCTGTAAAGTAAACAACCGGAATACACTAAATGAATTCATTAGATAAATAGGGCTTTTACAACTTGCCGTCGGCCACCGGATTGGGCCCGCTGACGAGATTGATCTTTGCCAACCCGTCGTTTCCTCTGCGGACGCCGAGCTCAAGCAGCTTGCTGAATGCTGCAGCAAAGTCTCTATAAAACAGGTCCTTGTCGGCGGCGTACTTTTCGGCCCACTTTTTGAACTCTGGGTCAAAAATGACCGCCATGTCAGCTGGCAGCATCATCAGCTCGTCGTCCTCCGAGTAGTACTGCCAGTTGCCCGCCGCATTCTTTTTCTTTGTCCACTCCTCGTTCACCAGCAGCTTGAAGTACGTGTTGGAAAACCTTGTTGGCGACGGCACCCAGGGGCCCTCAAAGCCCGATCGGTTGAGGTGTGTGCGGCCGAGGTTGTGCGCGCCCAGCAGCGCGACAATCTCCTGGTCGTTGAACCCCATGCGGTAGAACACGTCGCGCACGTGCGACTGGCCCTGGGCAGCGTCGGGGAGCCGTCCGTTTGGTGGAACATTGTCCTCGCTGGTGTAGTCCACTCTGCCGGGCTTCCAGTTAATGTGCGGGCCGCCCATCGCCTCGATCGCTACGCAGCCGGCAAAGGTCCACAGGTCAGCGTACGTGATCCACGGGTGCTTTTGCTTGACTGGTTCCAGAAAGCGTCTGGCGTTTTCCAAGCCATTGTTGGCTTCGTCGCTCGCTTCGAGCTTGTAGCGCATGGTGGCGCCGTTAGAGCCACCAGAGCCGCTCTTGAGATCAAACGTGCCCGAGGCGTGCCACGCCAAACGCACCAGCACCGGCCCAATGGAGCCGTCGTCGTAGTCGGGCTGGTCCAAGATGGCGCGGATGCTTTTCGCAACAGCCTCGTAATCACCTGGTTTAGACATGCTCGGTTCTTGCTTCAAAGTGTTCTTGATGTTCGCGAGAGTTGTATTGGCTTGTTCGAGCAACGTGTTTACTGACTGGGGATACATTCGCGGCTGGTCTGGTGTATTTATACTGCTGATGGTTTCAGTGTGGGTGTGGGGTTGGAGGGAGAGGCCAGCCGAGGTGAGCCCGGGGCTTCTCGCCGATGCCGAGGGAGATACAAGTCTGTCGACGCCACGACGAATGACAGACGAGGACGTTTGTGAAATCACAAAACGCTGACCGTTGCAAAATTCATCACAACAAGAGCCCTTGTCACGTCTGGCGGTGCGACAATTCGCCGCTGTGCCGTTTCCTTCTCCTCGCACCTTTGCAATCCTGCGCGCGTTCTCGCCAGGGGCGGCCCCGTTTTGAGACGTCTGCTGCGCTCCTCCCACCGCACGCCCCAGGCTACTCCGCAACCCCACCACTGACCTACAGTCAATAAAATGACTGTGATTGGAGGACCTCAGCGCGGAGGTGCCTGGGTAGCGTACAATTATTTGCGCTATAAGCCTCGCGTCTGAGAGCTTCGCGGGCAGTGAAGACAATTCTACCACACGGCTGCTATCAACAGTCATTTGAAATGTAGGTGGACAGCTCACACCTCACCGACAGGATCCTTTTATAGGAAAAACTGCCGGCCGACCTCTCCGGCAAATTTGCTGATCCCTGGCTGTAATTTGTGATTGCTTGGCCCGGCCAAGACTCTCGCAGAATTTCGACACTACAAACTATCATACATTGCCAGCTCCAAGCCCTTTCTCATAGCCGCTTTCGGTGACCGAGCAATGCGCTTCTTGGACTTGCCCAAAGTGGCTGCATATTGAACACCTGTCAATATCTGAGACTTTTTTGGCATTTGAGTGACCAGAAACTCGTAGGTGATAAATGTCCGCTGTCAAATTACAGAATGAGAGTGTGCAGGACTTTAACAGGAAAATCAAATACTTATATTCAGTCTAGTATATAGCTTATCCATCTTGTCTGGTTTTCTTTCTACCCAAAATTCCATTAATAACCTTGGCTGACTGTGGGTTAGTAGCTAAAGTTCTTTTATTTTTCTTGAGCAATTCCAGAAGCCTCTCAAAATTGTCGTAGTTGCACATAACAGCTAGTGCCTGGATACAGAGTGCACCCCAAGAACTATCTACAATGGAAAGAAAATTTTCTAGTAGTTCATTGGTTACGGCACCGTCGGGCTCCACTTCAATGAGATATATAATCAACTCCGATCCGTAGAGAGTAACGGCAAATTGTTTCACACGACCATTAACCAGTGTCTTCAAATCTGATAATAGCCTTCTGTGGCATTCAGGAAGGCCAATGATGGTGATCAACCACCGGAGAAAGGTAACATAGACAGCAGGCCGATTGATAACTAGCTGGTAGCCAGAATCGCTGCTCTTGTCAGAACTGCATTCCGCGTATTCAGCAACGCTGTCATCGTTGCATCCACCTTGTTCTGTGCTGGTGTATTCTATCGCCACATTGTACAGTTTGGCAATTGTTGTGATTTGCAAAATTTCTACTTTGCGTTCCGGAGGTATCGCCAGACCAACAGCTACATTCGGCGTTATTTTTTTCTGAATGTGCTCGTGCATCCATTGCAAATCATACAAGTCATTACATTTTTTCAGGTGGAGGCACAACTCTTCAACATTGATGTTCTTCGCCATGTTGATTGTGTTTTGCTTTTCTTCCAAATCCTTTTATATATAACTACATAGTACATGAATAAATATTAATTAACTTCCTTCTCCACCTATTAGTCAATTCTCGTCCGTGCGTGGCAAACATTGGCAAAAAAAGCACAGCAATGGGTATACGCTCCATGCAGCTCAGAAAAACTTGAACGCTACTGAACTTGATATGATTCAGCTGGACGCAATAGAAACGGATGATGCGATGCTTCAATTGCATTCATCCTTGATTTGGCATTCCACTTCAAACACTGTTCCAGAAATGACAGCAGAACAGGGTCGTCACACTTTACCGCATCGCATAACTTGACAGAGTTTGGAGGATGTAGGCGAGCATTTTTAGACTCTGGGGGTGGTTTGTATAAAAGTGGTCTCCCTGTGTTGTCAAAGAACATTTCTCTTCTAGAACACTTGGACACCAGCTGCCTACTAGGTGCTCCCAAGATTTCAATGATGCAAGCAATCTGCTCGTTTTCCGTCTCGCCCATAAACAAAGGCTTTCCTGACAGCATTTCAGCCACAATACAGCCCATAGACCAAATATCAATCTCGAGTCCATATACCATACCCAAAATAACTTCAGGAGATCGGTAGAACCGCGATTGAATATACGTGTAGACTTTTTCATTAACATGACACGAGCTTCCAAAATCCACCAGCTTGATATTGCCATTCAGAGAATCAGACAGAAGGATGTTTTCGGGTTTCAAATCACAATGAATAATGTTTTTGCTGGAAATGAATCTCAAAGCATCTACAAGTTGCTTGGTAAAGTGTTTCACCAGCGGCATGGGGAGGCCATGGTAGTTGTTGAACTTAATGAGCTCGTACAGATTGATTCCTAAAAGTTCAGTAGTAATGCAAAGGTGGTCCCTAAAGTTGAAGTGATCAATATAACGCACAATATTGTGCCTGTCGCGAGAATCTGCTAGCGTCAACATTTTGAGCAGCTCAGATTCAATGAGAGCCTGCATATGAAACATTTTTTTGTTAATAACCATCTTGACGGCTACCAAACGACCGGTTTTGTAATCCAAGCAGCGTAGAACCTTTCCAAACGATCCGTTTCCTAGTGTGTCCAAAATTCTGTAACGATAAGCAATGTGATCACCCACTACAACCTGGTAATCACCATTTTTATCATCAAAGCCGTAGTTGTTAGTAACCAAAAGCCTGCTCGAGTTTGAGACCTTTTTGGCATCGGGAGCACCTGTAAAATAAATCTTTCTGTACTCCAAAATTTCACCTTTTTCATACATATTGAGGAAACACTTTTTTGTGGCTTGCGCAGCAGTCATCGCCGGGGATTGCTTATCCTTAATACTGTTAACGTCCAGAATTTGCTTTTTAGGATTGCGAGTAACCAACTTTTTCATTATTCCTTGAATTTCCAGTTGATGTTCAGACGGTTGTTCAATCTGTTCAACAAGGTTGCTGGCACTTCGTGAGCCTGCGGGTGTAGATGGCGATGAACTATTCGGTGTACCAGATCTTGAAAGATGTAAAACTCGTTGCGTCGTGTTGACGAGCTCACCCCACTGACGAGAAGCTGAGAGTTTCGACCTCGCTCTAAATGACATCGACGAAGACTTGCCTGAATGTCCAGCAGAAAGAGGGCTTGAAGGTTGGGAGAGTGCTGGTGATTGCTGTGTGCGGGATGGGGGAACAAGGATGGACAGTTTGTCATTTTTTCTCTTCTCAGTCCTAGCCGATAAACCAGAATTGGACGCAGATGCTTTATTTGAGTCCAAAGAACCCTCACGAACATCTTTGCGTTCTTTACTTTTGTCTGGTGGAGACACTGATGGGGATGTCAGAGCACAAATATTTTGGTAAGTTGCAGATTTCCTTACAGCGGTAGACTGCTTCGGTAAGTTTCCAGGTGGGCCTACTGCAACAGGCTTCGAAACTACTCTCAGGGGATGTCCTCTTGATGATCCTGGAGTCTGTTGAGATACACCATGATGCGAAGCTGCCTGCCGTGTAGCAGACTGCGGTTGTGATTTTAAGGTGTCACTTTTTGTAATAACTCTCAATGTAGGACGGCGGCTATCAAGAGAAATGACCGACGCACGGTTGGTAGGTGAAGCACCAAGATAAATTTTTTCGGCAGATGAAGGAACCGCGCTGTAGAGTGACATTGTTGGTTGTCTAGGACCAGAGGTGGGCATGGGGCGGGGACCTGACACTTTTCTTGCAGTTGGACGCGATGTGGATAGTGTGGAAGTCTGATGTGGTGCGCCTTTACTAGAATGTGGCTGTTGCTGGGAAGGCTGATGTTCGCGACGATACATATGAGGTCGGAAGCTGTCAGCGGTTTGTTGCGACGGCGGATTCGATGAGCTTTTGACATGGATGGGATGGTCAGAATCAACATACATTGAAAGTGGTTGCCGGGGATGTCGCATGGCCGTGCCAGAATCAGAGTACATTCTTCGTGAACTGGAGATGGGGTCCACATAGGAGATGGCTCTGTCAGCACGCAAATCCACTCGAACTCTGGAACCAGATGGTGTTCCACGCAGTTTTGGTAAAGGTGGCACCGGGGGAACGGTCAAGTCCTCGGAAGCCCGTAGCGGAGGTGATCTTCGTTTGACAAGTGATTCTCGAGACGCCGTGGAGACCAAAGAAAGGCGTCTATTAGTGTGAGGTACTGGAGCACGACCCTGCTGCGATTGCTGACCGTTAAGGGATAGTTGTGATATTGAATGAGTAATGCGACTCTGAGTAGGAGGTGGCTGTTGCTCAGCGGGTCGTTGCGACGCTTGATTTTTGGGGTTGGACACCAATCGAGTTCTTGTTTGCGCCGACGACTTCATGCTCTTGGCAGCAGCAGCAGCAGCAGCTACAGATGAAGTACCACCACCCGAATATCTTTTTGTAGGAGCCGTGGCCATCAGTCGCTTGCCTGAGGGAGGACTCTGGCCTGACGAAGGCTGGCCATCACGGCTAGGGCCCGTGGACGGCATTCGACGAATGCCCATAGTGCCAATCGATGGAGGACCCGATGCGCTATTTTCGTCGTCGACTAATTCAAAGGACAGGTTCCTGAGATGCCCCGAAATGTTGCCGGTGGAGTGCGAGGTGGGCAAGCGACGAATAGCCCCACGAGACGAGTCAATCATGACAAACGACGACCGCTTTTTGGGGGAATGCTGCTGTGTAGTGAGCCGTTGCTGAATGTTATCTAGAACTTGTTGCGATGGCTTTTTCGTGTATTTGGGCAACTTTGAGGACGTCAGCGATGGGGGAGAGGTGATAGAACTAGGAGCCAACCGAGGAGCCTGAACATTCGACACTGCCGGAGTCGGTCGAGCAGCACCTACATTATCGGATCGACTGACAGAGTCGTTGGTAAATGCAGTAGAGCTAGTAGAATGGCCGGTCGAGGTGGATTCTGCCGACTCTGCAGACCCAGCCGAGCTGGAACTAGCAGTCATGGACGATATGTGGTTGACGGCGTGAGCTTGGCCAGACTGCTGACCAGCGGAGCCTGTCAAAGTTGCACTTTGCACAGAGCGGCCCGGCATATCATTGCTTGCGGATCTCGCTATTGTTCGAGATTGCTCTGTTTGCAGATGACTCAGACTGGCGTGAACAGTACCAGCCGTATCTGGAGTCTGGGCCATTTACAAAGATGTGTACTTTGTGGTGCTGAGAGCGTTTCAATCCTCTGATTTTTTGTAACAACTGTGTTCGTCTTGCTGATTTGTATCCTGCGTTTCCTCTTGTCGTAACCTACCACCCGATCACTCTTTTGAGTCTGTGGCGCCTGAGAGCACGCGAGACAAGTGCGCGTCAACTCTGGCTCCTGCAGTGGGGCTCTAGCGACAGGCCACCCTAGTTTATTTATTCTCATCTAAGCGGTCAGCAGCTGATCGTCGCCAGGGATCTGTGTGCACCGTGCACGTTCTCGATGGTTTCAGTGGGCTTCGCGTGCAACCCCGTGTTGCTTTCTTCTCAAGTCGAGCCGCCAAAGCCACACCTATTTAATTAATATGCCAGTGTCTCAATACTAACTAAGTACTAGCTATAATGCAGGTAAACAAACTTTGACAAAGTAGGCACCGATAACATGGGTCATCGCTCACAGAGTGCGAAACGCATTCTCGGGACCTGAGCTCTAAAAGACCGCTTTTAAACAAAAACGGCAACATTTTTTTCAAGGCATTGTAGACCGTTACAAAAATTCCTTTCAATTGTTGACTGGCTGCCCCAACTCGTCCCTCACTGTGGGTCCACTACTCCATCCACAACGCGGTGGCCACAGAGCGTTTGTTCCAGCACAGAGTTAGAGGTGAGGGAATAAGAAAGAGTCAAACTGTGATTCCATTGCACTACAAATTTACTAATCAATCGAGAATGGCATTTGAGATATTTGTTGATATTTTTACCCACCTGACTTTATAGTTCTGCTGACTTGTAGCACACCCATAGAAGAGGACGAGACCAACCGAGTAAAGATATGAGAATTTCCATTTCCCGCTAAGACATGCCTTGTTTCAGATCAGCACTTTGCAAACGTAGAGAGATAATTAATACTGGATTGTTTGGTTGCCCATTCTAGCGAAACCTTCGTTCGACCTCGCAGAAAAAAAAGACGGACTCATTGAGCCTTACATATTCTCAAATGCTGTATTTTATGAGTTTGTCAAAGTCCAAACAATTTCAATATCATCAAACATATCGCAAGATAAAGTTGCATTAGCAAGCATAAATGCGCCCATTTTCACACCTACCTCATCGAGATGTTTCCGAAGATGGGAACTGGAAATTTAACACACAGTAACCACAAACTTAGACATTACGACATCGAAAAATTGATTACAGCCACAATGGTAGGCCAAGATGAACTATGGCAGTTATTACTAGCTCAAAGTATCCACAGCCTGGGCGAAAATTTCGAGAAAGTGTCCAAATTGTTAGCAGATCATCCATTGCTTCAGGACCATGATAAATATACTGCAGAGCAATGCGAATCGGCATACAATACATTGCTCGACAAAAATGGCATAGAAAAGTCCAACGAGTCAATCAATAAGGTCCCTGTTCATGTCAACCAACTGGCACAGGCTTGTTATGCTGCTTACAGTGCAAAATTGGAGCAGGACATGAAAAGAGATGAACAGGAATTCAAGGAGGCCTTAGCTGAGGTGGAAAAATTGAGTGCTGGAGTAAACTTTGAACATAAATGAACGGGCACCCTTAAAAATATTGAAGCTACCTTGATCAGGCTATCTCTATGAGCTTCTAAAAACCACCTTTCACTGGTTGTGATAACGCTGGCAACTAGTTTTATGGTGCTTAAAAAGTGCTTAAAAAGTGCTCAAAAAGTGTTTGCTTCTGGGATCCCTGACATGCTTTGAAATCTCACACCCGTATAGGAGTGTTTCGAATCGCCCTATAATCTGAATATACATGTGATCTCGGTAGCTACTTTCACATGCAGGTTACACAGATTAATATCTATGACAGATTGCTCAACAGGTGGCGAATGTACACGAGTGTTTTCAAGTCCGAGTACAAATCTCGTTGCTTCACACATTTGCTGACGACACATTGTACTTTGTCCGAATGCCGATTTCGTATTTACCCACTATCAGACAACGTAATTGGCCGCAGATGGCTGAGAAATATTGTGTGGCTATTCACAACATAAATCCAGGTGGTTAGGAGAATGAGAAGCTGGTTTGTATTTCTATGGGCGAAATAGTTTCGAAAGAAAGTCCGGCAGTACTATGGAAATGTTGATATAAATTTTTTTCAATCTCATTGACTGCAAGGATGCGAATTATGCGACAAGCTAGCTATCACCTGAACTGTTAACACTAATTTACAAAAAATTGTTCCGTCAAGCGGTACCCCGCGTTTACCCCACTATAGCTATCCCTTGCCCTACAACTTCTCCAGGCCTCGGGTGATGCGGCTCATCTCAGATGCTCGCTGTTTTATAAGGACTTACATATCCCCTTGTTGTACGCGGAGGTTGAAGAAAGAACTTGAGGCAGTGAACGGCGTGAGCATTAAACTGTTGATAGATTTTAAAATAATTGATTGCATCACTGTAGAAATTGCCAACTCTGAAACGTTGGCTCTTAAAGTCTTGGACGCTTGCAACAGTGAGATAGTTTACTGGGCATCAGTGGCGCCAGCCCGTTAATTTGAGGCTTTCCAAACCAACTGGTAGAACTTTAGCTTACCACAAGTTTTGTATTTTGCATCCCCGTACAGCTCACAATAAGTTCCAAAATGAGCAGCCTGAACCAAAGGTCAAAGGCTCTGGCATCTTTTTATCAGACAAATAAAGGTCTGATCCATGCGGGTGCCTACACTGCCCTTGGGCTATCTGTTGCATTGCGGTTAAAAACCACCATCTCTGGCACGAAAAAACCCACGGCGTTGAGTGCGAATAGGACCAGTGGCAAAGCTGTAGCAACTGAAAAGCGTAAAGTGGAAGTGGACAAGCAATTTTTCCTACGTTTGGTCAAGTTGCTTAAGATTATGTTTCCAGGAGGCATAAAGTCTAAGGAGTTTTGGATCCTTATCACACATTCAATTTTCCTCTTTCTGCGAACGTTTTTATCTCTCTATGTTGCTACATTAGACGGCCGTCTGGTGTCTTACTTGGTTCGTGGAAAAGGCCGTCAATTTTTGCTTGGAATTGTCTGGTGGATGGCGGTAGCTGTACCAGCAACATTTACAAATTCAATGCTCCAATACTTGCAAGGCACTCTTGCACTGCGTTATCGTACTCGGCTCACTGACTACATCCTGAAGCAATATTTGTCTGATAAAGCTGTGCCTACATATTATTCACTTCATAACCTCGATGATCGTATTAACAATGCAGATCAACTGATTGCTTCAGACGTGGACAAATTTTCAGAATCAATCTCATCCCTGTACTCAAACCTAGCTAAGCCAATGCTAGACGTTACACTCTATGGATGGCAGCTATCAACTAACATTGGGTTCCGCAACATTGTCATGATCAGCGCGCTTATCCAGGCATCTGGTTATGTCATGAGGGTCTTGACTCCGCCATTTGGCAAATATGTTGCGGCTGAGGCTCAACTGGAAGGCGACTTTAGAGCTGGACATTCCCGAGTCATTGAATATGCCGAAGAAATCGCTCTCTATCAAGGCCAAGCTACTGAACGTGTTATTTTGGATCAAAAGTATTTCACATTGATCCGTCACGTAAACAGAATTCTTCGCCGTCGACTTTATTTTGCATTTATGGAGGATTTCATTGTGAAATACTTCTGGGGGGCTCTTGGCCTCGTACTATGCTCAGTGCCTGTGTTTTTTCCAAATAGAGCTGGCGCGAAAGCTGCTGCAATTGCCATCTCAGGTGCTACCACTGCTGCTGCAAAGTCAGACACGACAAGATCATTCATCACCAATAGACGCCTTCTGCTACAATCGAGTGATGCGGTTGGTAGAATTATGTTTTCTTACAAGGAAATTGTACAACTAGCAGGCTATACGGCAAGGGTTTCTTCGCTTATAGATATTATGGATGATGTCATGAATGGAAAGTATCAAAAAGCTTTGGTTGGATCCACAGGCGATAATGCGATTGCTCTTTCTGGTAGAGGTGTCGTCGTGGAGGGCAGTGACATGGAATTTCAGAATGTTCCCATTGTCTCTCCTAATGGCGATGTCCTGGTCAGATCTCTCACATTCTCTGTTCCATATGGTCGACATCTCTTAATTGTAGGACCTAATGGTTGCGGAAAGTCGTCTTTGTTTCGTATCCTTGGTGGCCTTTGGCCAGTTTACGGAGGCCGTGTCGTCAAGCCACCTACTAAGGACATATTTTATATTCCTCAACGCCCTTATCTGTCTAAGGGAACTCTTCGTCAGCAAATCATTTATCCAGAAACAGAAGAAAACAACAAAGTTTCGGATGAAGAGCTTTACCGAATTCTTGAGGTTGTCAAAATTGAAGAGGTTGTCGAATCTGTTGGAGGTTGGGATGTGGAGCGTGAATGGAAGGAAGATTTGTCAATGGGTGTACAACAAAGAATCGCTATGGCACGTCTCTTCTATCACTCCCCAAAGTTTGCAATTCTTGATGAGTGTACCTCTTCAGTTCCGCTGGAGATTGAAACCATCATGTATACGCATGCCAAAAAGCTTGGTATTTCATTATTGACAGTTTCTCATCGTGCATCTCTTTGGAAGTATCATGACTTGATTCTTCAGTTTGATGGAATGGGTGGATATGTGTTTGATGAGTTGGATGCTGACAGAAGACTGAAATTAGAAGAAGAGAAGCTGGCCCTGGACCTGGAATTGAGAAAAGTTCCAGAGCTGGAAGCTAGAGTGCAAGAGTTGGAGGAGCAGCTAAAGATAGAGGCCGAGGAATCGAAGAAAACCAAGAAGAAACACGAATCAGCTAAACCCAAAAAGTAGTATCAGTTTCTATGTACAGCGTAGTCACGACTTTGTTATATAGGCAACTAACATTGTTTCAGGCATATATTCATTTCATGTCATCTGTTGCTAATTTCAGACTGTATTCAATGTTTCCATACAAAAACTTAATCTTGCGTTATTTCTGGCGATACTCAATCAGCCCAAATCCCGAGATAATTTAGTTTGGCCATTTTCGGAAACATTTGCATTCCTTTTGCTATTCAGAATTTCAAATGTCGGCAAGGGCTCTTAAAAAGCTTTATGGAAATGATCTTGGAGTAGGTGATGAATTAGAGGAGGAAGAATCATCTGTTTCTCACAAAAGTCGCACTGCGAATTTGTTCTCGGCTCTTCTCGACGATGAATCAACCAGAGATGAAGAAAATTCAGATGAAGCTAGTAGTGAAACGGAGCTACCAGTGAAAGCAGATGCTACAGAAGTTGCAAAACAATATACAACACCCGAAGGAGTTTCTTCTAAGAGTTCCAAGAAGTCCAAAAACAAAAAGAAGAAGAAGAAGACCAGTCCCAATGCGACTGACAATCAAGATATCGATAAAATTTTGGAAGAACTCAAAATTGATCGAACGCCTCAGAATCATGTTTCTGAAAAGCCTAAATCCATATTCGAAGTAACTGTGAAAAACTTGAATTATGAAAACGAGTTTAAAAAGTTGTTTGGAAATGCTGCTCTGAAGGATTTGGACGAAGAGTCATCTCCAGAGATTGCTCAAATGAAGCGACGCATGCAAAACTCTCGTGTTTCGTTTTTAGGTAAGGGTGGTGATAGAAATATTCCTTTGATGTCTCGTAAGCTCGTTCTAGCAAAAGTAAAAAGTCAGTTTCCACTTATCGCAGAGAGGGCTTTAAAAATGAAAAGAACAGACGATGTTTTGGTGGGGCAGAGCTATTTCAAATGTGAATTTCCTTCAAGCTGTTTCAAGTATGTCTGTTCGGAATCATACAGTGAAGCTGAGAAAGTATTTCAAACAGCCATTGCAATGCATGATTTCGATGCGATAATGGCCATTGCAGAGCGTTCCATTCATGTGGGGTCTTTGATTGTTATTAGTGACAAGGCTATGGCCTCCAATCAACGCTCAACCGCCTCGGACTGTTTGGAGCTATGTCTTTTGGCTTTCGACTGGGGATTTGATACGAATTATAGATTCGATGGATACTGCAGAGTTCCTTACAAATATCCTTTGAACCGTCAATTCTATATTGTTATCTTCAAGTATATCAGGCTTCTTATGGCTAGGAACACTTGGGTAACAGCGCTCGAATTTACAAAATTGCTTTGTTCGTTGGAACCTGAGACCGATCCGCTGGGAATTTTTTATATGATTGACTTCTTTTGCCTTAACGCTGGTGCTTATAAGTACTTACTATCTCTAGGGAACGCCTTGCCTGATTTACCAACAGTCAAATATTCTATGGTTGTTGCTTTGCTGGAGCTCAAAAAACCTGAACAGGAAATCAAAAATCAAGTGAGATCAGCGATAGAAACATCTCCTGCCATTGCTGCTTTGTTGATAAAAGTACTGCGCCCTGAAATGAGTGTTCTCCTTCCACCAGTGTATCATAGAGTGCTAGAGGATGATCTTGTTTCTTCCATCATAGCTCAGGTTTACGTGGGGCAGAATAAGCTACTTTGGTCAAAGAGTGCAATGGACTACCTGATTAATGAATGCATATCATTGAGTGATTTCAACTTACCTGATGATATTTCGACCGAAATTCCAATCAATTTACAACGTTACATTGTTTTGGCAGAGCACAAACATCTTTATAGTTACATATCAGACTACGGAAGTTGGGCACACGATCCATTTCCACCGTCTGATTCTGTACATGATACTTAACCTACAGAGCAAAGAAGTATTGAAGTGAGATGATTGCATACTTTAGTTTCGTTGATATCAACGCTCTTCGTTTATCACCATGCTTTTGGTGGATTGCCTGATGAAACTGGTGATTTTAGGTGGTTGGAGTGTGAAAATGCACTATCCGTAAGCTTTGATGATGACTGAGCTGCTTGACTGCAGATTTGAGCGCCACTGGAGCTGTCAGGAGTTGTCCTGTAAGCGGCATCGGCGTCGTAAGAGTTAGCACAATGACATTTCTCTAAGGGAGAACCAGTTTCCTTGTTTAATTGATCATCATTCATCAACAAATAAATATTGTTCTTTATTTCCAGAGGATCCACAGTTTGCGCTTCGTCTTGCGAAGGGATGTCAGTTTCTATTTTGGTTTTAGGAAGAACTGTTGGACCCCGTGTATCATGCTCCTTTCCGAGACCCCATTCTGTCAACATGGAAATAAAAGCAGTAACAAGAGCAACTTCCGAATCTATTTTAGCAACATCAACTACCACTTCGTAATCAAGTCGAAAACGGCGCATGTGCCTTGCAATGGCCACCCTTTCTCGAATTTCCTCGTCGCCGTATGTGACATGTTCCAAGTAGTGGCTAAAACGATTCCATTCGTAATGCCCTCCACCATAAGGAAGAGAAAATCGTCTAACAGGACCTATCATGCCTAGATTCATACTGAGGTCTCGGTGTTGTAATTCTGCTTTATTGTGAAAGTCCATGTATCTGCTCACCAGACCTGCACGAAGAGTAGCCAATTCTGCCCGGCTTTTTACATCAATGAACGACCATACAGAAGAAAAAGAAGATTTGCGTTCAAAGGTGTAGAGTTTCTCTCCTGACGAGCTGAAAACGGAGCAAATACGTTGCCTGTCTCTTCTATCACGGCGTATATAAAAAATTTTGGATGTGCTTTTATCGAGAGGCAAGTTTGTGGTTGCTGAAGCCCATGTAGAGGATGTTGGATATGCTAAGAGTGAATACATGCCTAGCTGATCAAAGCTGTACTGAGTGGCAGTAATTAGAGAATTCCATGCGCTTACAGCTATTCCGTCAAAACTCATAGACATAGTGGAGGATAATTCAGTAAAGGGATGGAAGATGGGGTGAGGAGAAAGAGTTTATTTTAGCTTTCAGATGTAAGTGGACGGGTGGGAACCGCTAATGGATGCTTTGCAAACAAGGACAATATGGCTAAATCAGGAAAGTGTAAGCTTCATCGTTCCAAAAATGGGAGGGCTGACAATAGTTCTCATGCATTTAGATGCGCCTGAAATATCCTCAAAAAATTATTGAACTTTCAGTTCAAATAGTGGTTATGATCGTCAGCCAGTGACCGTGAGCTGTTATTGAAATAACTCACAACGAAATTTGGGAAGGAATCTGGAGAGAAAAATGATCAGTTACATCGTTCAGATTGAAGTTGGTCTCACATAAATCTGTTTTATCATTTACAGCTGCACTACAAAGCTAGTTTGGCATTGGGTTCTGTTTGCAAGCTGACCATGTGCTGTTCTGATAGGAGGGTGGAACAGAACATTAATTTGAGCTACAAATGGAATGGAAAAGCAAATTTATTTACCAATATCTTGCTAGACAGAGGCTTTGCATTGCCGTTGTGGTCTCTCTCAGATTATCACTTTGTCATAATAGCTGCTGAATTGGGAAAATGTAGTGGTGTAACTAAATGTGATTCGTCCACCCTCTTTAGGTACTTGAGTAGCAGCAATATCATAATTATAAATCAATTGAGGATCTATTGTTGAACCATTACTGCATTGTCGTTTTTGCCATGTATGTTGTCACCTTTTTTTACTCTCTTTCTAGCAGTGGTTTGCACCCTTGGGCAATATACATGCACTTAATTGTATGAACGATGCTAAATTAAATAACCATTCTGCACTCACCTATGTCGGGCTTTCAAATTAAAGGGAGTTCGATACCGAATCAGTCTGATATGACAGAAGATGATTCAGACATTCCGGAAACCCCCTTTTATCTCAGATATTATTCTGGTCTTAAAGGGCGCTACGGTCATGAGTTTCTGGAGTATGATATAAATTTATTAACAAATAGTGTTGCTCGTTTGCGATACACTAACAACTCACATTATCGTAAGGAAGCTCTGATAGAAAAAACAACCGCGATATCGAGCACTGTTGTTGAAGAATTGAAGCGCATCATTCTGGACTCTGAAATTTTGCTTGAATCATCTGACAATTGGCCCAAAAAAGATAGCAGCGGGTCTGAAGAACTTGAAATTTGCATAGGCAAAAACGATAGAACGTTCATTACTTGTAAGATAACTTCTCTTGCAGATATTCAGAAGAAAATGGACGGCGAAGATTCCGAGGGACTTCGAGTATTTTATTATTTGGTGCAAGATTTGAAGGCTTTAATTTTTGCTCTAATAGCCATGCATTTCAAGATGAAGCCTATTTGATTATTCATCTTCATTTGTCATTGCAGGCCAAGTCTACTGCTCACTACACTCGCATTTTAATTGAAAAGTTACCATCCCTCGGACACATCTTTTGTGAAAGGTATGAAGTGACAGTTAAGGCGCTACTATTTCAAAACCAGCTATATCCACCAAAATTCCATTTCCAGCTGCCATGGATGGCAGGAAGCGAATCGGGCCTGGTAGTAATATTTGCATTCACAAACTCTTTCATGCATTCCATCAGCTGCTCTAAGGATAGGGCAGAGGGCACATCCTGTTCCCATAATACGACACCATTTTTAAGTTTATGATAATGAGCGTGATGAATGACGTGCAAAAGAAGTATTGCAGCTGTTTTCAAGGGGTTGCTATCCTTGTCATCCAAGAAGAATAGCAAAATTTTGATTTTGCTGGCCACATGATCAACAAAGAACATGACAGAAGATCTACCCTCTAGAGAGTAACCGTACGTCTCTATGTGATTGGAAGATTTTTGAAGCTTTTCAGATAGATATTTAGCTCTCCAATTGAAACAAGCAATAGTATCAACCTGGGGAAGCAAGCTGATGATTTTTGTGCCATTCTTCTCCTTCAAAATGTCGTTGATAATTTGCTGGCATCTCAATGCAACTGGTACTACAGATGCACTCTTGTCGGTTAACGGATCTGCAGTGAAAGTACCCTCGGCAGTTCCTTGCCAGCGTTCATAGACACCATCAAAATCAATTGCTTCACTGTCGTTATTCATTTCCAATTGCCTTGTTGTTTGTGTGACATAACCAAACTGTTCATAGTAGTCACCAACATCAGAAAATAGAGTAATAGCAGTCCCTTTAAAATCAATTCCATTGGTGTATTTCTCAGTAACAGCATTGAGGAGAGTTCTAGCATACCTTTTACCTCTGAACCTTTTTGGCGTGAAAACAGAACCAATGCAGTGCAATTCCTTGAATGTCACAACTCCCTCTGCGCTTTTCTCTACTGAGGGCCTCGAGAGTACTTCTAGTGAGGAAACATAAACTGGGGTTTCACGTTCATTGGAATCCTTAAGAACCAACGCCCAATACCTGATCTTTCCCTGCGAATCGTACTGTGTTCTTAGGGTTTTCTCGCGTTCAAGGTAATTGTCCAAACCAATTCCATGACCCCACTCTTCGTAGTTTTCCACATGACATTTTGTTATTTCGTCAAATTTATTTGTAAGTTCAACTACCTCAAGCTTACTCATTTTACTCAAATTTTGCTGGATTCAAAAGTCTATTTACACCAGCTGATGCGTAGATATCGAGTGCAGTGCGGGGACTGGCTGATTGAGGTACTGGTGTGATCCGTGACGCCGTATTTGTAGACTGGCTTTATTTGGCACAATCAGCACTACGGGTAGACGGAGAGTGACTCCGCGAGGGAAGACCTTTGTCAGCAAGTAAAAAATACCACGTTACTGGCCACCATGGCTATCGGTATTAAGATCTGCTCGCTGAAAGCGGAGTTCTAGCCAGCGCTAGCCCCATTTATCGGTTTAGTACTATGTAGTACAGAAATGTTCCTCACGCCTGTGAGATGACTCTACTCAAACTAGGGGACTATAAATGCCAGATGGTTCTAAATGCGTCATTTAGAGGTCGTCTTCCTACCCGTGGCATTTATGTTTCTTTCTTCTCAATTACCTTCCGGGTATTCGGTTGGTTTGTGATTGACTGCGCATGCCCCTTTTAGTCACGCTGCCATACGCTGACTTGCGTTGGCATGCTTGTCAGTGTTTTCAAACGTATTAATGGCTATAAAGTACAGTCACTACAATCATTTGGTAGCTACTTTTGAAAGGGGATTAAAAAAGGTTTCTAGTATTGAGAAGCATCTCACTTTCTATTGTAAGATGCCAAGAATCAGCCAATGAAGGCTGTCGTCATCTGTAGAAGGGAGCCAACTCACATCCGCCAATAACCGCGCCAACCACGTCTAATGAAAGTCAACTGCATGGCCAGCACAATTTTTTCTTCCGTAACTACGCACCATGAATCGCCTTCTCTATCATAATCGCTATCTATAATCAAAGGATATACTTGTCAAGGGTAGCGATAGGCGGTGAAATGACTGACGTTTGTGCGAATCAATAGGACCGTATCCAAAAGTTGACGAACAGGTAGCCAGTTTCAGATCTTTGGAAAGAGGCTCAGACCTCCTGTGTATCTATTTGAAGACTACTTGTTTCAAACATCTACCAAAACTTTGTCCTACGGTGAAATGTAAAAAGTTTTATTGTACTCAGTTCACACTGCCTTAGAGTGAGAATATTTGTCGAATTGTCATATTGTTGCAATCTATAGATGACAACGCAAGAGACACACTCGTCACTTGATTTAACGATTATTGCTAACCTTCAGTTTCAGTTGAAAAGGTTGTGAAGAGCTAGAGAAGTTTGCTTTCAATCGTTTCCGCAGTCATTGCAGGATCAATTTGCAATATTGAGTGCAAAACCGTACGGATGCCAGCTATGAAAGACGCTTCATGCCAAACAGTTGTCGCAGAGAGGTTTGGGCATGGTATTTGCGAACAAAGAAAGGAGTTAACTAAAATGAGTGTCGGTATTGATTGATCAAGCGCCGAACTAGTAATCAAATGACCTTTTCTACCAGGTCAGCGGCCTATCAGGCTAATAATACGGGGAGCGGGGAATGATTTCCGATCGAACGCCGTTAATACGTCGCCTCGAAGTATACAAGAGAGGTGGGCATTGGGTCGTTATTGAGATTGCTGCAGGGTCGTATACCGCTACTGTCTATTTCTGGCTATTACCGAGATGTTCGAAAGTAAGCCATTGAACTCGATGGACATAAGCAAAAGCACGAAATGTGGCTTATTTGTTGTCGAATTTAACTGGTAGATGATTGCTGACTTTCAGCAGCGCGAACAGTACTCAAAAGCTCCATTGCCAAATGCAATTCTCCGACGCCTAATGTTCACTGTCGCTTGCCGGCCATGACTATAACTCGTTATTCGGGACCAGCTCCGATTTCGCTGACTTTTTTTTTGGGATGCATTATCACAGCGATATCGGACTTCTGAGTCACCCGAGGCGCTACCAGTCAAAGAACAGTGCAATATCGAGGTTTTCAATGAAGCCGTTCGTTGTTACAAAATAACTATTTCGTTCCACGCTGCCCTGACCCTCATACCTGATAAGAAACTGATATTTATGAATGTGCGGGGTATACGAAGCACTCGCTCGCTCAAGACCCAGGTAACCGCCTAACATTTTTTCAATCTGTTCGCCCTTCTTCGGTCTGCCGGAAAAAGAAAGCCAAGGCTTTCTCTCCCACACTAATTCAACACTAAGGAAAATTGCGAAGGGGAAATAGCCGCGATCGGTTCTTGCATGCAACCTGCGTTTTCATGGACTCATGGCATTTGACAAAAATCTGACATCTTTTTAAGATATCATACCCCCAGAAATTTTTGTTATGTTCCTTTTCCGGAAACATAATTTCTGTGAAATTGTCGTGAAAATTTCGACCCGAAACAGCTTTCAGTCACAACCACACCACAGTGCCATGACCCCACCGACGCAATATGCGTGACACACCGGCCGTCTCCCCCATGCTCTCCGTTAAAAAAGAAAATTATCTGTCTGTCAGTGTGGGTAGCGGTGAAATTTCCAAGTCAGTCAATTGGGTGAAAAAAAAGTTTCAGTCACCAACAGCAGTATAAAAAGGACTGCGCCTGCTCAGCAAGATTAACTTTTGACCAAGCTTCATTCTGCATAATATATCTTGACAATGTCCACATCAAGTGACATGGAGCCTAGCAATACGGCATATTCCCCAGGCCTGGATGAAAAGAAGGCTGGCTCCCTCTCTTCAGGATCTGAGCACGACCGCTGGTATATTCCGAGCCCAGAAGAGCAACAACAAAAAATCGATGCCTTGGCAGAGCAGTATGGCGTCGATCAAAGAAAATTAATGTGGAAGGTTGACATGAGAGTGGTTCCATCCATCTGTTTGCTCTACTTACTTGCATTTTTAGATAGAGTCAATGTTTCAAACGCATATGTCTATGGTATGGCGAAGGATTTGCATTTGGTGAATAATCAGTATAACATTGCACTTACTATTTTCTTTGTGCCCTATGTTCTGTCCGATCTTCCTGCTAATTGGTTTCTCAAGAAACTTCAACCACATGTTTGGCTGTCATTCTGTATGCTCGCATTTGGAGCATCTTTGTTAGCTCAAGGCTATGTCAAGAATTTTGGCGGCCTTATGACTACCCGATGGTTTTTGGGTATGTTTGAGGCTGGCATGTTTCCTGGTTGCTTCTACTTACTGTCCATGTGGTATAGACGTGAAGAGGCGCAGAAGAGGTACTCATTTTTTTTCTCCTCCACCTCCCTTGCCGGTGCATTTGGTGGTCTTATTGCTTATGGTTGCAATCAAATTTCTGGCCACAGGGGTATTGCTGGTTGGAGATGGATTTTCATCATTGAGGGAGCCGTAACAATGGGCTGTGCCGTTGGACTTTTTTTTGCCATTTCTGATTTTCCAGAAGAGGCCAAGTTTTTGAACGAAAATGAACGCGCATTCATGAAGGCCAAATTGGCACTCGACGCCGGTCAGTCCGATCATGAGCAAAAGGTTGGTTTTTTCTCCATCATCAAGGTGTTTCGGGACTGGAAGATTTGGGCTGCTGCCTTTATTTACTTTGCTCAAATTGTTCCAGCTTACGGATATGCCTACTTTGCTACTTCCATTATCAAAGATATGCATTACTCTGTTGTTCAGACTCAGTTGCATTCAGTTCCTCCATGGGCTGTTTCCTTTGGCTTGTCGATGATTACCGCCACTATTGCCGACAAAATAAGAAATAGGTACTTTTTAGCTATGGGTGCCACTTTGATGTCGATCACTGGGTTTGCTATGCTTCTCGGTATATCTCAAGAGTATATACATGCTCGTTATGCCGCTTGCTTTCTTGTTTGTGCGGGAACCTATAGTGCTATGCCATTGATGGTCTGCTGGACTACTACTAACGTTCTTGGTCACAAGAAGCGCATGGTTGGATCAGCATGGACTGTAGGGTTTGGAAATATCGGAGGCATTATTGCAACATTTATTTTCCTTGCTAAGGATGCACCGAAGTATACCGTTGGTAGTGCTGTTTCTCTGGCATTTATCACGCTATCAGGCATTCTCTTGACTGGTTATGGTTATGGAGTGCGTCGCGAAAATTTGGCTAAAGAAGCCGGAAAGACCAGCAAATGGGATTCCATGACTGAAGAACAGAGAATCGACTCACCAGACATGAATCCAAATTACAGATTTTCTTACTAGTTTCATTTTATTAATTTTTCAAATAAAAGTTGAGTTGATTACATCCTGCATCGGAAATACCAACAAACTGGTTAGTGTTGTTCCATCCAGCCTCACCATCGCTATCAGCCGAGAACAAAGAAATTCATCAAACGACCATAATTACGGTCGGAACTGAACGCTAATACGTCTTTTTGTACAGTTTTTATTTAATTTGTTGATAAATTCGAGGCTCCCAGGGAGCAGCAAGTATCATTATTCATCCAAGATAACAAAAATATCATAACCATAAACATTTTTCCGGATTTCCCTGTGGGGTGGTTTCATTCGTTCTCACAATCCCTATAACTTTTGATTTGAAAGGCATGGACTACTTGTCTGAACTCAAGCAGCCAATCGATGAATTCTTGTCTAGTCTGAACGGCGATGACCCTATTGATCTATCTGATGCTAATAGTGTGCAAGAGGCTCACTCGGAAGAAAAGCAGCCCAGTTCTAGCTCTGACTCTGGTCTTCTCGCCGGTGCAAAGCTCGATGATGGCAATAAAGAAAATCCAGATGCTGCACATGAATCCAATGCTGTTGATGGCCCACGGTCATCCCTTGCAGGTGCTTTAAGATCTGCCGGTAAAAGCCACAATTCAAACCATAGTCCGATTGCAGGAAAACGGACGGCGTCATCAACTCTACAAGTGCTTTTGAGTACATATCTCCCGTTTGCTTCACATTCTGATCCACGCAGCGCAGATTTTGATAGTGAGAATGAAGACGAGGGCAATGGTACGTCTGAGGATGAGTCTGATTCTGACAATGAGATAGATCAAATTGGCTCCTTTAAATTTGCTACGAAATCTTTTCACACCCCGTCTTTCGACATATTCAGACCTTCAGGGGAATTTTCCAACTGGCTTTTCCAGCGGTATCTGGCTCCTCATGGCGAGCCCGGTGGTATCATTCCAGCTGATGAACCGACGAACCCGCCAAGCGTGTCTGTGGCGTCACAACAATCAGCGTCTATCACCGATACAAGCGCGTTAGCAAACACGGTCTCAGATTCCGCTTTTCGAGCACAGCGAAACCGCAACGACTCGGTCTCTCTTGTCGAGGTCACTGATTATGGCGGCCTAATGGATGAAGAAACATTGAGGCGCCGTATCACAAAGATACGAAATATGAATCTTTCCGAGAGAGAGCGAGATAGAGAGGTGCAAAGACTCATGACTGAACGATATTACAGACTCCGTGCCCGCTTACAGGGCGACTCGGTAGCCTCCCCAGTGTCGGACAGTCCTACCTCATCAATGTCAAATCTGGCTGTAGGTAGCCTTGAAACGGGTGGTGAGCCGACTGAGGCTGATAGAAAGCCTTCCTATGATCCCAAGAGTGGTCGCCTTGGCTGTCAGCATTACTTGCGAGGAAACAAGCTTCAATGTTTTACTTGTTTAAAATGGTATGTATGCCGGCTTTGTCATGATGAACAAGAAAGGCATCAGCTCATTCGACCACTGACTAAAAATATGCTTTGCATGTCCTGTGGTAAAGACCAACCAGTTGGTCAAAACTGCAAATTTTGCAAACGCAGGATGGCTCGTTACTACTGTGACATATGTAAGCTATGGGATGATGATTCTCTTAAAAGCATTTACCACTGTGATGCATGTGGAATCTGTAGAATTGGTCGCGGGTTGGGTAACGACTTTTTTCATTGTCCTACCTGTAACGTTTGCATGTCTATTGAGCTGATGGACAACCATCGTTGTATTGAACACTCCACAGAATGCGATTGTCCAATTTGTGGAGAGTTTATGTTTACGTCTACTGAAACTGTTGTGTTTATGGTGTGCGGGCACTCTATGCATCAGAGCTGCTATCAGGAACACACCAAAACATCCTACCGGTGTCCGACTTGTTCACGCAGCATTGTGAATATGCAGGCGCAATTTCGTATTCTCGATGCCGAGATTGCTGCAGATCCATTGCCAGAACCCTACAAATCGTGGAGGTCCGTTATAGGGTGCAATGATTGTCATGCAAAGAGCATGGTGAATTTCCACTTTCTCGGGCTGAAATGTGCCAACTGCCATTCTTATAACACAATTCAGAAGGAGTTGATAAAGCCTGAAGAAAGCGAAAGCACCGATGCAAACGGTTTGGTGGCAGAATAATCGATCTATATGCACATGGTTCAAAGAGTATCGTTGAGGTATATTCATATATTTATTAGCAAGATGACATTTCCGAGCGTGGCACACTGAACATTCTACGTTGTTAGGAAAACCTTTTTATTAAAATATTAGATTAAACTAAAATAAATGAATGACATTAAAATTAAAATAAGGAGTCTTTTCCCATCTTCAATAAATAATCCTTCCCGGAAGTAGCCTTCCCGGTGAGTTAAAAGTATGGCTATCGAGACATTTATGGAATTCCGATGAAGACGTTGTAGAGACCTTTCAGGAGTTTGTTGCCAGCCTTCTTAGCTCTGGTTCTTTGGGGGTGCAGGTTTTCGTACTCCTGTGTTTTGATGGAGCTGGCAGTAGTAACTGGGGACATAGCAGTGTAGATGTTGGCGACCATTGTAACAGATAAAGTGTTTGAAGAGAACTAGATAAGACTAGAAGTGTTCTTAAGTGTGTTTGTAGTTGTTGATATTGATAAAACAACTGGAATTCAACGGCCTTTTATAGTTTACCAGACTGGTATGGTTTTCGCCGACTCTCTACCTTAGAGGTTACATTTTGTCATCTGCTTTTAGTCATCAAGGCATAGCCGTTGAAAACCGCAGGCGGATGCGGAACAAACTACCTTAGAGGCAATTCAGCTCGCCATCATGGCCCAATTCGTCGCAGTGAGAAAGCAATTCGCAAAAAATATTTTGGTGTTTCCACGTGTTTCGCGAAAGGAAACTTGCGCCGACAGCCGGCCAAACCTGCAAGCATATACACGTGAGACGGCGAGAGTCTCGCTGACGTCTTGTTGACAAGACTGAATCCAAAAATGTATGTAAATATGCAACAGTAAAACGAACTCAATTCACAATTGAATCTAAGACTATCTAATCCAAGACAAACTAGACAGTCTTGCTTATTACAAATTCTCGAACTGATGACTGTTTGGCTTACTAAACCTGCTTAGAAGGGAACACTGGTCATTGCTTTTTTTGTCGGGGAGAAAAATTTACCACGAGGCTTCTGAAATCCGGCGTAAATGCTAATTTAGGCAATTACTGAACACATGGCTCAGCCGTTACCGGAATTGCATCGTTCGGGCCACTGCGAACATTTTGAACAATTACTGAAATAATTGAAATAGCGCAACCGGAATATATTTCTCTATGTACCGAGATTCCAAATAAAATTTTGCATACCACACAAGCATGCTACTTGCTCATCATGCACGAATGCCTCACCGAAACAAAATCACAATCATCTACAGTGCAACAGTAATGTCAAGTTTTACATGGGTCTACAGGTGAGATCCACCGTCCAGCGGCAGTACAATTCCATTCAAGTAGGCGGAGGCTGGTGACACAAGATATATAATTGCGCCGATAATGTCTCTCTTCTCCCCCAATCTGCCCAGCGGATTTCTTGCCGTGACCTCATCGCCAATTACTTCCAACAGCCCATTTGACATTTTTGATGGGAAAAATCCCGGGGCAATGCTGTTGACAGTAATGTGACGAGGACCGAGCTCAACAGCCAAAGTTTTACCAAGATGGTGAACAGCAGCCTTGGAGGCCAGGTAACCATATGTACCACCCGAGAGCCCGCTCACAATACCGGCAATTGATCCAGTGATGATTACTCGTGACGGATTTTCGGCCGTTCCTGCAGCCTCCAGGTATGGGGCAAACAATTGGATTGAGTGAAAGACTCCGCGGAAATTCAAATCCATAACCTTTCCAAGTGCCTCCGAGGGATGCGAATCAAAATCTGCGCCCCATGTTGCACCCGCATTGGCAATCAAAATGTTGAGTTTTTTTTCTGGGAATGCATCCAACAGGCTCTTGACACCCTCAAAGGAACCGAGATCTGCTGGCAGCGAAACGGCCTTTCCCTCATATCCGAGCGCATTTAATTCTGCGCAAGCTTCGTCGCAAGCTTTGGCCTTTCTCGATGAAATATAGACAGTCGAGGCCCCAGCCTTTAGTAATCCCTCAGCCATGTAAAGACCAAGTCCACGGGATCCTCCAGTTACTAATGCGTTTTGACCTTTAATTGAAAATAAATCAGACATTTTTGTGCAAGATGTAATGCGCAGGAACGCTCGCCTATGCAGGACGTTCGCTTTTTATATAAAGCGGATTTCCCCACAAACAGCTGGGCCGAGGTGCGCGCGGAACGGCGATCGTGTCGGCAGGAAGCACAATGCCGACAACGGATATGGCCACAATAGATAACATCGGAAGAATAAAGGCACAGCCAGAAAAATAACCGTTGACATTCAAGGTCTTTTTGTCCGGCAAGTTGTAAGATTCCATACTGCTATGCAGCTAATAGCTTTCACATTGCTTGCGGTGTCGGCTCTCTTAACAGGTTGACGACACCACTACTGACCATCAACTCATTCACCGAGAAGCCATCCGGCATCAGCCATAACACTGCTTCTCGTCAGCTTGACTTGTGTCGTAGTGGGAAATACCTCGGCTGACCCTCCATAAGGCACAACATCAGCTCAAGCCCAATTCCAGAGACTATTGTTAGCAATGGGTCGCATCAATCTGTGGAACCTTTACCACTCTTGAAAGTCAACTTCACAATAAACAACATAGATAGTAATTATTGACACCTGCGCATTTACATATACACCTCCACATGGCCAGCACGTTGGTGCACAGCCGTATGTAGCAATCTTGTGAGCAAAGCTGGAGCGGTAATCAACTCGATTGAGGGAGACTGAGAACTGGTCAGACAGAACAGGAAGTAAGCAAAGCCAATAAACGAGACCGTTCGTGTTGATTAGTACTCAAGGCGTTCAATGAACTCTTTACAGTACATTTCTACTCAAGTTGATCGAGTCATTGGAACAGTCCCAGAGGAAGATGAAGATGACCTGGCAAAGACACTTTTGAAAGAAGAAGATGATGAATCTGATAGTCTCAGCGATGGAAGGTCAATTGTCGGTGAACATCCCAATAATGAAGACTCATCTTTAGAGACAGATCCAGCTTTACCGCCATCCAAGAGTTTCAGTGTAAGTCTGAAACTTCGTCTCCAAGCGATCTTGTCAATAATCACCTTTCCATTTATTTATTTGGCTTGCTGTATCTGGAGTCTTGTTTGGGCCAAGTCGTTAAGAAGATTACTTCGATTCGTTGGAGTTCTTCCTGCCATTTCCGAGCAAGATGGCCGTGTTAACTCAAGTGCTGATGCGCTTTTAACACTCAAGCATTTACAATCTTCATCATCCAAACCATTGCGGGTACCACTACCTCGTATCAGAGCAGCACTATTGCTCAGACCTGGTCCAAGGGCAAAGAAAACTCTTGTTCTGGACCTTGACGAAACACTAATTCACACGATCGATAGAGGATCAAAGTTTTCAGCTGGACAAATGGTCGAGGTGAAAATCACCAATCGTCATGCAACACTTTATTTTGTGAACCAGCGACCATTTTTGAATGAATTCTTGGCCTCTGTTGCCCAATGGTATAGATTGGTAGTGTTCACTGCCGCAGTGCAAGAGTATGCTGATCCCATGATTAATTGGATTGAACGGGAGGCCAAGTATTTCGAGAAAAGATATTACAGACAACACTGTCGACCTGTTATTAAGGGAGGCTATGTGAAAGATTTGTCAATAGTTGATTCAGATCTTGCGAATATTGTAATAATTGACAACTCGCCTGTTTCCTATCGTCAACACCCTAACAACGCAATCGCTATATCAGGTTGGATAAATGATCCATCAGATCGTCATCTACTGAATCTGGTGCCATTTTTACAGGCTCTTCAATACACGACCGATGTGCGGGTTATTCTTGCACTTAGAAACGGGGAAGCTGCTTTCCAACATAAGCAACCAACGGAAGATTCTGTCGGTGATCAGGTACAGGAAGATTCATTGGCAGTTGTTTAACAGCTCACCGCAGAGGAGCATAGCTGTGTCTTTCTCTTTCTACTCATTTATGTGCAGCATTTTACTTAAGATCGAACTGCTTGCCTCATCATTGAATGAATCTTGCTTTGGTTTATCTTCTAGACATACAGACGTTAGATGCTACTTAATCTATTTATTACACTAACTATTGATCAAGAGATTGCATTTGCACTAGTTCAAAATAACGGCCGCGCTTGCCGATCAGCTGCATATGCGTGCCCGTTTCAACCACCTTTCCATTGTCAATAACATAAATTTTGTCTGCTTTTTGAATAGTGGATAGTCTATGAGCCACCGCAATAGTTGTTCTTCCTTGCGCTGCATTATCCAGTGCCCTTTGCACCACCTTTTCAGATTCTGAGTCTAGTGCAGATGTCGCCTCGTCGAGGAGAAGAATCTTTGGTTGTCGGATCAGAGCTCTAGCAATAGCAATTCGTTGCTTCTGTCCTCCTGAGAGAAGGGATCCCTTAGAGCCACAATATGTATTGTACCCATCTGGCAGAGACTCGATGAACTGATGAATATTAGCCATCTTGGCAGCCGCTATCATTTCATCATCACTGACGTTTTCATTTGGCGACCCAAGCTTAATATTTTCTGCAATAGATGCGCTGTATAAAATGGGCTCCTGTTGAACAAGGGCAATATGTTGACGAAGCGATGATGGCTGTAAGGTATTCAAATCGTACTTGTCGTCTAAAAGAATTGTTCCTTTAAGAGGCTGGTAGAAGCTTTCAATCAAGCTGATTGTTGTCGATTTACCACAGCCGGAGGCTCCCACTAGAGCAACATATTCGCCCTTCCTTACTTTCAGATTGAGACCTCTCAAAACTGAAACATCGGGACGGGTTGGATATTTAAAATGCACATCAACAAACTCCACATGGCCCTCGAGATTATCAATTTCAATGCCATCGTTATTCATCATAGTAGGTTTTTCTAAGAATACACCTGCCAGCTGTTTAGCACTTTGATAAGCCCGTCCAATGTCAGGTGAATACGAAAAGATAGTTCCTGCTGCCTCAGACCCAAATACAATGGCCATGAAGGAAACAAAGAAAACACCCGGCGATATTGTACCCTTTCCAATAAGCGAAGCTCCATACCAAAAGCCTAAACCCATAACCCAAGGAGAAGCACCAGTTGAAAATCCATACAAAAGAGAATTTTTCAACACAGAAAACCTTGACCTTTGAACTTGCGCATTGACAGCAAGGGTATACTCTTCCAACACGCCATTTTCTCTGGTAAGAGCTGCCACCGTTCGAATTGCTGCAACAGACTCACATGCATATGACGCACTTTTGTCGTACACTATAACCGACCGTTCTTGAAGTTTTGTCAATACAAAAATACGATAAAATCCAGTGCCGACAAGAATAGGGACGCAAGCTAATCCTACTAACCCAAGCCTCCAGCAATAGGCGATTGAAACGATAATACTTCCAAATAGGCAGACAATTGATTGCTGTAGCTGGCCAAGAGTTGCTGGTGAAAGACCGTCAACATCTAGCGGACCTTTTGCAAGTTGTGTGGTCAGGGCACCTGACCCATTTGAATCTCTGTCAAAAAATGAAATGTCCATTGACATGTAATGTTTGAACAGTGCAAGTCTGATATTTCGCATTTGGTTTGCAGAAACAATCGACATTATTATCATCCTTATGGCCAGCAAAAAGCATAACAAAACACCCACCATGAAGAAATATCCTGTGTATATATTGACGTGATGTCGCATTTCAGGATATTGATCAGGCTTCACCATGATGGCTCCTATAATTTTACCATAAATCAGCGCAAGAGCTGGATATCCAAACCCGCCAATACAAGCTAGAATTGAACCTACTAAGAGTGTTATTGTATGCTCGCTGGTGAATTTGTATAACATCAGGAGAGGATCGATAAAGCTGTGCTTTCTCACATGTGTTGCAGTTGTTCTCAGATTATGAACCTTTTCGTCATCAACAGTCGCCTTCTCGCTACTTGCAATTTGAGAACTTTTAATTTGCTCCAATTTGATATCGTCGTAGTCAAACTTTTCAGGCTCTACAGTTGTATGACCTGCACCGCTCACAGACGTAGTGGAAGACATTGGTCCGCTCTGAATGTCTAGTTCTTTGTGTAAGTTCTGAGCATCAACGTAGCGGTAATACAAACCTTGTCTTTCCAACAACTCTGTATGTGTTCCCGATTCTATTATCTTTCCGCGCGACATTACAACAATTTTGTCTGCATCCTTTATAGTAGACAAGCGATGCGCAATGACAATTGTTGTGCGTGACTTAGCAGCACGATCTAAAGCATCTTGAACAATCCATTCAGACTTTGTATCAAGAGCTGATGTAGCTTCATCCAGCAAAAGTATTTTCGGGTTCGAAATAATTGCTCTAGCTATGGCAATACGTTGCTTCTGACCACCAGAAATGAGAAAGCCCCTCTCACCAACATTGGTCTCCAGACCTTCTTCCATATTCTGAATGAAATCCCAAGCATTTGCTTGTTTGCAGGCCTCAATAACAAGCTCTCTTTTTTTTTCCTCAGAAGCATTTTCATGGACAGTTCCCAGAAGACCGAAGCAGATATTTTCATAAATAGAAACAGAAAACAGCGTTGGTTCCTGGGATACCAAAGCGAGTTGTTGCCTCAGCCATCGTATATTCATTTTAGTGATATCTATCCCATCAATTTTAATGATTCCCTTGATGGGGTCATAAAATCGTTCAAGAAGGCCCACGATTGTTGACTTTCCGGAGCCAGATACTCCCACAAGTGCCACTGTTTGACCCGGTTCAATCATTAAGGACATGTTTTCCAAAACAGTGACATCTGGCCGGGAAGGATAGATAAAACTTACGTCATTGATTTCAATCTTTCCTTCGACTCTGTCAAGCACAACTCCTGCATCTGACATACAATCAATGGGTGGAATTCTATCAATCGCTTCAAATATTTTTGCTCCAGAAGCTATAGCTTGGCCTGCAGCTTGAAGCGATGGAGCAGCATTTGCAACCGCAAAAGAACCTAAGATAACAGCGGTCACAACCGTCACTAGAGAGCCTACATTAATATCACCCCATACCACCATACGAGAACCTTGCCAAAATGCCAAAGCGTACGTATAATAGGAACATGACCATAAAAATCCTACCGCTGAGTCGTAGCCGTAGTCGCGGGTAAGCGCATGATGTTGTGCTTTTTTGAGCACTGTATGAAACTTTACAGCCATCCGGTTCTGTATGCCAAACGCAAGAGTGTTTCTTATAGCAGATAAAGATTCTTCAGCTATCGTACCAGCAGCAGCATATTCCTGCTTGAATTTTGCGTCATAGACGAAGACAAATGTGGAACCAACAGTGATGGCACCTGCAATAACAAACACAGAAGCCAGCAGGATAAGAGTCAACTTCCAAGACTCTGCAAACGCAATGACAAATGAGGTCACAAACGAAGATATAGAAGATAAAATAAGCGCAAACTTTTCAGAGATTCCTACTTGAATTGCGTTTGTGTCTGAGGAGATTCTGGTAGTGACTTCACCTGCTCCTAGCTTATCAAAATAACCAATATTTTGTCGCAATATTGCACGCAAGTAATGTTGTCTAATTCTCGCTGTCAAAATTTCTCCCGCATTGATGAACAACCAAGTATGAAGAAACGCCAGTGTCATTATACCAATTCCAAGATACAAGAAATATAATGTGTATTGATTGACGGTACTTTGAAACCAACTAGTATCTCCAGAGCTATTGGTTTCAAAGTCATTGAACTTATTCGTAAGGCCACCAAACACAATAGTGAACATCGGGATTCCTGCTCCTGCCCCTATTGCAGCAAGCGAACCCAGAGAAATCAGTACCTTGTCTGTGAATGTTGCATATCTGTAGAAATCTCTGAAGGAAATTTTGGAAGTATTTAGCTCGATCTGTTTTTGTAAAATCTGGGCAGTTTCAGGATCAAGATGATCAAAGGGGTCAGCACCGTCGACTTCGACGGTCACAGTTTCTTGGTTTTTGTGTGTCATTTCAAATTTCTAATTGTAGACAAACTTTGCTGGTACTCTGGCTGTGAAGCTACTCTGCAAAGCTTTCGACACTGTTTAGGAAAACTCAGACTGGTACAATGTGAGTTATATGCACACGAACAGTTGAATTACAAGTTTTTCAAAAGTATAAAGTCTGCAAGAGTACTTGTCTAGTCAGCAAGTTTGTAGAAGCATCTTATTCAAGGCATCATAATGATAATCTCACGTATTGCCAGAATGAGTAGCGTATGGTTGTAGGGCGAAAAAATAGGCGGGGGCTGCAACTCGCCAGGCAGGCTTGCATAAACTTGCATAAATACGAAGCGGATGCAGAAGCGTATGCTGCTGTGACGTATTTAGACCTTGAAATGGAGGTAAAACATCTACTAGAGAGCCACTAGCCTACAACACGTTGAGACAGTATGAGACATATCTCTCAATTGAAGAAATACGAGCCGTCCAAATATCAAATGCAGCGCCCTACCCTCAGAAAAGATCTACAGAACAATTTTGAACTGGACGAATTCTGCCTTTGAACATGGATTCGATATCCGATGCTGTCCCTCCGCACCCTTTAACCTTTGTGGCGTATCAGACAATAAGTCAGTGCATTCAATAAGTGAGTCGAATATGATAGAAGGTCAAGTAAATTGCTCAACTTGAGCTCTTTGATTTTGCCTGTTTCCCATTTGTCACCATAGTGGCAGATGGTGCAACAGCGTCAGATTTAGATCTAGCCAAAAGATGTTGTTACGAGCAAACGCCACAAACTCAACCCCCCACTCTACTTTTGACGCTTGCGCTTAATAACTACTATGGTGAGAAGAAAGGGGCTATATTCAGTTGAACAGATAGATGAAGATGCTGATACATTGGAAGGACGCAGTAGAATAGTAAATACGTTACAGCAGGATTTGAATTTGGCACATGAACGATTCATTAAAATATCTACTGCTTTGATCATGTTACCTTCCCCAGTATATTTGGTTTTGCCATATTGCAGGAAAAATCCAAGACTGTCACTGTTTTCTGTGAGCGTTCTAGCTGGCTCGGCACTCTGGTTACAGTATAGAGACCGCTTAAAGCCTCTCTCGAAAAAGTCATTGCCACTTCTGTTGCTACTTCTTTCGCTCTTCGTGATCTTTATTGCATCTTTAAAACCACAGTGGTCGGTAGAGGACGTCCTATGGTTTATTCCTTTTGGTGCGACCAGTGGCACTTATTTATTAGCTTATTGGATAGACGAATCCAATTCAGACTTGTCTCAATTCAAGCAAAAGTATAAGGTTGATTAAAAATGTTTTCAAGTGGACGCACCCTACACCACTAGAATGCAGTTTTATGTTTAGATCTTTGTTTATTTACTTTATCAGAGTTTCCATGCCACCATTTTGAGATGAATTCCTCTGCTAGTGTTCATCAATTCAAGTGAGCATTGAAATTCTTGTATAAACTGCCAATAATGTTGGCAAGACGTCAACCGAGCCAGATATGGGCAATTTGAATATATTAATGTTAAGTCCATCACACTCATCATTCCTATTCAAAATTGTGCAATGTACCAGCAGGGAATAGATTGAGAGCTTGATTGGCAGTTGTGAAGAAACTACAAGCCGATTGTTTATGATTTCTATAACGTGCATTTCTACTGTTATTATTTGTCTTTGATACAGATAAGTCTATCCTTTCCATTTAAAAAAGAAAGTTTGGCAACCAAGTAAGAATGCTCACCTTCAGTTCTTTAATGAAAATCATGATAGAGAGTTTCAGATAGGATTGTTGAGGTAATGGCAATTGCCGTACTATTCAAATCTGAACTACCATTTCTCACTCCGTAGCAATAAAAGTAGCCAGAACTACCAATTGTGACTGGGAGTCATGGAAAGCCATAACGATGGTAGACTCTCAACGCTAGAAGTATTGAATTTGGCTTCGTTTACTCTTGTTCCGACTCTTTCAAAAGAACAAGCGTTTCTTTTGAAGTTTCTTTATGTAGAGTACTGTGAAATTCAAAAAAAGACATCTATCACATTGGCCCAATAAGTTGGCCATAGGAGTCCTGGAGAAATTTAACACTTCACTCACCGTGGCCGATAGTTCGTAAACCAACACACAGTTCTCGGATTACTGACATCGTATTTCCAAAATCCGAGAACTGAAAAACCCGAGGGCCAAAAATCCGAAAATCTCTGCATGACATGAAACCGAAAGACAAACACAAAGAGAATTAAAGAAAGGAATGACGACGATAAAATTTCACTGAATGTATTCCAATATTTCAATAACTTATTTTGGAAACGTATTTTTATATCGTCAATTTGTAATACAGTTGAATTAATCTATCGCTTTATTCCGCCTGCAATTTTTCGCTTCACTCCAGGCTCGGTTTCAGGGCTTGTCCTGCAGACTAGCATCTGTCAATACCGACGGAGCGGACATCTTTTGCCACAAATGAACGCAATCGGTTGAAAGCTCCGCGTTTATTGCGGACCCTCGGGGACCCGACATCCTATTTAAACAATCGCATACTCTCCTTCTTTGGCATCAATCTCTCCTGATACTCTTCCAATATGTCCACCCCTATCAATCATGCCGCTGTCTTGAATGAGGTAAATCAACCTCTTGTCGTCGAAACTATGCCGTATCCAGAAATACTTGCTGATGATAGAATCATTGTCAAGGCCAAAGCCTGGTCAATCAATCCCGTTGATTGCTTTATGCAGAAACAGTTACTCTGGCCCTGGCTCACAACTCCGCTCGTACTTGGCTGCGATATTGCCGGTGAAGTTGTAGAAGTGGGCCCCGCCGTCAAAGGTATCAAGAAAGGTGACCGCGTTGCATCTTTGGCGTCTGGTTTCGACGATCATAGATGTGATCGCTTTGCCTTTCAAGAATATGTAGAATGTTTCTCGGTTTTGGCAGTGAAGCTTCCTGACACTATGTCCTTTCATGAAGGAGTTGTATTTCCTCTCACTCTATGTACAGCGGCTTCTGGTCTTTTTGACAAAGAGTTTCTTGCCTTGGACTTCCCAAAAATTGACGCAAAGCCTAACGGCAAAACCCTACTTGTATGGGGAGGTGCTTCTGCAGTCGGGGCAAATGCTATTCAACTCGCAGTTGCTGCTGGCTATGATGTTATCACTACCTGTTCTCCAAAAAATTTCGAATTTGTCAAAAGCCTTGGTGCCAGCAAAGCGTTTGATTATAAGTCTGAGACTGTGGAAGAAGAGATTGTCAAAGAAATTGATTCTTGTTCCGATTTTGCTGGTGCTTATCTTGCAGCCGGAGCTGACAATACTCCAATGTTCAGAATCAGCCAATCCTCAACGAAAGAATTTTTCATTGCCTCTGCCACACTTCTTTCAGCAGAAGTTCCTGAAGGTGTCAATACTAAATTCGTTTGGGGTTCTTCTTTAAAGGACAATGAGTCGGGCCCATACCTTTTTAGTGAATTCTTGCCAAAGGCGCTTGCTAACGGTTCATATAAAGTTGCCCCTGAGCCATTGGTTGTTGGAAAAGGCTTGGAAAGCATCCAGACTGGATTGGATACAGCCATTAAAGGAATGTCAGCCAGGAAGGTTGTTGTCACTCGCACCTGACAGAATCGTCTCACGATTCAAAATCAAATATCAATTTTTTGAGTATTTGAGGGATACGCTTGTTTCTCGTTTCGAAGGAATGTGACTATATATTTCGATCAGCTATTAGATTTTTCATCCTATGTGAACCTCCTTTTCAAGGAATGCTAAAAAGCGTGCCTCTAAAATCTCCACTTGGTAGTGTGTTTGATCTTCACTGCCGCTATTTAATACCCTCGCCGCATTGATTAGAGCCAATAGTACCAAAAAACTAAAAATAAATTTCGACGTCTGCAGGATTTGAACCTGCGCGGGATGAACCCAAAAGATCACTATCAGAAGATTCGAGTCTTTCGCCTTAACCACTCGGCCAAAACGCCTATTTGTTGATAATCAATGGTATCCAATAGAAGAAGGTAACAATAGTTCTTAAAACTGCTTTAAAGTTTCATTATACTATAATTATGATTTTATTGACTGTAAATTTTTTTTCAAACAATGTATAAACAATTAATTTCACCTATTTGATGGTATTGCCTAAAAGAGTATTAGCGCTGACCAAATCCACCAATCAAGAGCACTCAAGTTGAAACTTGACAAATATCGCGAATATAACAAAAATAACTTGACGGGAGCCGGTAATGCTCAAGTAGTCTATTTTTCAAGGACGTTCCACCCTGAATTTGAAATCAGAGATGCGAAAGGGCAGATCGGACAAGTGCTTCGTCGGCTCGAACCACAACAGCGATGATCAAACAAGCGAACGAAGTTTGATGCTAAAATAACGAAAGCAATCTGAAGGTAAACAGCAAATAATTGAAAACCTGTCTATTTATTTCTACATAATTTTAAAGATACACGCTCTCATTTATTTTCCGCACCGCGTTCTTCCTAGCACCGCTTACGACTGTCCCTGATTTTAGTCGTCTTTCTTTTGCTGGGACATTGCGCGTCACTGACACCTGGCATTTCTACAACCTGACACCGAACCTACAGGGCAGAACGAGTTGATTTTGGAGCGTTTGACCGTTGAATAAATCTGCTTGAATATTAGTGATATATTTTATTTTGCGTTGAATTGAAGGTTCTGGTAGATTAAAAATGGTGAAACTTGGAGAAATTTCAAGGACAGCAACATTTGCTTGGTCTCATCACAATACCACGTTGGTTAGTGCTACTGTTGCTGGTGCTGTCGATGCTGACTTTTCCTCGACCGCACAACTCGAGATTTGGGATCTTGTGGATACATCCAATAGTGAATTGAAACTTGTCACTCAAATTGACACAGATGCAAGATTCTATTCGGTTGCTTGGTCGAAACCGAGCGAGGAATTCAAGAGTGGTGTCATTGCAGGAGCATTAGAGTCAGGATCGCTTGTTTTCTATGACGCGGCTAAGCTTATTGATGGCTCTGTCAAAACCCCAATCAAGACTGCCAGCCACTCTTCTGCAGTTTTGAAGGTTGAGTTCAATCCTGTCCAGCCTGCTCTTTTAGTATCGGTTTCCTCCACAGAACTTTTCATTTGGGACCTCAAAAACTTGAAGGCTGATCCTTTAAGCATCCCATTGCCAAACAACCTGTCTGATGTCACCACAGCGGCGTGGAATAGTGAGTTGGCTTATATCTTGGCAATTGGAGATTCGAGAGGCAACATTTCCATGTTCAATCTCAAAGCTAAACGAGAAGCTGTGCGACTTGTGTACCCCGGAAACAGACCAGTTTCTGCTCTTTCCTGGCATCCAAACAACACCAAGAAACTCATAATTGCAACTTCTGCTGATACATCCGCACAAGACACTTCTGTCTCTTCAATTTTGCTTTGGGACTTACAGAATGCACATGGTCCAGAACGAGTTTTTGCTTGTCATCATGGAATCTTATCTCTTGATTGGTGCAAACAAGATTCTTCATTGCTTCTTTCCTCCGGTAAAAATGCCCAGACATTTTTGTGGAGTACCGATCAGGGTGACGTCATAGCTGAGTATCCTGTGGCTGCTAATTGGGGGTTTGAAACTAAATTCCACCCGTCGCTGCCAGATTTATTTGCAACGTCGTCTTTTGATGCTAAGATTGTGATTCAATCTTTGCAGGATACAAACTCTGAACAGACCGTGCAAAAGTCGGTCTCAGCGGATGACTTTTGGTCTGCTGGTGCTTCGGGGGCCTCTTCCTCCGGCCAAGCCAAAATTCTCCGACCCTTTGTTCCTAAATGGCTGGGAAGACCTGTTTCGGCCCAGTTTGGTTTTGGTGGAAAAATCGCTTGGGTTGCAACAGCCACTACTGCTGAGGGTAGAGTATCAACTGTTCACATCAGCAAATTAGCAGGTGTTGAATCGGAAGAGACAAAAAAGCTTTCTGAGGCTCTCAAGTCAAATGACTTGTCACAACTCTTTGAAGGAAAGAAGGACAACTTTGATTGGCAACTGCTTAAAAAAATTTATGCAAAGGACGATATATCGAGTTACTACATTGATGTTGATGCCGCCGAGACTACCGATGGCGCTGAACCTGCTGTTGAAGACGATGATGATGCCTTTTTCTCTGGTTCAGCAGCAGTGTCGGGTCCTTTTGAACTTTATTCTGGCGATGAATCTGACAAGACTATCACCAAAGCGGTTTTATCCGGAAACATTGAAAAAGCTGTAGATGTCTGCTTGAAAGATGGCAGATTCTCTGACGCCTTCTTGTTATCCATTAATTCCTCTGAGGCCCTGCGCACAAAGGTACGAACTGCCTACGTTTCCAAGCATGCAGACAAGAAGCCATTTGTTCGCGTTCTTGCAGCAGTAGGCTCTGGAAACTTGTCCGATCTAGCCGAAAATGCTTCTGTCGATAATTGGAAAGATATTATGGCCTCTCTCAAAACACACATCAAAAACCCCGTTGAATACAACAAACTTTGTGTCACCATTGGAGATAGGCTCTTGGAAAAGTCTGCTAATGACACTGAACTTCGCGATTCAGCGCTTGTTTGTTACACTTCGGGCCAATCTCTAGATAAGGCATCTGCTATCTGGTTGAAAGAATTACCAGCCAAAGAACAAGAACTTTTGGTCACAGCAGACAGTCCTTACAGTGCACATGTCAAAACTCTGCAGTATTTTATTGAAAAGGTTTCAATTTTCAGAAGCGCTATTCCATCCGCCAGCTCCACTTCAGACCAGCTGAATGAAGTTTATCATGAGTATGCCAATGTTGTGGCTGCAAATGGTCAACTTGATCTTGCACAACAATTTTTGAATTTACTTCCGAAAGAGTACCCTGGAGTCTCACTCGAACGTGAACGTGTGTCCAAGGCAGTAAAGAAACCAGCTGCTTCGTCAGCTGCCACCACTACAAAGGTTGCTCCTAGAAGCAGTAAGTATGTTGTACCTGGAGCTAATCTGGTTTCTGCGCCAACTGCAAACACTGCTCCACCACACCCAGCATTTGGGTCTGCACCTGGAGTACCCTTGACCGCATCGTCTGCGACAGCACCTAATCCATATGCTGCACCCGCAGCGAGTGTCACTACTCCATTTTCTAATCCATATACACCTGCCGCACCAATCGCGTCTGCGAATCCTTATGCATCGGCGTCTATCAAGCCGGCGCATAATGGCAGTGGTGTTCTGAGTCCTCCTCCAATGGTTGGGCAACCTGCTTCGGGTGCTCCACCACCACCACCAAAGAAAGATCCTGGCGGATGGAATGATCTTCCAACTAGTGCACTAGCTTCTAGCGGTCCGAGATCAAGACCATCGAGTGCTCTTCCAAAGGTTGTGGCGCCATTCAATGCACCAGCGGTAAACAGCCCACCTGTTCTTTCTCCTGTAAATCAGTTTGGGCGCCCACCTTCCACCCAGCCAACTATTCCACCACCACCGACTGCAGGTTCTCGTTCGGCGTCGTTATCCTCTCAGGCAACTCCAGTGGTGGCCGCTGCACCACCTCCACCTGCTAATCCTTATGCTCCCCCTCCTTTGTCAGCCGAACCAGCTGTTAACAAATTTGTACCACCACCTACAGGTGTTGCGTCTGGCATCACTCCTCCAGCTAGATCTGCAATTGTTTCGCCTCCACCAAACCCTTATGCGCCAAAATTTGCTCAAGGTGGCCCAGGTTCTCCGGCTCCAACAAACCCATACGCGCCTCCCCCGCCTCAATCTCCAGCGAGAACTGATGCCAATAGCTCCTACGTGGCGCCACCTCCTACTGCTGGTAGCGCTGGCACTCGACCTCCTCCCGCCAGCGGCGCTTTTGTGCCACCACCAATAGCCAATGGTATTATTCCAACAGCACCCGCACAACAGTTTATTGGAGTTCCGCCAACAAGCGGCACTCAGACGCCAGTTTCCTCTGCAATAGCACCTTCTGCTGCGCAGCCAGCGACCCCTGAACCTGCACCAGCACCCAAGTACCCCCCTGGTGATCGCTCCCATATTCCGGCCGAGGCTTATCCTATTTTCGAAGTACTGAGTGCTGAGCTTGAGGCTGTGAAGCCATTAGTGCCAGTGAGCTACAAGAAGCAAGTCGCTGATGCTGAGAGACGAATCAATATTCTTTTTGACCATCTCAATAATGAGGAGGTCGTGTCTGCTGACACCGTTGCAGATTTAGTACAGTTGGTCACAGCCTTGAGAGCTAGAGATTTTGCTACTGCTCAGGGTATTAGAGAGGCAATTCACACCCAACGATCGGAAGAATGTGGTCAATGGGTGGTCGGCGTCAGAAGACTCATTGATATTTTGGCTGCTGTCTCTGCTCAGTCGCAGCAGTTGTAATTGTTTAAATGAAAAGTAGATATAAATATGAAAAATGACTCGCGGTGACGTTTAAGATTACTAATTATATTCCTTATATTAGCTAAGTCACATTCCTGTGCTCATAAGTGACTGGAACACACCTCTCACTAGGGTTCTGTTTCTTTTGAACTGAGTCATAATGGTTGCAAAAGAGATAGCAAACACGTACTTTTCATAAGGCATGTTGTTTTTTAATAAAATAGAAAGGGCCTTCGGAGCAACGAAGAGGTAGAGCTCTGTTCTTCTTTTAGGATAGTCGAGAAGCGACGAAATACCACACAGAGCAGAGCCTAGAGCGGGACCGTAATGACTATCAACGTCACTTTCCCTCCAATGAAGAAAAAAGATTTTGGAAATTCTTGAGCGCCAAAGACAAACACCGTACCAACAGAGAGTGATAAATAATGACAAAAACGCTGAAGATCTCAAAGTACTTTTCAATATTTCTGTGATGCTGTGGCGTGACAAGCCCACTTTTCTCAAACGCAGTAAATTAAGCGGTAGATAAATTGGAATAGAAGTCAACATGCCTCTGTAGAATCGATAAGCGGCATGAAGCTCACAATTTTCTGTGACATTATAATGAATTGTGCGGCACGGTAGTCGGTCAAGGTTAGCAAAATCAATGTCCTCACGAGAAAGCCCACATTGATTGGCATAATCATCGAGTACACCGTTATGAGGGCCGCTTTTTCCATACTGAATATCTTTTCTATGCAGAAGGCGAAGAGCATCGAGAATTCTTGAATCCATATTAGCAGCTTTGGTGATCCAATTACGATATCCAGATGGCAGATTTTGTGGAAAATAAAACCAATTGTACATAATTATGAAACACGCAAAGGAGAAATTTGACACATCAAGCACCCCTGAGAAATCTGCAGCTGTAATTGAGCTTGTCGCAAAACGATTAATAATTGATTGCAGCAAAGTGTCCGACGCTCGAATTGCAAAAACAGTAGACAGCTCAATTCCATGAGCTTTTTCCTGAAAAGATGGGAAGTGGATGAGGGAGGAGATGAAAGCAGAAAAAAAGGTGGAGACATGAACGATGAGTTTGGATCTCTTGGACGCGCCACCCAGTAAGTATTTGGCGACTGGATACAACAAGTATGTGGAACCAAGCAACCGAACAGCAAAAAAAGGCAGTCTAGATGGATCTAAGGCTTTTTTTGCTGCTTTAAGAATGCGAAGAATAGTATCATGACCAGTATATTTGCCTTTAAGGTAGCGAGAAACAAGCCCAAACAGTTTAGGTAAAAAGATGTAAGCATACGCTAATACGAAGACATAGCATGACTTTTTCGCGTGAAGCCTATAATATTTCAGTAAGGAAACCAGAGATGTTTCCTGAATTGAGGTGGTAGAAAGCATCGTGGACGCGACTCTAATCGAAAATGAAAGGCACAACACTGCGTCCAACAGGAGAAAGGACTAGTTGTGGGACTTAGGGTAGGGTTTCACATGCAACCAGTCTAATATTAGTGCCAGCGCCAAGAGAAAAGATCTTCCGTTTTCCTTTAGTGAGAAAGATAATGCGGGACATGAAGAATGCTTATGAAAAAACAAGCCGTGCCGAGGTTCGCGCAGTGTAGGAGTTGCTTGAAATGTCCTACCATGGGAGAAATATGGCGGAAAAAAAGTGTGCCAGGAACGATACTTTTCATTTTGAGACATCTGTTGAAGCTTTTTAGGTGCTCATCAGGAATTTGCGCTCGCCAACGCTCGCTTGTTTCCAGCTCTCTCAGTTTCCTTCTCACCTGCCCTCTGGAGGGGCAGAAAATATGCAAGTTCTGAGGCGGCGGGGTGATCTGATAACGTTTTTCCACCTGTCAATAAGGGATGCCAAAACAACCATGTTTATAATTTTGCAAAAAAGTTGGTCTCTCAATGGTGTTTGCTGTCAAGTTTTGCGCGTCTTCACAATTATTGAAACTTAATAAAATGCTGTTCATCGCAATCACTGGTTTATTCAAACAACCGCGTAAGCAACAGATGACTCAAAGTAGCCGATCTAAGAACTTCGAATACCAGTGTTCAAACTTTTATAAAACATCTCCAGTATGGATTTGCAGATGATAAGATTTAGAATATCATAATATTCGATACTGAGCAGTAGACTATATTTAATAGTAACAATATTGCCCTGTTAGGTAAGCTATATGGTAAACATATAAGGACTATTGCAGTCGCGCAGACTTTGTGTCACTATTTTTTGCCTAATAAAATTTCAGGGTGGGCTTTCCGACCGGCGCGAGATCCCAAATCTCCGTTTCAATTAATTGTCCCAACCGCTAGCCACCAGCCACATTTTCTTCACTCAGGCTTTCCTCAATAGGCCATTTATGAATATCAATTTATACGCGTTAACTAAGGAGTCTAAGATGCGCTTGCGATCTAAAACACTTCCCCTCGCGATTTAGTCTCGTTCATCACCACTTTGAACCTCCACCTACCTATATTATGAGAAGTATGAGCTTCAAACAATATGATACCTCGAAAGCCACTAAGAGGCAGCGGGGCAATGATAATACTGAGGAAGTAGCACGGGAAGCATTGCCATTGAGAGGGTATTCTGCAGAAGTATATAGATACAGTCCAATACCTATGGACCATCTGTCTGACGAGATTGCAAATTACACTCACTGTTTTCACTGTCCCTCAGTAATTAAGCACGATAAGAAAGCTTACAGGATGGCGGATCATTTGCGTACCTGTACAGGATTTAAAGCGCATCTCAGAAGAACGGGTATGATATACGATGAGAGATGTCCATCATTTATCAAAAGAGAGGTCAAACCTTTGAGGCAGTCTGCTCTTTCGCAGATCATGACACGGTAATATAGATGATTGTGCGTTGACAACCGCGCCCATTTCTATCCAACACGAAGTGAACAGACTGCTCACGATGGCTATTGTATCAAAGGCACTCTCGTTTCGGTTTGCTGACGATGAATTCGTAAAAGAGGCCTTACACCTCCTCGGTGTGAGTGGTCCCTCTAGGAAAGTAGTAGCAGGTAGACTTTTAACGGTGTGTTGCAGCAAAATCATAGAATGTGAGAAGCACGAGATCACTGTTATAAGCCAACAATATGGTGGTAACTGCTTATACGTAGCGGTTTTCACCGGTGGCTGGTCTGATACTAATTCAAAAAATGTTAATTGTTACTTGTATGCTTCGACTCAGTACACCAAGCTGCAAGCGATAGAATTCACCGGTACTGAAGGCCACACTGCCATAAATATTGGTAATAATATCAAACGGTATATCGGAGAAGTTGAATGTTCGCCAATGAAGGTTTGTGGAGCAGTGACAGATAGTTTTTCTGGAGATATCTCTAGCTCCAAGGATCTGAAAATGGAATTCCCACGGATGTTTTTTTATAGATGCGCTGCCCATTCTTTAAATCTTCTTGTTGAACATATTTTGAATCTCTCTGGAGAAAGTTGGAAAATAGGACAGCGAGAGAAATGGACACCAGCTTTCCTCCTTCCCTTTTCAACGGGGAGGCAAAATCCAATTACTATTTTGCAAAAAATTGTCTTGCTATCATGACTCGTATCAAGAATAGCAATAAGAACCTGGCGGAATTCAGGAAAGTTCAGAAACAATACAATTGCAACAAATCTTTGAAGAACATCGCTCCTACGAGTTGGAGTTCTCTTATAGACTGCCTGCAGAGTTTCTATCATAACTTGACACCCTTGAAGGTGTATGCTAGAGACAACTTCCTCAAAAGCGGAGAAAAAGATGAGAGAAACTTGGCTGAATTTCTTCTTACCGAGGGGGTTCCTTCTAAATTGAGAATGCTGATTGCAATTTTGATTCCTTTGAACAAGCTAATTGTTAAATATCAATCGGATAGTGTACATGTGTCGGAAGTTCCACAGGATTTCCATTGGCTTACCAAAGAAATTGAAGACCTGAAGCCAATGCCGGAAGATTATCGAGAATGGGTGCTGTATTGTATTAGATATCGCAGACGCTTTCTAATAGGCCATGTTCATATTTTGGGCAATACTCTTGATACCAGATTTTTGGGAAAGGGCCTTAAAGCCAGCGAATTGGATAAAGTAAACATTTCAATCCAGAAGTATAACAGGTGGCCCGGTGCAGACGAGCGGCTCCCTATGATAGATTATTTTGACTTGCCGGAGAAAGTTATTCAACTGAGCGCATTGCGCAAAAGATCAAAATCAATATGCTACATGGCATCTTTATGGGGAGAGATTTGACGCGCGTTTAAAGGATTTGGCTCTTCGAGTGTTTTCGCAGCCATGCTCTACAGCATCAGCTGAGAGAACATTCTCTACACTGAAGAGGATGCAACCGCAGATCCGTAACAGATTGAGACCTGCTACATTAGAGAAACTTGCTCTTATTCATACCAAGAAACATCTATATGACAAAGACTTAACGACGAGAGTCAATGAAAGGAAACCAAGATTTATTCCTTCTATGCATGAGGATATTGAAGTGGTGGAGCCACCCGCCGATGAACCAGATGCGCTGGATGAGATCTTTGATTCCCAAACGAGATATGTTGAAGCTATTGAAAAAACTGGGCAGATTGAACAGATTAAACAGATTGAACATGCTGGGCAGATCGAACAGACTGGACAGACTGAGCAGACTGAGCAGACCAAGGAAGCTAAGCACACCGAAGAGGTCGTTGACGCTCCACCTGCAGTTATTGTCGAGGCTACTATTCATTGTAGTAAAGAAGATTTACAGATGTCGTTATTGACTTTGGATCTACTTGAATGAGATATAGCTTAAGATTAGGTCAATACAATGGGGTGCAAACAATGCCAATACTAATACTCCTCTGTTAGGGAGGAGTCAGAGCCTATACGGTTATAGTGACCATTCAGATATTGAAGTGTTAGAGTTTGTCAGAGTTTACAGGAGTTATTTAATCTACTTTAAAAGCGTATATTATTTTAACAGCGTTGACCTTATACTCGTTTGTTCCTAGTCATGGTTACTTGCTCTTGGGTGCGGCGAGTCACTAAAGTGACCCAAATAGCCACTAACTGTGCACAAAATTTTCTACTTGGGGCATCTTCCGGTCACCTCAAAAAAAGCCATTCAAGCCCACCCTGCCTGAATTGATTACGAAGGAGAAACACCAATTGCCCTGCTGGACCCAATATCACTTTTCAATAACAAGAAATTTATCTCCCATCCACTTTACAACGCTCAATGTACCAGTTTTTACATGCAATTAAACATCCGGGCCAGCGCCCCACCATGCAAGTGCACAAAACAATTTTCTCAAAACGCAAGCAACATAACAACTTTTCCTTCCGTCCAGTTGAAGACAGATGTCTGATTCGGAAGCTGAAACTGTTATTCTGGACACCTCTCCTAAAGTATATAAGCGTCTCTATAAGCGGCCAAAAGTAGTTGGTTCTGATGATGATGACGGTGGTGCTATCGCCAGTAATTCGAGCGGGTTAGAAAAGTACAAACAAGGTCAACATACACGGACGCATGAAAATTCAATTTCACGATCTGTTTCCCCAAATACAACTCACCCCAGCAATCTATTTGGATCCGGAAACAATGGTCAAGTTAAAAAGAAAGGATTAGCAGTTGCAAAAATTCGTGGTCGATCATCTTCACCTGTTGTTCAGAGAAAAGTCAGTGAGAAAAGAGACGCAAACGGGCGCTCACGCTTACAACGCTGCTGTGACAAAGGCAAATATGAAGAAGCGCAATCACTGATTATGATGGGAATGGATGTCAATGATCGAGACTATGCGGGGCTGACACCTCTGCATGAAGCAGCCTTAAAAGGTCATGACGATATTGTTGAGATGCTACTAAAACATGGTGCAATTGCTGATATTCGTTCAGGCGTTGAAGATCTTGATACTCCGTTGATTGATGCTGTGGCTAATGGCCATTTAGGGGTTGCTCGGTTGTTAGTAAAAGCCGGTGCTGACTCAAGAATTGTAAATATTCATGGTAAAACGGCATTAGACTTTCTAGATGAAGATGATGAAAATTATGAGGAGCTGAAAAAAGTATTGGTGTCTCGAAATTCAGCACTACATGCTGCTCGGAGCTCCTCTGACCCAAGTATTCACATGCTCTCATATAATCCAAAGTTCTCGAAGATTGGTACGTTTCCCCACGAATGGAAAGCAAGTGACAACTTGAGCACATGTCTGGATGATGGTGGATCGGGCACTGGCAACAATGGTAGCAGGTCTTTGAGTGATCAAGAAAGAGGTCTCAGTAGAGGAAGTCGCGGTGGTCGAGACAGAAATGATCTGCTTTGGATGGATTTAACCTCAAAATCTGGTAAAGAACGATTTGCACAAAAAGCTGGGGATGGTGATGTTCAGTTTGTAGGAACAGCTTTACAAAATGGGTTTCGTCCTGATGGCGAATCTCTGGCTGCTGCTGCACAACGAGGACATACTGAAATTGTCAACCTTATGCTTGCCTTTGGTGCAAAGGTAGATCAAAGGAACCATGATGGTGAGACTGCTCTTATTAGTACAGTGGGAAAGGATTATGTTGAAACGTTGCGTCTGTTGCTGGATGCTGGTGCGAATCCTCTTGCTAAGCGAGCGTCCGATGGGAAATCAGCGCTCGAATTGGCTAGACTGGCCGACAAAGACGAATATGAGTTATTGTCAAAGTATGTGAGTAGTGGAAAGCGGAAGGACCATCATGACGCGGAAGTGCAGCGACCGTCAAAGAAGCATGAGCACACAGCTCGACATTCTGAAAGCAAAGAAGTTAAAGATTCTAAAGATGCGAAGGAAATTAAGGGTTCAAGTGAAATGAAAGTGAATAAGGACTCGAGAGATGCAAAGGAGCTGAGGGCAACAAAGACTCTCAAAGAGTGGAAAGAGTCACGATTACAGAAAGAAAAGGCATCTTCAGTTGATGGAAAGGTAAAGGATAAGGATGCCAGAACTCTGAATCCAAAGTCAGTGTCTAAACATGACAATCTTCGTCAGGATGGAAACAACTCAGATTTGAAAGAATTGAAAGAGCGAAGGGAATCAACAGAAGGTCTCAGCCCTCACAATGTGCCGCGCACAATCTCTGCATCAGAAATTCATGTCAAAGCAGAGCCAGATGAGCGCCACAGATCGATGTTCAGAACTCCCTCCGATGGCCATAGCAGTCACAACGATTCCAACTCTAAGAGGGTAGATTGTCAGTTTCGCAAGTCGTCATCTGACTTGCATAGTATCCAACGTGTGCCAAGCAGAGAGTTTAAACCTGGCAGCATTGCTTCTGGACCAAATTCTCGTAGAGAGTCACTGGCGACGGACTCTGAACAAGAAGAAGAGAAAGAAAGACATAAGGAGCAAGCAGCTGCGCAGGCTGCCTTAATCGCCAAGCAGCGAGAGCAGCAACAAGAGCAGCGCCGGCAGCTTGAATTACAAAGAGAGGCACAGAAGAAAGAACGTGAGTCGCAAATGATGAAACAGTGGGAGCTTGAAATGCAGCGCAAGGAACAGAAGAAACAGGAAGCTGCTAAGGCTTTGAGAGAACAAGAGAGAATTAGGCAAGCTGCTGAAGCTCAGCAGCGACAGAAGGCCCTTGAGTTGGAAGCGGAACAAAGGAAGCAGGAACAACTTTTAGCAGAAGCAGAGGTTCGCAAGGCTTTTCCATCCGGAATTCAATTTGTCACCTACGGGAAAAGAACAATAGAGCAAGCTCAGAAGTACCTACCCCTCATGGTGAAGGACGTTGACTCTGTTGATTACGTTCTCGATTTGCAGGTTTCTCTTTTCACTGGAGTGCCGGACTTTATGAAGGTATATTCTGGAGATGAAGTTGAGGTCATTGCTGCAGACAAAAAACGCATGTGGAATGTGATGATCCCTTGGCTTACAAAATCGTTACCAAAGTTTGATAATGTGCTTGCAGAAGATGTATCTATTGTTCGTCATGCTGACGAACAGAAGTTTATGGCAATGAAATGTTCCTGGATCAAACTAAAAGATGTTGAACAGATTCTGTTGAAAGATTTTCCTGAGCTGGCAGAAATTGTACGATGCGTACCGGTTTACTTTGGCCAGCCATCAAATAGTGAACCACTGTCAGAAATTTCAAACACACACGGATTCAATTCTTCAAAACCATCTTTAACGTCTGTTTCACAACGAATACGACTCAAGCTAAAGCAACAACAATTAAATTGGTTTTGATGACCAACTATTTATTTACGTGTATATTAATGATAAAAGTACTTGGGGATGTGCGTTTTTTGTTGGATACTGGCTGTTTCAACAACAACATGCTTTCAATATTCATTGCCATTCTACTTCGAGCTCAGAAATTGAGATTGGTGAATGTGCCATCTTCAATGCGTTAGTATTCGGAACCAGTAATTCCAAAAGTTTCTGTTTTAGTAAGATTAGGAGCTCGCTTGGCAAATTCCAGACATGATGGTGCGCTATCAGCAGTCATTTGTTGCTTTTGTATTGTTTCATAACACTTCAGAGCAAGTCATGAAAAATGTAAAGCAATGCAAAATAATTGCTGTAGCACGTCTGCACAGTTAATGTTCCATTTACTGTTCCGTTTTAGTTTCCCTTGCCATCTGCTAAATAATCAGAGCTACAACAACTACAGATCTTTATTTACAGTCGCATACATCAAAAATATAAATACTATCAACTAATCGAGGACGACTGAAAATTGCATTGTCAATTCGGTTACCCCCGGCTATTGCGATCACGAATCCCTTTCACGGAGTTGCAAAAGTAGCGGGCTTTTGTTTGAATTTTAATTGCAAGACGTCACAGTATGTTTCGATTACTTTAAATCGTTTATATATAGTCAAGCACATCAATGGTAATCTAACATATCACTAACATCCTAAAATGAAACGACATCTTATCTTACCGCCTAGTAATAAAGAATCGACTTTGGGCTCGTGATTTACTTACTTGGACTTACAGTTCTTTGCAAGTTCCCAAAATAGAATGAAAAGGTTTGCTGAAATAATTTTGCATTGCAAAAACAATGATTTCTTCAAAATCGCTCACAATAAACTATTTTTTACTGTTTAAATCGTTGCGATGCAACATGCAATTCATGATTTATGAATCCTACTGCAAATTAAAATCGGCCTTGCTAGCTCAATCGGTAGAGCATTTGACTCTTAATCGCTCAGTGTGATAAGCAATCAAAAGGTTGGGGGTTCGAGCCCCCCGTAGGGCTTGCCGATTACTTTTTTTTTACTATAGGCCAAACTTTGCCATAGCATGAGTTAATTCCAATTTTCTGGGCCAGAACGATGATCCATCTTGAGATTGAGATCGTTAGTTCTCTTGTAAATTAACTGCATTATTTTGCATACAACCAATCACGTCAATTTACCGCCAAATTAGTGAAACCATAGGCATATGCAGAGGACTAATAATTGCATACTGCGGTCATAGCAACTTTCCATAATCCACCGTCAATAGTATAGTTTCGGAACCCCAACATGGCTAGCGCTACTTATGGTTACTTAGATTGTGAACGCCCTGTTAGTTGAGCACTAACTTGTTCAACAATTGCAGTGAAGTTGAGATATCCGGATAGCCTGCTTACTAATAGCGCATATGTATTGAAACATTCCACAAATAGAAGGTAATACGGGGAAGCTGCTTGGTAATCAAATATCGGCACCTGTATGATCCGTGAGCTGTATTGTTCTGTCCAACTATTGGAATGGAAAGTGGCTACCAATTGGACTACGTTTGCGCTGAGATTCCTTCTATCCAAAAGCTTACCCAATTGTGGTTCCTTAACGACTGCATTGGTCTCAATAGCATGGGAATTGATTGCAGCGCCTTAACAGTCGGTGCTCCTTGTGGCAAGCCGTTTATTGTGCAATTGTGTCGTGATCGTACCCGTAGTCTATAAAAGCACCTACTCTGCCAATGCTGAGCAGAATTTTTACCCGAAATAAATCAGCCAATTGGACTAGATATTCCTTAAGTTTCAGTTTCAGACACTACACTACCAAGCCCAACATGACAATCACTCTTTACAACGTAGCTACTCCGAATGGCCTCAAGATCACCATCGCTCTTGAGCTGCTTAAATTGCAGTACAAGCTTTACAACATTGATATGGCCAACAATGAGCAGAAACAAGACTGGTTTCTCAAGATCAATCCAAATGGTCGTATTCCAGCAATTGTAGATACAGCTGGCCCAGCAAAGAATGGACTGGAGGGTTTTCCGGTCTTTGAGTCCGGTGCTATTCTTTTGTATCTCGCTGAAAAGTATGATCCAGAACACAAGATTTCTTACAAATATGGAACTACAGAGTACTGGGAACAACTCGAGTGGGTGTTTTTCCAAAATGCAGGTGTCGGCCCAATGCAAGGTCAAGCCAATCACTTCAAATTTGCTGCCCCAGAAAAGATTGAATATGGTATAAAAAGATATACTGACGAGACTCGTCGTCTCTACTCCGTCCTTGATGCAAGACTCAAAGAAAACGGCAAGTATTTGGTTGGTGATCACATCTCTTTGGCTGACATAACTACCGTTGGATGGGTGGGTGGTTCTTTCAAGCTTGGAATTGACGTGAAGAAGGAATTCCCTCATGTCTTTGCTTGGTTGAAAAACCTTGTAAGTATTGAAGAAGTTAAGAAAGGTCTCAATACTCCAAAAGAGTGGGCAGGATGGGCTCAGTTTGAGTAGTCCATTAGCTCTATGTAGCACCAAGTAAAATGTGAATATGCACTGTTTAAAATGTTGGTTTACTAGCAGACTTATTTATATTACAAACAATGCTGATGCATGCGAGAAAATTTCATTGTGAGATCTTTTAAGTTGGCTGAGCTGCATGATGTTTGAGATTGGATGTTGCGCAGTAACTTTCGATGCTTACCTATACATAAAGTTTGTTCAATAAGGCTATGATCAGCAGCTCTGTATTTGAAGTACTGGCAGCAAGTTGTCGCTGGACACTATAATTAAGGTGTTCATGGCAACAGTTGTAAATGATGCCTTGAGTATAATTATCTGTGATGACAAAATGTATGCTCCATGGCAATCTGTGTGCAGCCGGTTGTTAGTGGACCAATTGTGCGGTATTTAAAACAAGGAACCGACCTCTTTCAAAAGTCGTTTTAGCATTATCCAAAATGGTATCCATTAAAATTTTTGCAATCACAAGCGTTTTCGCATTCGCAGCATTGACTACTCCTATCACCAACGGGGTAGACAATGAGATGGGCAGACAAGACAAAAGATGTTTGTCATGTCTCTTTGGAGGTGGTTCCAACAACAGTGGCAACAACAATAATAACAATCATGGCAACAACAATGGTAATACGGATGATAACGACAGCAATACTGTCAGTGACTCTAGTACCACGACCACATCAGTTTCTGACAGCACTGTCACAGATACACAATCTGATAGTGGATCTACAACTGTGGTGTCTTATCCTGTGTGGACTGAAACTAGTTCTTCCACTAGTGACTCAAGTGATGACACAAGCTCGTCCTCCACTACATCCTCTTCCAATACCATCAGTTCCTCAGTATCAGTAATTGTCAACATTGTTAACAATTGCAACTATCAATCTTCAAGCTCCATATCATCAGCTGTCTCAAATATCCAGTCTCATATCCAGAACACTTTGAACAACTTAGACCAAAGCTCGTATGAAACATATGCGAACTCGTGCTCTTCGGTTCTGAGCACTCTACTCTCCAAGATGAAATCCAGCACCGTTTCTACCCAGAATAACCTGTCCTCATTTAAAGTGCTCAATAGCTGCGCAAGTCTTTTACAAGCCAAGTGCCAGCTCGTTGGAAAGACAGTTAGTGCCATTTCCAATATCGTTGCTAATGTCAAGAATATTACTGGTTAACTCTTAGGAGCTGAAAAATTTCATGCACTATCAGAAAACATTGAAAAAAAACAAAATAATCTAAAAAAGACTCCAAAAAACGTATCCACTCTCATTTAACTCACAGATATATAGCAAACTTGATGTCATTCTTTACCTTGATATGTTACTTTGATGAGAATTCAACATAGTATGCCAAAGTGCAACAATTTGCTCTTCAAATTCGTCTCCATGATAGTATTGCTTTGAACATTTCAATGAATAACTATAGCAGATGATTTTATTTGTTTAGTTGAAGATTTGACTCCAGCAGCGGGCCGTTGACAGTGGCGTACTCACGCCACTGCCTCGGTCGGCTGTTGGGTATTGTGATCCTGTGATCCTTTAGGCCGTTGAGGAGTGAGTCAAAAAAATTGTCCGAGTACGGACACGGACACGGGTAACGGCGGACAATTACTCATCTGCCCAACCCAACCGAGGATCTTTCAGCCTAACTGACAATCCTTTAAAGTCCCAATTTTCGCTCCTTATTTCTCTTCACACATCCCAGCTTTGAAAGGACCCATTTGTAATTCCACACCAGAGTTGCAGATTCCAACTTTTGCAAAAAAAAAAATACGCCACAGGCGCCGCATTATTTTCCTCGAGACCTGAAAATTAAGAAAATCGGTATTTATCATGATGTTGAAAACGATACTGAAATTCCCGTTAAATGGATATTTAAGTAGTTCAGTGAGTGTGTCACGTTTTTCGAGAAGATGGTCTCATTATAATGCTGATGCAGGCTCAAACGGACCTGTGAGGCCTAAAGTGACAATTCCAGAGCTTTACAAGAAGTATCGGAACCAAACTCCAATTACCGTTCTCACCGCTCACGATTATATCAGCGGTATGATGGCTGAGCGAGCAGGCATAGATGTGGTTCTTGTCGGAGATTCTCTTTCAATGGTGGCTCTTGGTCATGATAATACTAGCGAGATCGAGCTCGATGACATGATCCATCATGCCAGAGCAGTGCGACGAGGTGTGAAGTCAGCGTTTCTGGTTGTTGACCTACCTTTTGGATCATATGAAGCGTCGCCTATTCATGCATTTCAGTCGGCCGTCAAGATGATGAAAAGGTCTGCAGTGGATGGAATCAAGATGGAAGGGGGTGCAGAGTTAGCGCCCACGGTAAGGCATTTCACTGATTTTGGCATCCCAGTTCTTGGACATATAGGACTTACTCCGCAGCGTCAATCCTCCCTTGGTGGTTTTAAGGTTCAAGGGAAAACAGCTGCATCAGCCATGTCCATCTACGAAGACGCTCTGTCTTTACAAGAAGCTGGTGCTTTTGCACTCGTACTAGAGTGTGTCCCCGAAAGAATGGCACAAGCAATAACTAGCAAATTGAAAATTCCAACAATCGGTATTGGTGCTGGTAAAGGCACTTCCGGCCAGGTTTTGGTGCAGCTAGATATGCTTGGAGGGTTCGACGGATTTACACCTAAGTTTTTGAAAAAGTATTCAAACTATCAAGAGGAAAATGTGCGAGCAATTGTGCAATATAAAAACGAAGTGTTGGAGGGTACTTTCCCTGAACCACAGCATAAGTACACTGAAAAGGACGAGGAATATGAGAGATTCATCGAGCTTTTGGCGAAAGCTTGACTCACTAAGAACCATTGACATTGACTCGCTATGAACAAGTAAATAGGCATGGAACTGTGGTCGTTTGTAGGTTAACTTCCTCTAAAACCTATCAGTTTCAATATCGTTGAGCGACAATTACAGGCTGCACAGTTAGCCCAGTGAATCGGATGATGATAGGGAAAACAGCTGTTCATGATCCTAACATTAATATGCTCTTGAATCAAAAAAAATATATCTGCAAGATATTTTTGCAATGCTGCCAGGTTTTGACTGCAGTGTTTCTCAATTTCCGAAGCACTTCACTGGAACACGGAGCACAATTTTGTATAACCGAATGGGGTGTAATAAAGCTAGTAAAATGTTTGAATATCGCTGAGAACTATTTGTGGTAGTTCGATTTGATTGCCAATGGCTTCATTCTTCTCGCGGCTAGATAATCTCCATGACGATAACCTTATCGGCTTCTCGGCGAGTGTTCCTGTCCCGTGTCACTGGAAAGAGCAGTTCCGGGAGAACAGAAATGTTGGAGAACAGAGGGCCGATGACACGAGCCAGCATTCCTATGGAGCAATGCTGGTGGGACAGTCCAGACACAAACAATTTTTCAGAATTTTGAGGTATGAAGCGCGTTTTTTTGGTGGGTATACTAGGCGGTATCACCTCAAAGCCCATCGTTCCAGGTGTGGATAGACGTCATTACCGACGTCGATTTATCGGGGCAATTCTGGTGATTAACAGGTTTGAGTTTAGGTAGTCTGATGACTCCATCGTAGTTAACTATCTCCAAGACGCCTCGCTCTACGAATTGCGCATCCCTGGCATCCCTTGTCGCCAAGAGCACAGACACCAGAAATGCTTGTGTGTATAAGACTCAACTCCCCAGCCTTTTGTAACAGGGAGTCTTAATGGAGTCATGTGAACTGGCTGCCGTGAATGATGAGCTTGCTTGTAGTGCACCGAGTGGCCTCAAAGATTTCTGTTTGAGTGACTCCTGGCGGTTTTCTGTCGATTTTCATCTTACCTCCCTAATTGCTCCAAATGGTCTTATCTTATCGCTCATGTTCCCTTTCTGTTGAAACTCCCATTTTTAGTATTTATGCACCTTGCACCCATGATATCAAAGTGGTTAATTGACAAAATGCTCAGTTACAACGGAGTCAACCAGATATCAAGTAATAAAAATATTGTATTGACTGTTTCGGTGAATCATTTCAATTCTTATCTATTTAATGACCGCTGAACAGTAGTTTGAGTTAGGGATAGCCACGCAAACGCTCGCCAACGCATGATTTGATTGGCCGACCAGCGTCTGTCCAGGCGCATGGTCTGGTACTTACTGACACTATCACTGGCTGGAATAATGTCCAGTCTCGTTCTACTCGGGACTTCAAAATGAGAAAAATGACAGGATAAGACTACATGTGTTCCATATTTTTTACGCGATGCTTTGACGTAGGAGAAGTGGAGATTGTGGACCAAATATACCCGCCAGGAATCGCGAGAGGAGGGGGCTTTCGCGAGAGAGTGGCTTGAGACTGATGTGAAATGTGAAGCTAACCGTTGGAATGGCCCATTATAACAGACTTGAAAATACCGTTGGATAGCCTAACGGGTCACTTTGCTAGTCAGACTAACCCCAACTAAGTAAAAAGTTCCCATACTGCTCCTGCAGTGTGGCTAAATACCACCAGAAAGGTGTCATATGCAGCTTGTGCCCTATCGAATGTTCTTCGTTGACCCGGGACTGCAGGCGGCTTATCTAGCGTTGTCCACATTAGATATGATTAAGGCGAGTCGTCTAAAATTCGATAACAGGCTGTATTTAAAGGCGAGTCTGTCACATTTGCATGCCCTGCGTTGACAGCTGAAAATTGTGACCGCTCTTTCAATTTTTTCCAAGCAACTTCAGCGCACCAAACCAAAATGACTGTCACAGTAGTGAGAACGAGAGATGAAGACCTCTTGGCTGCAATGGGCGTTGAGCAAGAACTGAAAAGAGAGTGGGGTTTGATACAAAACTTTGGCGTCTCATTTTCCATTATTTCTGTCATTACAGGTATCACTTCCCTCTTCTACTACGGACTCACCGTCGGCGGCCCAACAGTTATGCTGGTTGGTTGGATTTGCGTTTCATTTTTCACCTTTTTTGTTGGATTTTCAATGGCCGAAATTGTGTCTGCCATTCCTTCATCGGGCGGTCCTTATTTCTGGGCTGCTTGTTTGGCTCCGGCCAAATACTCCCCGTTCTTGTCATATGCCACGGGTATATTCAACTTTGTGGGTCAGTTTGCTGTCACTACCGGTATCACCTTCGGCTTAGCAGGCTTCATTACAACTGCTGCTCAGGTGAAGAACGACTATACTGCCACTTCAGGTCAAACTATTGGCGTTTTTGCGGCCCTGCTGGTGTCCCATGGAATTGTAAATACTTTTGGTGTCAAGATTCTCAAGTATCTCAACAATACCTCTATTTGCTTGCATTCACTCGGTATTTTCTCGCTTTGTGTGGCTGTATTAGCAAAGTGTTCTGGTCATTTTCAATCCTCTGACTTTGTGTGGAAGACGTTTACTGACGACACTGGTGTTGATGGTGCTGAGGGATGGTCGCAAAGAGCGTCTCCTGCTTACGTTGCTGTCTGTGGTATCCTCATTGCCCAGTTCACCATCACGGGATTTGACGCATCCGCTCATCTTTCCGAAGAAACAAAAAATGCTACAAAATCTGCCCCAATTGGTTTATTAATGGCTATTGGCTGCTCCTTTGTTTTTGGATTTTTTGTTATGATGACAATGCTTTACTCAATTCGAGACTATGACGACGCTGTTGCTTCTGGTATGCCTGTTCTTGCCATTCTTTTGCAAAACTTCAGTACAGACGGTGCACTTGTTTTGTGGGCATTGATTTGTGTTTGCGTGTGGCACTGCGGTCTCTTCTCAATCACGTCCAACTCGAGAATGTTTTATTCGTTTGCTCGTGACTCAGGTATTCCAAAATGGTTTGCACATGTCGATCCTAGATTCAAATCTCCTACCCGTACTATCTGGCTGGCAGTTGTTTTGGCATTCTGTTTGGGTTTGCCATCGCTCGGATCAGCCGTCGCCCTGACTGCAGCCACATCGATTGCAACAATCGGTCTATACATTTCTTATGCTTTGCCCATCCTAGCTATGGCTATCTGGCCAGATATCATCGAACGCCAAAGAGGCCACTTTCACCTCGGAAAGTTCTCCAGACCCTGTGCCATAGTCGCATGTCTTTGGGTGGGTTTCATTACTGTTGTTTTCTGTCTTCCGACCTCGAACCCAGTTGGCAGAGACACTCTTAATTATACTTGTGTCTGTGTCGGTATTGTCATGGTTTTTATCGTGGTTTCGTGGTTCTTCCCCTATTTTGGTGTCAGAACCTTTTTTACTGGTCCTTTGGTCAGTGTCGACGCTGACCAAATTGGTGACACTGTTTTTATTGAAGGTGATGAAATTGAAATTGTCAAATCTCCAACTGGAGAAAAGCTAGCCCGTGAGAGACAAGCTGCCGACAATGAACATACTCATGACAAAGCTGTTGTTTTAGAGTAGAAGATTCGCCTACGTTCTGTATATTGAAATAATTGTCTTTTAGTAATATTTTGGAATTCAACTTTCTGTCGCAAAGCTTTATTGCTTTGTTAGAAAAGTTCACTTTAATTTCAAGTTCACTCAGTTTATTTTCCACTATTCTCCTCCTACGAAATGTAGTCACCAGCAGCTTTCTGGACGGCAATTGTATATCTTTCATCAAATAATTTGTTTTGATCGGCGACAATGTTGAGAGCAGCAAGCTTTGAATTTGGTCTTGCCAGCATAAAATTGCCCATCAAAAAATAAGCGTTTGGAATTCCTGTGGGTTTGGAAACACCAATCAACTCTCCTTCTTCGTCCACCCCCCAAACACCTCCAAACTTGTCAAGATGCTCTGGTCCAATGGAGTATTTGATAACGTCTTCAATGCCAGTATTTCCAGTAGCAAAAACAACGAGGTCTGGGTTCAAGACAGTACCATCTTTCAAGTACACTTTGTCTTCGTCAAATTTCTCAATTTCAGTGTTCTTGACTTTAATGTCACCTCTTGCTATAGCCTCAGAGGCTCCTGTGTTCAAGTAATAGCCGCCATATCTTGACATGAACAAATAAATATATCCAGTTCCTTCAGGTCCAGGATAGTGCTGGAATCCCGCTCTATCTAGGCCCTCAAGAACTTCTTTATCGGCTTCTTGAACGTCAACAATCTTCCTCTGGTGGATCTTCCTTATGACCTTGTTTGGATGAGACATGAAAAGTAAGTCAGCAACTTCAGTTGGTGGCGCATTCTCAGAGTAGAGGCCATCGAAAAGAATTCTGATACCATTTCTCACAGACATAACAAAGGTAGGGGATCTTTGCAGCATGGTGACCTCCGAGGCTCCAGTATTGATCAAATCGAGAGAGATGTCATGACCAGAGGTACAAGCGCCAACCACCAATGCGCTCTTGTCTTTCCATTGAGATCCGGATTGATGCTGAGTGGTGTGAACAATTTTCTTGGTGAACTTTTCTTGACCTGGAAATGGTGGTGGCATTTTAGCAAGTCCACCGGCAGAGCCGGTAGCCAAAACTACATGTGTAACCACAAATGTTTTCTTAGATCCATCACAAAGGAGCAGAGTGACGTGCCACTTTTGTTCATCTTCGTCAAAATATGTCTCTTCGGGGACCGTAGTAGTTTCAAGCCAAACATTCAGCTCCATGATGTCTGCGTAATACTCAATCCAATTCGCCATTTTACCAGCAGGGGTGAAAGTTGGCCATTGAGGAGGAAAATTCATGTATGAAAAGTGGTTAGCATGAACAGGATCATGTAAAGACAAAGACTGATATCGTGTTCTCCACGAGTCACCTAGCCGCTTTTGTCGATCAACAACAAGAGAGGTAACGCCCATTGCTTTCAAGCGGGTTGCTAGTTGAAGACCATTGTGGCCAGCGCCAACAATAATGACAGATGGCTCCACATTTTCTCTATCGAGCTGGCGGTTTGTATCATAGGAATTTGGAGTGTTGTGCTTTCCACGAGGTCTATTTTCGTTGATTTGCTCGGGAAAATCCTTAAATGTACTGACCTCAGTGTAAAAGGTATACACTTTCCAGTCAGGACCACACAAACGAGCCACTGCTGTACAATTTGCAATTTTTGTGCAAAATTTGAACACAATTTGAATGTAAGAATAGTCCTCAAACATCTCAATATATGCTGGGGCTGGTTCGGATAGTTTGACATCACTGATTGTGCCAACCTTTGGAAACCTGTTCGCGGCCGCCGCTTTGATATTGTTGTAAGAGAGAGCACGATTGTCGTTGGTAAACGCCAAAACATCGCGCCAGGAGCCATCCTTCATAAAAAGATTCAGGAATGCTTCGGCATCTTGTGAATTGACTGCATCCTCAAATGACTTAAGAAATTTGTTGGTAATTTGTTCGACCTGCTCATCAGATGGCTTCTTGCTTGCACCTGGAAACGGAATCTTCTTGAGGTTTTTAGCATAGACGTTTGTTGCAGGCTTGGGAGGAGCAATGTATTCTGCTGGTGCCATGATTCAAGTAGGTAATATGATTGAGTGTAGTTATCTATGCATTTCAGGAACCGGTACAACAGCCTTTATATAAGCAAGAAATTCGGTCTAACGGGAACTCAACAAAATTTGAGTTCAAGAGATTACCTTGTGGACCCCGCACCACTTACCTTAAATCTCACTGGATTATTGAATTTCCGTAAAACGTTACCTCAACCGTGTGGCCGATCAAACTGCGGGGTGTGCTTTTCCATCATGCAGGGTTTGGCCGATAACCCCGCCTGCAGTCACAGCTCGGATAACCACATGGCGGTATTTTGGCCATGTGCTTTTTGTAAGGCTAATTACCATCTGTGAGGTGCCATGGAGCATAATTCGCTTCCAGTTTTACATGCACAGTGAAATGCTCTTACATAATCTCAGATATTGTTAGTGCTGTTATCGTTTCCGTTCTTCCGTCCTGCAACACTGTCCTGCACTTTGTCCCACGGCCCCGACAGTCGGCTACTCAAATGTCCGTCAGATGTCCGCCGGGCACATTTCTGATTCAACCCCACTGCCGCAGACTGATTTTTGGCAATGTAACCTGAGTGTTTGGACTCATTAGCGGCAATTATGCTGAAAACTGTATGTGCAGCCATTTGTAACTGAGCAAAACTTGCAATTGTACTTCTTCGCTGTAAACTACGCTCGCTGTAAACTGAAAATAAAACTTACCACTGGTAGACCCCGCCTGCCAAGCATCTTGAGGCCAAGATTCCTTCTTTAGAAGCACGGGCCGCCTGGGAGTAGCCTTTCTTCCGTGAAACACAGCGCTTCCCAGGATGTAGTTTTCTGTTTGGCGAGCCCTCAACTGTCGCATTGGGCAGATAGTGGCCAGGATTGTTTATCAACTGATTATCCTGTACATTTGAAGGGCTACACTTGGTATTGCAGCAGCACAATGTTATTCCGCAACGGCCCACTGTAAGCAACAAAAGAATCAATTTGGTTAGCAATAGTCTTTGCCTACGAACTCAATAGTTTCTTCATGCTAATCAGCCATGCAACCCGTGATTGTGAAGTATATGTTTGCTATCCTGTTCTTGGACTTGCCCCTTTTGGATGCGATTTGTTTGGCTGGAAGGGAAGCTTCGACACCAGATGGCAGGAAGAGAAGCTTCGACGCCAGATAACTTTTATCTCGAATACGTTTTCAATGAAGATGAAATAAGACTCATTGATTATTATAGAAACTTCCCAGTGGTAGCGTATATTTCCAGCTTAATATGTTGTACTAATCAGATCATTGATTCAATGCAAAAGGCTCTGAAATTACAAAGTACAATCGCACAGCACTCGCATTTGAGTGTCAGTGCAAGTACTTTCTACCCAGAATGTTAATTTTGTCGAGTATACGTCAACCAATGTTGAAGAGAAGCGTGTGTACGCAACATGCGCAGCGATGCTGTTTCGAGCAGCCGTCAAAACATATACACCTTCATTGTGGACTGTTTAGCCATTACATTTTCTAAACTCACAACTTTCACACTGACGTTGGCTGACGAGGATTTGTCTTCATGCACACCAAAGGCTTTCATGCAGTATGACATTGAGAGAACTGACGCCTTGCTCATCGCCTTTCGTCTATTGCTCTACCTCCGCTTGTCCGTTTGAGAGATTTATCGGTGCCTGAAAGAGACGTCAGCATGCTGCCGTTGAGATCAAGAATTTTCTGAATTGAGTAACTAATCTGACGGTCCTTGAATTTCTCGCCGGCAAAATCAACAGGACCCCGCAAAAAGTGTGATAAGGAGTCTGAACTAGAGTATACTGGCAATGACAATGATGTAACCAGTAGCTGCATTAACATTACCTGAGATTGTTGCTAGTCATGTCGCCCGCAATGTCATTATTTCAGCCCTTATGCGACAATGAAACGTAAACCAACAAAAAAGAAGGAATTGCATATAGACTTTAAAGAGAAGATTGAGCCTAGGTAGCAACCGTTTATTTCAACATAAGAAGCTTTGAAACGGTGCTAGCCAAAAGCTCAGCTACTCCAATACAAGACGATGTAAACGTGAAGATTTTACTGCCTCAAGAGAAAGTAGTGGCTCTGAGAAAAATTCAGTAAGGCGTAGAATGTTTTCTGTAATTGGCTCTTTGTCATGCGCCTAGCCCGCGCCATGATAGCCAGCGGTACCCAACATTTCGAGCATAGAAGTCGAAAATCTTCCACTTTTGAAACAGCATAAAAAACTCGACTTCAGCTAAACAACCATCTTGTTCCTTCTAGTACTAGTTGCTGATTTATAGAGAAATTCCACTGAGAATCCTTCTACCAATTTTTGGGCCACATGTGAATGCGCTTTTTAGGAACATCTTGCCAAAGAGTGGAAATATTACAAAGTTCTGCCTGTAAAACATGCACAGCACAGAATTGACCTAGACTCAAATTTAGGTGACTATCTAGACGTCCACTGCCCACAATTGAACGCATAAAGGGGACATACTGGCTTAATCTTATCTCCATCAGGATGTCAATTGACACATTCTGATTTGTTTAGTGGGAAATCGCTGCTACAAGGTATTGGATTGTTGCATCCGTAGGTGTGAATAATGCTCCTACCTGATTGAACTAAGAAGATATCAAGAAGCTTATTGTATGGAAAACTTTAGCTGTAAAAAAAATAAATTAATTTATCTGTTTAGAATATTCATTCGAGAAAGAATGACAAGCACCAAGGGTTATAAAGCAAGCGGAGATAGATCGCTACACTATATTATGTTAGGCACCCTCGCTCAGTGTCACTCAATGAAACCTGTTATCCAACTTGCTGAGTTTTCAATTCAATGGCAGGATGTTTTTGGTCAGTTTGGAAAACATTACTGCGTATGCCTTTCAAGATTTCTTAGTAAAACCGTAGATTTTCATATTTTCGCTTCTTGATCTTCTCTTGAGTGCAAAATCTGCCCGTCAAACTTCAAATTAGTTGATCTGGATTCACGTGATTACTGATTATGATTTGGACATATACTTCGAGTGGAAACTTAGCAACGAAGCATCGGACAGGGCTTTTTAATACGAATCAAGCTTTTTATAGTGGATGAACTGAGCACATAATTGAGCCTACGGTTCAAGTTCAAGAAGTTAGGCAAGTATGGTTTCGAAACTACCCTGTCTCTATTATATCGATGACAAAAAAAAGAAAAGAGGCATAAAACGTCTGCATCCTGATTTGGAAATATTTAAACAAAAGAGCTGCGAACAGTAGTTACACATAGCTTTGGCACAAGACTTTTGATAAGCCGGGTGTAAAAGTCAAGTAAAATTGAATAGCAAGCTGCAATGGGAATAAAAGGGTAAGTTGACAAGTAAAAGGGTAATCTTAAACTAACTCAGAGGCTGGAATGGGCAAAATCATCTCACAACAAGTAAGTAGTAATCGCTCTTCTGCTTAAATAGTGGCTAAGAATACGATTTTGATGAACAGTCGGGCTCAAATTCTTCAACCAGTTTAGTAGCATATGCTTACACTGGCAGAATCTAACGCAGCATTAAAGGAATTTGCTGATGATTTCTTGCGTACAAGGAAACGGCCGCCTATTATTGCGGTGGATGCAATGCAATGGATCCTTGGATGTATTCCACAGATTGAAAATGAATTGGAAAGAACTTGTGTCGGATATTGTAATTTATCGCACCGTATAGCAGCGTTCATCAAGCTTGGTATCAAACTGATAATGGTTCTGGATGGGCGCAATAAGCCGAAGAAACTGCGTCACGGCAAAAATGGTATTTGCTACCCTCCTATTGATAATCGTTATATTGGATGTTATGTAAAGTTGTTTGTGCGATGGGGTTTGGATGTTGTTTTGGCACCTGGTGAAGGAGAAGCGCAATGTGCGTATCTAGAAAGTAAGGATGCAGGCTATGCTGATTATGTGTTCAGCAATGATGCTGATTGTATTATTTTTGGTGCCAAGCATATAATGTTTTATTCTTCTTCTCGCGGGACGGTTTCCCACGCTGCTGATGAAGACATTACAACGACCTCGTCGTCAGATTCAGATATTTCAACAACTTCGATTCGTTCACTCAGCAACAAAGAAAAGGCAAGTTCTGCTACAGATCGCACCATTGAAATTTATAAAACGACTCAGCTAATGTCTGCTCACTATCTTCTACGAACTTTGTTGCAAGGGGGAGATTACCAGGCTGGAAGTAGAGGAATCGGCTCTACTATTGCCAGCTACCTGACAACGAATAGAGTTGCCGGTGAAGATTATGCCTCAAGGTTTCTCAATATTTTGCGTTCGCAGGGACTAGACTCATGTGTTGGCGACATGGGTATGGATAGAGAAAGAAAATCTGGTGAAGAAGGGCATAACTGGCATGCTACATTTAATGAAAGGATGGAGTCTCTATATTGTGGAGGAGAGCTTGGTATTTTCGCTGAAGATATTACAGATGAAATCCGCACTAACAAACACGGGAATTTGAGGAATAGAAAATATTCCAATATCACAGTCACCGAAAAGGATTTTATTAATCTCCAGAACTATCTGAATCCAGCAGTTGACAGAAATATTGATCTCTGCTGTAAGGATGTGACGGCTGCTGAGAGGCAACCCTATAACAATGGTCCTGTGGACTTGTATGGATTGATAAGTGATTATGTGGTCATGGCAAGCTCAAGCTCACTCACCCTTAGCGAGTTAACACCTCCGAAATCAGAATTTGCTTTGAAAGCAGCCAGATCTCTTCTGAAGTCTGCTATTGGAGCATATGTGGTGCAGAGAATAATGTCCAACACTGATAAAGGATTGTATGAGATTTTGACAAAAAAAAGGACCAAAAAAACAGCCGAGTGGAAAATCAAACTTAACAAGAAAATATTGGAAGAGCAATCTACGGATTCAGACTCCGAGGAAGATCTAGAATCTGAAAACAATTGTTGGCTTAACCGTAACAAATATGAAGAAGTTTTATTCAAGGCTGGAATTGTGAACCGCAATTTGAAAAAGCTTGATCCTCGGGTCAACGAAATTGTGTCAGAGATTTCTCTTGACTTCGAGCTGACTGAAAGTGTGCTTGAATTATCTTCTCATAATCCACTGAATACTAAGTTGTTAGGCAAAAAAGCCATGTCGTTGTCATCTTTCAGCCGAGCAAAGAAGGCTAAGGTGGTGGAAAACAATAATCGTCTCGATAGCTATTTTTCCTTCAAAAGAAAAAGCAACAGCCTTGGTAGCAATGTCCGCACTAACTACTATGGAGACCTCAACAAGCTTCCAGCCGCGATAAGTGAAGGAATATTAGCCGACAACAATGGGCTTTATTCAAAAGGTTTTATGGAGCGTTCAAGAGAGCTGGAAGCGGACTATCCTGACACAGATGATGACGAACAGGAGGAAGCAGAAGAGCACAAAATTTCGAGGCAACATGAAGCACCTGACCGGGAATGCTCAAGAAAAAGGTATTACTGTGACTTGTCCTAGGAAAGGCAATGCTGATAGCGTTCAAATTGATGAAGTGGGTTCTTTGGATTCATTGAAGAAGCCAATTAAAAGCTTGCTTATTTGACCGCAGTTATTGCAAAAGATATCCGATTTTGCTTCTATATTTATATAATCGATATTTATTTTTATCTCATTTCAAAGTTTAGCAAGCATTTCCTTGACCACAGGAGCTACTTCACCGTCACTATGAACAACCCTGTTGCTGATCGAGCCAACTTCACTCAATGAGATGAGACATACTTGATTCTTTTGCAAAAACTTTGGAGGTGAAAACGACATTGCAACACCAGACGGAGTGCCCATCCAGATGAGATCGCCGGGAAGCAGCGTTGAGCCCTGGGACAGAAACGAGATTGCATCTTGAACAGAAAATATCATGTCAGAGGTAAGTTCTGACTGCCTTTTCTCGTGTTTACCATTAGCAGTAATGATGGTTGTTTCGATAGTGAGCTGAGAAGGGTCCTTGATGACCTCCGGGGTAACAATGGCAGGGCCCCAGGTGGACATTCCGTCGCCCATTTTTCCCAAGGACCATTGGGACCCACCGCGCTTGATTTGCCATCCGCGTTGAGAAATGTCGTTTCCCACTGCATAGCCAAACACATAGTTGAGTGCGTCTGCCTTTGAGACGTCTCGAGCCTTCTTTCCAATAACAACGATAAGCTCACATTCATAATCAAGAGTATCATCGACGCGTGAAATAGGAGGAACTACAATATCTGAATTAGGGCCGCCCAGGGCAGTTACAGGTTTGTAAAACAGCACCGGAAACTTTGGAGTCGGCATTCCGACCTCTTTGGCATGCTTTTTGTAATTTGTTCCGAGACATCTTACAGTCCTGATCTTTTCAATTGGCAATGGAGAAAGAAGCTCTTTAATCTTGAGCACAGTTGGTTCGACTACCGGGCTGGCAAAGACATCGCCCGTCACAAGATTAGCTTCTGTGGCTTTCCTAGCGTCGGTCACACCAGCCGGCAGGATGGCATCACCGAAATAGGTTTTGCCATCGGTGGAAACAAAGCGCACAAGTCGCTTGAGAGACATCAGACACAATTAGTCAGGAGAGGAACTCACGCAATGCAGCAGCGTTATCGGATACAGGGAGACGACAATTGCCTGTTTGGAGCATTGGCTCTGCAAGTTGATCTCTGAATAAATAAATAATGTAGGCTCGAGATAACATCGATATGTGTTTGAGTTCACCATTTAGCGCTTATCTACATATCGGCCATACAATCGTCTGTCATTGCATTCAGTCATGAAATGACTGTTAGAGCCAATCATTCGAGGGCTATTGAGCTATCGGATTTGAGTAGGCTCGAGCTCCGAGCTGAACCTCCTCACAGTTGCTGGGGAGCTAGCTGTTTTCTATATCCGATGACACCCCACTGGTAATGGAAAAAGTGGGGTTCAAACCATCAAACGCAGAAGAAAAGTCACGGCCAAATTTCGGTCGCAATGCAGTGCCTGAATATCATTGTTTACCGCAGGCACAACAAGCGTGCAACGTGCCAAGTTATTCCAGTACAGACTCTTTCGTCGATAGGAGCATCACCTGATCTACCTCGACAACGCCTGTCTCTATGGACAAACCATGACCGAATTTGGCCAGTACTTGCAGGGTGAACAATGCTAGCAGTACCCATAGCAGTTTGTCAAGCGAACCAATTTGAGCGCTGGAATACCCTTTATCTACTAAAAATCTGCGAGTTTACTGTCTGTTGAATTCTCAACACATATGAATCCCTCCAGCAAAGACACGCGACCTCGACAGGCCATTTCTTTCCTCAACGGTGCCGTTCACTCCACCCCCACACCGCCGACACTGAACGGTCAATGCACTAACCGACAAAATGTACCACTCGCCGAGTTCGTTGATGAATCAAAACTATATAAATCGGCAATCCCAGCGGATGAAATGTAACAAACACAGGTAGTTGAAATCCCAGCACCCAAGCCCGTAAGACGTACAACTCACCATGCCCTGTGAAAACTGTACCTGTGGACTCGCAGACAACCCCGCGCAGGGTGCCCCCGCTGCTGGCGAAGTTGATGTAAACCAGCTCGAGGAACTGCAAAAGCAGCTCGCAAAAGCCAAACTTGAAGCAGAATCGCTCAAGAAGAAACTCGATTCGCAAACTAGTGCAAACGAATTCGATGCCTCCGCACTCCGATCCAAAATGTGGTTCAACAACCCAAGTGATCCTGGCATGACAGCCCTATACTTGGAAAAGTACCTGACCCCAGGCCACAGTGCCAGCAAACTTGGCTCAAAGCCAATAATTGGAATTGCCCAAACGGGCTCCGACGTTGCTCCTTGCAATCGCCACCACCTCGAAACTGCAAAGCTTGTGCGGGAGGGAATCGTTGCGGCCGGAGGCATTGCATTTGAATTCCCATGCCACCCGATCCAGGAGACGGGAAAACGTCCGGGAGCAGCATTGGATAGGAACTTGGCATATCTGTCACTCGTGGAAGTTTTGTTCGGCTATCCAATTGACGGCGTGGTCCTTCTCTCGGGCTGTGACAAAACAACACCGGCATTGCTGATGGCAGCATCCACTGTGAACATTCCTGCAATTGTCATGAATGTGGGACCAATGCTGAATGGCGTTCACGAGCAAAGGCTTGTTGGTTCTGGCACAATTATTTGGGAAGGCAGAAAACTGTTAGCAACAGGCGCCATTGACTTTGACCAGTACATTGATTTAGTGGCTGCGGGCGCACCCTCAGTTGGCCACTGCAACACAATGGGTACTGCGTCCACCATGAATGCGATGGCTGAAGCGCTAGGAATGGCATTGCCTGGATCGGCGTCCATTCCAGCCGCTTACAGGGAGCGCACACAGATGGCTTACGAAACCGGTGTTCGTGCCGTAGAGTTGGTAAAGCAAGATATCAAACCCTCGGATATTTTGACAAAGGACGCATTTGAAAACGCCATTGCCTTGTGCACAGCTATAGGTGGATCTACAAACGCTCCGATTCATCTTAATGCTATAGCAAAGCACATTGGCGTCAGTCTCGACAATGACGATTGGCAAAGAGTTGGGTACGATTTGCCACTTTTGGTCAATGTACAACCAGCCGGCGAGTATCTTTGCGAGGAGTACCACAGAGCGGGAAACCTAGTAGCTGTTGCAGCAGAGCTCATGGCACACAACAAACTTCCGCACCCGGATGCATCAACTATAAGTGGATCAACTATCGGTGAGAACTGTAAAGGCAAGTTGACCTCAGACAGACGTGTGATAAAGGAGTTTACCAACCCCTTGAAAGAAAAAGCTGGCTTTCTTCATCTGAAGGGTACTTTGTTTGATTCGGCCATAATGAAAACGTCGGTCATTTCTTCTGCTTTCAAGGAGCAATATTTATCAAATCCTAACGACCCAATGGCGTTTGAGGGCCCAGTAGCTGTTTTTGATGGTCCTGAGGATTATCACCATAAAATTGAGATCGATCCAAATATTCACAACGGCACTATTTTGGTTATTCGGGGCGCCGGACCTAAGGGTTATCCTGGTGCTGCTGAAGTCGTCAATATGCAACCACCGGCTCGCCTTATCAAAGAGGGGGTTGAACTACCGTGCATTGGTGACGGCAGACAGTCTGGCACTTCTGGCTCACCGTCTATATTGAATGCCTCACCCGAGGCAGCATCCAATAGTAACCTCGCATATTTGAAGGATGGTGATATTGTCCGCGTGGATCTACTCAAGTGTACTGCCGATATCTTAGTTTCTAAGGAGGAGCTGGCAAAAAGGAGGGTGGAAATGGGTTCTTATAAAATTCCTGAAAGTCAAACCCCATGGCAGGAGCTTTATCGTGAAAACGTTGGTGAACTGAGTGAAGGAATGGTATTTGACAAGGCTGTCAAGTATCAGCGTGTGGCACAGAAGTTTATCCCCAGGAATAACCATTAGTTATCAGTTTGTATTGTTAAATATGTATTTTAAGAATATCTTAGCCTTACATGCTTTTACCATATACAGCTGGAGACAACAGAAGGCACTTCATTCATCAACAGCAATGAATTCGTTTAAGCGTTACCACAAGGGTCACTAGAAAAACTGTGGCCTAGCCAATCAATCACCTCTCGGCCAATTTATAGCGCCAAACCACATGAAGATACAATGTAGCAGCTCTTTTTAATAAAAGTTACTACTGTAAGTGAACTGCAGGAAAAGGTTTAATAGTCTTTGTATTCACAATCCTGGAAAGTAGCAATGTACTCAGAACCAAAATTGGTTGCTGGTGTCTGGTAGCCTGGCTTGAAATGATCAGCTAACACTTGCTTAATCATATCTGACGCTGTCATACCAGTGAGCCAGTATGTATTTGGGATCGTTAGTTTAGTCTTCTTGCTAACTCCTTCTGCGTTTGTTGCAATCGCATCAAGTTCCAAACGATCAGTCTTCCACATATCTTCGGTAGGACCCGGAGGCATAAAGTGATCCACCAAAAATGTTAGAAGCCAGCGGACCACTGCGAAAGAAAGAATATTCAACAAAAACTTTGGTCCGCCTACAATTTTGGCCATGGTAGGATTGGTTCTAGCAAAAACCTCTAGATTGGGCACCCTTGAAGAATATCCAGTGGTGACGATATCACCAAATGGCACACCCATAACAGGTACAGGGCCGTTGCCAAAATCATATGACGTAACTGGAATATCAGGTAAACGAGTAAGTTTACCATCTTTGCGCAAATAATGGTCAGAGCCCAACTTTTGAATCATAGACTTAGCAGTTCCTCTAGAGATTGTGACTTTTTCACCAATGTCAACATACATCTTCAAGTCCGTTGTTCCTGGAAGACGCTTTGCAGTATGAGCCAATAAACAATCAGATGGAACCACATCAAACCCGCAAGCAGGAAGAAGCATAATACCCGCCTCTTTGGCTTGAGAGTCCATCGTGCTCACCCATTCGATACCTTCGTACAAACCATTGATATCCATGTAATGAGTTTTTGTTTTAATACAAGCCTTAACAACTGGTTCCAAGACATCCTCAACATAGGGACCTGCAGCCAAGAAGCAAACATCTAATGGCTTCAAAACAGATTCTAACTTCTCAGTGTCAGAAAGGGGAAATGCCTCCATCTCTTTCAAGCCGTATTTCTCAGCAATTGCGGCTACTTTTTTCAAATTGCGGCCGGCAACAATAGGCTTTATACCTATGCTAACAAGATGCTGAACGATGATCTCGCCAGAATAGCCAGTAGCTCCGTAAACGATAACTTTAGACATGTTGATGGAGAAGTGCCCTGATGAAATTTGCACGCTCTCACACAGTGGATCAACACAAATATTTATATTGCACGCAGGCCGGTTTCAGTGGGCCACCGAAAAGCAATTTCACTTGATATTCACAGCCATCCAGCAACTCCGTCTTGTGTTTTTCCGTTCTCCGCACCCAACTGGGGAACACCAACTCCGTACGAACTGTTTCACAGAGCAGACGTCGAGAATTTATTACAAACATTTTCACGTCGGAGTTTGCTTTATGTAATACATGACTGATTGTGAGTATTCACTTAGAGTTAGCTCAGGTGGATCATCATGTTAGCGGAGCGCCTTCTAATAATGTGGCAAACTATAGTCAAACAACTTGCATGGAATTGAGAGCCCATTGAGATTTTTTTTGGAAATCATTACTCAGTTTAGCCAGTGAGAGGCGACAAGTGTGCTTAGTTTCTAGATTATTCCGTCCCGAAAAGCTTGGATCACTCTAACTAACGAATCTTTGCCTCTGATATAGTTGACAAGTCAAAGCAAAGAAGCAAGAAAGGTTATGTTGGTAGGTACTGTGAGTGATTCATGGCTTCGTTGGCATTATGTTTGCTTTAAAAGAAGAAAATAATAGTATATACTGAAAAGCTCTCTAGTTAGTACTCTCAAATTGCAATGTTTGAAAATTCGTCGGACAATTCAAGTAATCTCAAAAGTATGTCAGTGTCACTTTTACAACAGCATTGCCTAAAAAGATATCTTTGAACACTGTTATTAGGGCTACAACTTTTATTTTCATTCACTAATTAATGTACAATTGGCAAGCAGTGCTTCATTTTGTATGTCAGAGAAAGGTGTCAATACTGAATGGATGTCAGCACACATGCAAAATGTTTATGATTCTGAGTCAACTGAGTTTCGTATGCATTTACTCAACAGCTGATCAGTACTAATAAAATATGGAAAGCAACACCAACTACCCGTTGGAGAGATATTTTCAGTTTATATCTAAATACAAATCCTTTCACTATATTCACATCGTCCCTTTAACGATTTCATTTTACTTGTTTTGAATCATTGGAAAAAGAACTGGTCGTGTTCACCATTTTTATATGACCGGCTTGCCACCAATCCATTCTGACCATCTCTTAACTTCAGGTGGAGTTCCTTGACCCTTCTCAGGAAGTTTAGCGGCAACAGCCTTGGCAAACAAAACAGCGGTTTTTGGCTCATTGAACAATGGGATAGCAAAGTCAATGGCATTACGACGCATGACATAATCTTGGTCCAAAAGATCCTCTGCACGGGCCTTAGCAAGGTTGAAAACAGACTTGATATCATACTTGGCGAAGACCTCACGGAGGGCCCTCTTATCTGTCTTTGGAAATTCGATGACCTCGACAGCGACCTTATTATCGAGTCTCTTGTCAAGATATTCCTTAACAGCCGGAGAAGCAACATAGTATTTGTAACCAAGTGGGGCAAGAGTAGTGGCGACTTCACCAAGATACTCACTCTCAAGATCACCACCAAAAAGAAGACCTGAAGGTGGAAGAGGAAGTTTGAAGTTCATAGTAGACTGGATAGAGGCCCAGTAGGACTCAATGAGATCTTTACCAAAGCACGCTACTTCACCAGTAGAGGCCATTTCAACGCCCAAGAATGGATCGGCACCAGCCAAACGAGTGAAGGAAAACTGTGGTACCTTGGTAGCAACGTAGTCGTAGTCCTTAGCCATCAGATCAACAGGCTTGGGTACATCAACACCGACAAGAGCTTTGGTAGCAACATCAATGAAGTTGGTACCCAAGACCTTAGAGACAAACGGGAATGAACGAGAGGCACGAATGTTACACTCAATAACTTTATAAGCAACCTCGGGCTCGGGAGTTCTGATGATCTGCATATTGAATGGACCAGTGATCTTCCAAGCCTTGGAAACCTTTTGAGCAATGTCCTTGAGAGCAGCCATATCCTCAGGGCTCAAGCCGACAGGTGGAAGAACAAGGGTGGCATCACCAGAGTGAATGCCAGCATTCTCAACATGAGAAGAAACAGCATGAACAAGAAGCTCACCCTTGGAAGCAACTCCATCGACATCAATCTCTTGTGCGCCTTCAATAAACTTGGTGATAACAACTGGATGGTCAGGAGATACAGCGGAGGCGTTGCTAAGCTTGTCCTCTAATTCAGCCTCGCTTCTAATAACAGACATAGCGGCACCAGAGAGAACGTACGATGGGCGAACGAGAACTGGATAACTTACCTTGTTGGCAAACTCTCTTGCTTCAGCAACAGAAGTGAGTTCAGACCAGGCAGGCTGATCAACACCGATGGAATCAAGAATTTGGGAGAATTTGTGTCTGTCTTCGGCCTTGTCAATATCCTCTGGATTTGTTCCAAGAACGTTAGCACCGTAGTTTTGAAGAGGAAGTGCAATGTTCTGTGGCAGTTGACCACCAACCGAAATGACGACACCTTGAGCGGATTCAAGCTCATAAATATCCATAACACGCTCGAACGAAAGTTCTTCAAAGTAAAGTCTATCGACTTCATCAAAGTCAGTAGAAACGGTTTCTGGATTGTAGTTCACCATGATTGTACGTTTGCCAATATTACGAAGAGCACGAGCAGTGGAAACTGCACACCAGTCAAACTCAACAGAGGAACCAATACGATAAACACCAGAGCCTAGAACCATCGTGCCTTGGTCATTGAATTCAACATCATGAGTAGAGGCGTTGTAGGTTGTGTAAAGATAGTTAGTGTCAGCCGGGAATTCTGCAGCAAGAGTATCAATCTTCTTGACCCATGGACGAATGCCATACGATAGACGTTTCGCACGAACGTCAAGTTCTTTGGAGTTAACAGCAATCGCAATCTGCTTATCGGAAAATCCAAGTTTCTTAGCATCCAAAACAATGTCCTTGGTAAGGGCATCAAGTGAGCCGAGTTTCTCAAGGTTACGCTGACAGGTGACAATATTCATAAGTTTATGCAAGAACCATTTATCAATCTTGGAAAGTTCGTGGACTCTGTCAACAGTGTAATTCTCATGCAAAAGAGCCTGACCAACTGCAAGCCATCTACGGTCGGTTGGATTGGAAAGAACATCGTCAAGATTTTCAAAAAGTCCTCCTTGGAAACCAACAAAAGATGGGTCAACCTGTCTAATAGCCTTCTGGAACGATTCTTCAAATGTACGGCCAATAGCCATAACTTCACCTACAGACTTCATGGCAGAACCAATGTCTCTCTTGACATGCTGAAATTTAGCCAAGTCCCATCTTGGAATTTTAGTAACAATGTAGTCAAGAGAAGGCTCAAAGTTGGCAGAGGTAGTTTTAGTGACGGCATTTGGAAGTTCTGGAAGAGTGTGACCGAGAGCAATCTTGGCGGCGGTATAGGCGAGAGGATAGCCAGTAGCTTTCGAGGCCAGTGCAGACGAACGTGAAAGACGTGCATTGACTTCAATGACTCTGTAGTCCAGGCCATCAGCTTGCAAAGCATATTGAACATTACATTCACCGACAACACCCAAGTGACGAATAATTTTGATGGCGGCTGATCTGAGCATGTGATATTCTTCATCAGAAAGAGTTTGAGAAGGAGCAACGACAATAGAGTCACCGGTATGGACACCTAGAGGATCAAAGTTCTCCATGTTACAGACGGTGATACAGTTTCCAAGACGGTCACGAACGACTTCGTATTCAACTTCTTTCCATCCTTTGAGAGACTTTTCAACAAGAATTTGAGGGGCAAGAGACAAAGATTGAGAGGCAAGATCACGGAGCTCATCAGCATTGTTGGCGAAACCAGAACCAAGGCCACCAAGAGCGTATGCAGAACGGACAATGATTGGATAACCAACCTTTTCAGCAGCAGCGAGAGCATCGTCAACATTTTCCACTGCAATGGATTCAGCGATTGGAATGTTGATTTCATTGAGGGCTTGTGCGAAAAGATCACGATCTTCCGAGGTTTCAAGAGTCTTGATTGGAGTACCCAAGACCTTCACATTGTAACGGTCAAAGACACCCATTTTGTCAAGCTGAACACCAACATTGAGACCGGTTTGACCACCAAAAGTTAGCAGAATACCATCTGGCTGCTCTCTTTCAATAATGTGAATGATGTACTCAGCAGTCACTGGAAGGTAGTAAATTTCGTCTGCAAGAGCATGGGACGTCTGATTGGTAGCAATGTTTGGATTGATGAGAATTGATTGCTTGTTTGCTTCTTTCAAAGCTTTGATAGCTTGAGAACCAGAGTAGTCAAATTCACCAGCTTGTCCGATAGACAAACCGCCAGATCCAATCACCAAGACCTTGCTGACGTCGACGAGCTCAGGCTTTGCATTCTGAGCAAGAATACCGGCACCGACATAAGTCTTTTGTTCCTGCTGTTGCTGTTGCAAAAGCAAGCGGGCAGTCGAGAAACGAGCTTTTGAAATTATACCTGAGGCCGCCGTGGGAAGACGAACCGAGGACGGTAAAGTAAAACGTTGAGCACGTTTGACAAACATTTTATAAAGGTCAATTGCTTGTCAATTGTGTCTTGAGCTGACTTTTTTCAAATTGGCTGTCAGTTGCGTCTTATAAGAAGGAAACCAGGTTTGTGTCAATTGGTTTTCTTTTTTTTTGCTATTTTTTTTCTGTTCAGGCAGCACATTTTTTTCACACAAATGCGCCCTTTTAAGTCTTTGCCCCAGATACTCCCTGAGCAAGTGCTGTTGGGTTAGTGATGACTGAATCCTTGAACAACCTGCTGTAGACTATGCAGAGCCAAGTAGCATCAAGTGTGTGCATAATTTTGAAGGCCAGTTGCTTCCCTCAGATAGTCCAGCTTATTATCCTCTTTCTTTCAGCGTCCTCGGACGATAAGAATTTTTAGTTTATCTCTGTCCAATTGACTCAGCGGGACAAGTCTCACGCCTAATGGCACTATCGCTCTGTCAAAAAGTGGTGAGCAAAAGTCATGTGACTGAAAAAGTATCGAGATTACTTTGTTCCCACAGATCTAGAGTTGCAGAGAGCGTTAGGAGCGCTCGGCATGAGGACTATTTCTCAGCTGCATGTCAATTCAGTCACAGCCGACAGCGTTGCAAATACCATCTTTACTAAAGCTTTTAAAAAATTCCTGAAAACATGAAACTAATGATTTTTTTTCACGGTTTCTACCATCTCGTCACATGGCCCACCATTTGACACCATTTCGGCAATTTTTTTTTTCAGAAAACAAGGCGCTCTTTTCTTTTCCTGGGGTCCACCGTTTAGGTTTATCCATATTCATTAAGGTACTTCTCACCCTGGTGATTGAATTCACATTACAGATGAGAGATTGAAATGTTAAAAGCCGAACAGGCATGACTCAATTGGAGATCTACCTTCATGTCTTTACTGTCTTTATTTCAATCATTAATTTGTAGCTATGAAATGCCTAGTCATTTTTTTTGACGCGGACTACAAGGCACCATTTCATCATGTTTGCCATGTGATTTTGTAGACGCACACAATTCAAGTAGAAGAGTTATGTCGTCCTCCAAAGTAACTGCAACGTGCTTCGCTGGTTTATATTGCGTACTTCTAGCCTTTAGTGAACTCGCTACTCGCGCAGTTGGAATCTGCACAGTTGGAAGTCTCACTTGATATCTGCTGGCTTGCAATTCGCACGCAGTGTATCAAATTGTTCTGCCAAAGATCAGTTTAATTGATATCCAACACTTCAATTCCTGAACCCGCAATCCAAATCTTGTCACCGTGTATGGCCATGCAACCTACATCAGCAATCACCGTATACTGAGTAGAACATTTTTGAATTGCCCCATCCAAGATCTTCCACCTCTGCACTCTCTGGTCGACCCCTGCTGAAACTAGGTATGTTTCACCGGCAACATCAGTTAAACCAAGACAAGAAATTGCTGCACTGTGAGCATTCTCTTCTTTATGTAAAACAACGTGTCGTGGTTGAACCTCACTTAGAACAAGTGCATTATCATCTCCTGCAGTGACACACAAAGTACTTTCATTTGATGAGTTTTGAATAAATGCAATTCCTTTAATACCAGATTGATGGATTTTTAAGCGCCAGCACTCTTGCAATTCCAATGTGTAACATATCATAAACCCATCGGTCGCTCTGACATAGATCCTATCGTCAACAAAGTCGCAACCAATAAGGCACCATGTCGTATACCTAGATGAACGGATGTTTTGAAATTGCTCATTCACAAAGCGCCATAGCTTAATTGTTGAATCAGAGTAGACGGTACAAACCAAGTATGCCTCCTCTCCTAGTTGTTTTGTGGACACAGCCATTACTCTCAAGTCGGGATTTTCGCTCGAGACGGGAAGCGCAGCTACAGGAGCTGCGAAAACGCTTTTGTCCAAAACTGTTACTCTCCAAACAAACAGCTCCTCCCTAGCTGCCCCAGACAATAAATATTTCCCATCATGGGTCCACTCCATACACTGAATGCCAGAGACATGTTTACGCAATGTAATGTGGCCTTTTAGACCAAAGCTAAGTTTGATTGTTGTATCTTCAGCTCCAGTTGCAAGCACTCCATGATGACTGAAACTAATACCCCTTATTTCACGTCCATGCGAGCCGTATGATAGAGGGGCTTCTTCAACTTTGCCTTTTACCCTTACAATTGATGATGCTTTAACGTAAGCAAAGTCGAACTTTTTGCTGTCCTGTAGCTCAAAATACCATCCACGATGTGCTCCACCACATTTTTCGGTCATTAGTTCATACTCTCCAAACAGATCCCAGCAATAGAATAGGTCATTTCTGAAACCATAGACAACAAAATTTTTATCCAAATTTCCACATAATTGACCTTCAATTGTGCCCTTTAAAATTTTGTCAACAAAAACGACCTGCTTTTCAGAAAAATTGACAATACCATAATGCCCCAGTCTACTTGTGACAGACAGTAAACTGCCAAATGGCTCTATGCTCGTAACTGCATCTTCTGACAGTACCTTTCTCCAAATATCTCGCGGCTCAAAGGTGTCGAAGGTGTACATCGCAATGGCACCATGTCTTGATCCGATGTAAAGATCATTTTTTATGACTTTTACTGTAATAGCAATGAATGGACAATGACGTTCTACCGCCTGATGATTTGGTTCAGCTGCTCTCTCTACCTTGCATATAAAGAATGGATCTGTTGGATTTTGGGTTTGAGCCAGCCAATGTGGCAAGCCATCATCATCAAAGAAGGTAATAATATCAGAAAGCTTACCCTTGAATTTACATTGCGACTTAGCTATGAGTGCAGAAGTCTGAGCTGTCAATTCAAAAATTACAATAGTGCCATCCCTTGTACCTACAGCTAGCAAGGCAGACTTTGACCAGACACGGATAATCGTCAAGGTGTCATTACTGTTATAAATTTTTTCACCATCCAAATAAACCGACCCATCCTGCCCCGTGGCAACAATATGACCTGCTACTAGCAGCACATCTTTTACTGAATCTTCAGGTAAAGTGAGACGCTCTCGCATCGAATCTCTATAAAACAGTTCTTGCAAATTCCATACTTTCACACGAGCGTCAGCTCCTCCGGTGACTAGTACATCTTGGTCAAGTGAGGAAGACCATATGTTTCTTCCTTGATGAACGCCCTCCAAAACCAATTTTTGATTCATCTGCAAATCCCATATTCTAGCAGTCAAGTCCTCCGATATACTTACAACGTACTTATCTCTCCAGAAATGCAGCGCCCAGATCCTTGCACCATGACCCCATCCAACTGCAAGCTCACTCTGAGATTTGTCGTTCAAACTCCACAATCTAATGGAGCGATCATCTGAACAAGACGCCAGCATACTTCCGTCTGGACTGAAAGCAACGCCAAAAATCGAGCCCTCATGGTTTGTAAAAGTATTAAGGATTGATTTGGTTTTCATTGACCAAACAACTACACCACCTAAAACAGTTCCGGCAGCCACAAGTACATCATCGCTCAGCACCAACATTGATCCAGAGTAGAGGATACTTCGTTCAGTACACTCAGTAAGATCAAGAACTACCAAATCAAAAGAAGCGGTAATAATGGCATTGTGGGCAGTCTGAATGTAAATGATCTGCTTCGCGGAATCAAATTCGCAAGCCATGATCCAATCGTTTATTTGATGCTCAAGACCGTGTTTCTTCTGGCGCGTATTATCTCGCTCTTTCGCGAGATCTAGGAGAGCAAGTGACCTTCCTCCCCATGCCAACAACTTGTCGCCGCATAGCCTTAACCCATGAATCTTGTTTCTTGCAAATATTTGAAATGTGTCAATTGTTTGATTGGAATTGCGATCAAAGATCTCAATAGAATGCCCTCTACCAATAAATAGTAGATGACTGCATAACTGCAAAGCAGTGACAGGACATTTGTTCATTTGAGTGCAAGCACTTACACCCCCAATTGTCAAATTTTTTCGAGTTCACTTACAAGATTTTCACCATAATTGTCACCAATCTTGACTTTTCCGAACGAATTTTTACTTACAGTCAAATCAACGAAAGTTGTTCTTCACTGGAAGTGTGTGATGTTTGGAAAGCTGAGCAAATGACAACTAACGAGCTCGCAAGGTATTGAAAAGAAGGTAGTATCTGTCAAGTAAATAGGCTGAGGTGATCAAAAATGGGCAATGAGCACAAGGATGCGGTAATGAGCACAAGGATGCGGTACCCCAGTTTTTGTTCGTCACATGATGCTGAGCCTTAATGGTACAGACAAACCTTTTGCAGGGCAAATGAAAGAGAAGCCTATCTTTACATTAGATTACCTATAAGTCAGAATAATTAAGCGCGCATAACTAAACCTTTTATTTTTATTCAGCGGTTTCAACAGTGTAGTATGCTAGCACAGTAAAAGTGGGAATATCCCGCTAAATGGAAAATCGGCTACCTTGCACAAGGGAAGGCGTTGAACTGGCTAAAGATTTGGTGCCGACACCGGCGAATGGCCGAAATGAGGAGAATGGATAGCAACAAATGGCAACCAAGCAAATAAACTATCAGGTGGTCAACCACAGCCGTCCAGTAATCTGGCAGTTACAGTTTTAAACCATAGCAGGTAAAGCAAAGCAGAACTGTAAAAATTTGTGCTGGTGACCTCATGGCATTGCCAAGAATTATCGGCTCTATTCTCCCGACAGATCGAAAAGGGAACTTAACAATATGCCACATCATGCCATTATTTTCCCAAAACGTCATCTGCCGATGGGACACTCCCGGTAACTCTCCCTAAAGCTCCGCGCGTCATTCCTTTAGGAAATCAGTGGGAAGCGGTCAGTGAAATTTGACAGTCTATAAAAGAGCCGTAAAATTGCGCTCTATGCGGGGTTGCGTTGTTAGCTTTTGAAGCAATAATCTGCCTTTGTTATCAGAATGGAAGACCACGGAGACCAATTAGTTGAACTATTCGCCGCTATTACTCTGACATCGCTCAATCAAATTATCACCTACTTGAAAGTCGCATATTATATTCAGAACACAGTGGATAGGCCACAAATTCAAAGCCTTTTTCCAGTAGTGATCAAAGCAAGAGTAAAGCACCTGTTGCCTGGAAACACCGGCCAGAAAATGCCAGAAACGTCCATTGCAGATCAGTGGGACTATATCAAGAGTTTGGAGGGAGCCGGCCAGTGTCGAGGTGGGAAAATCAAGTTTCCAGAGGGCTTCAAAGATGACCTGTATTGCGAAATGATTTCCCAAGGTTTCATGTAGTTTTGAGACCATCTAATTTACCGCTATCTTGCTGACGGGGGCTTGAGCTTTCTAGAATGCGAGCGTGTTAATGCAGGCATTCAGAAGCTGAGTCCACACAGCAGAGACTTGAAGCACTTGGCTATACAGCTCTATCAGAGGGGTGTTGGCATACAGTCAAGGGCACGCTGTATAACATTAAACATTCTAATATCCCATCCCCTCATTATAATACTTAATTGCAAATACTTGAAATAATTCCTTGTGGAACATGGCAGCCAAAAGATTTCTGAGGTCATTGGCACTAGATATTCCTCACGTTAAATATCCAGTGACGGCACGAGAAAGGGGTGCTCAATGATCGCCCACAACAACACGTGCTAGCAGAATCACAGATGAGTTGATAATAGTGGTACTTGATTATCACATGCAAGTGAATGGTCCGCTGATATTCCTAATGCGATAGCAGATATAAAAGGCTGAAATTTGTCAAACACTATCATCATACCATTGTCGTTGACTCGCTGCAAACTATTTGGGGTAAGCAATCGTCGTGCCCAATCCCCCATTTCAAGAGCCTACGAGTATCTGATTCTGCTCTAGTAAGCACTGATACTGATTCCAACGTCTAGTGATTCACATCGCATACTGGCCTCCAGTATCTCACAGTCTAATTAGGAGAAAAGTCTTTAGTTCTTTCTCCATCTCCACCACGTGACTTGGAGATTTTGTGGAAACTTTTTTCGATCTAGTAGTGATAATTTGTATATCTGCAAATCTCTACTGTAAAGACACTTATTTTCATACTAGTGGCACAAATAAAAATGTCCAGCACGGCCAAATACATTGAAGAGAAATTTGCTGAATATCAAGACTTTCCGTCAAAGGGAATTTTGTTCAAAGACATCATGCCCATCTTTGAAGACCCGAAGGCTTTCCAGATCTTGCTCGATTGGTTCAAGGAACAGTTGGCAGGTACAAAGGTCGATTATATTGTTGGTCTTGAAGCGCGTGGTTTCATTTTTGCACCAGCTCTGGCGCTTCAGATGAACGTTCCCTTCGTTGCCATTAGAAAGCAAGGCAAACTTCCGGGTGCTGTTGTCTCTGCTGCATACACTAAAGAGTACGGTACTGATGTGTTTGAAATGAAGGCAGATGCTATTCCAAAAGGATCCAACGTTGTCATTTTGGATGATGTCATTGCTGTGGGAGGAACTGCATCGGCAGCTGGAGAAATTATCGACAAAGCTGGCTCAACAGTATCTAAGTACCTTTTCATTATGGAACTGAAGAGTTTAAAGGGCAGGTCAAAGTTGACCGCACCAGTCAGCTCATTGATTGTCGATGAGTACAGTACATAAACGAAGACTATAGAACGCTAGCGATAGAGGGAGGCAGGGTATGGTTACGCCGAGATTGATAGAGCGGTATGCATTCACCAGTTGTCCTACTTCTGAGATATGATTTTTTGGCTTGGAGTTGGCCAGTTTAATTATGGCTTGGAAAGCTGCAAGTCAAGAAACTTGCCGCCTTATAAAACCGTTGGCTTATCCAACTTTGCTGGGACAAGCCATTCTTGTCTCCCTACATCAGTGAAAGATCATTCAAATAAATTAACTACCATTCACGTGTATTATTGGCACTTGATTTTGACATTTATTAGCTTGAAAGTATCACATATTATCTTTTCTTTACACGATGGAGGCAAGAAACGATGAACTTCAAAATCAATATCTGGCAGGTATGTATCAAACTATGTTGCTATTATATGGATCGATATGCTTTGGCCCTACAATTGAAAGGTCACGTTTGAACCTCAAACGTTAATCGATAAGGTAGTCATCCATATAGCGCATCGCGTGCACATTCTAACGTAGAAAACAAAGTCGGAGAAGGAACATACGCTGTTGTTTTTGTTGGCCGTAAAAAGTCGAGCGGTGCGAAAATCGCTATAAAGCAAATCAAGCGAAGTGCGTTCAAAGATGGAATTGATATGTCTGCTATTCGGGAAATCAAGTTTTTACAAGAGTTGAACCACACTAATGTCATTCAGCTTTTAGACGTCTATTCAACACCGTCAAATATTTCACTAGTTTTGGAATTTCTTCCATCTGATCTTGAAATGTTAATTCGAGATCATTCCGTTGTTTTTTCTGCTGGTGATATCAAATCCTGGATGCTGATGTTACTGCGTGGCCTGCACCATTGTCATCGCAACTTTGTTCTTCACAGGGATTTAAAACCAAACAACTTGTTGCTAAGTCCGGATGGCAAGCTCAAAATTGCAGACTTTGGTCTTGCAAGATCGGTCAACTCTCCCCGAGATAAGCTGACTCCGACGGTTGTAACTCGATGGTACAAGGCTCCTGAGCTATTATTTGGTGCTCGACACTACACTACTGCTATAGATGTTTGGTCTGTTGGTGCAATCTTTGCAGAGTTAATGTTGAGGATCCCATATTTGCCGGGACAGACAGACGCAGCTCAAGCTGATATCACTTTTCAGGCACTTGGTACACCGACAGAGAAAATTTGGCCAGGAGTAGAATCGTTGCCCGGATACAAATCAGTCGATTTTAAGTTTTACCCCGTTCCAAGTCGACAGGAATTGCAAATGAGATTTACAGCTGCCACGGATTCTGCCCTTGACCTGATGGATTCGATGTTACACTTGAACCCTTTAAACAGATGCGATACTGAAGCTGCTTTATTATCCCCATATTTCAGAGAAGAACCTTTGGCGACAAAGCCAGAGAATCTACCAAGAAAGACGTAGCGGATCGTCAAAAGAACTGCTCTACATACTCACCGATTGCCATTGATGACGTTAATCCGGGACTTTCTATGCTCAAAAGATTTATAAATCCAGGGAATCCCTCCTCTTCACGAATAACGAAATCTTGAAATTTTGATCCATCCTTAACAATTTTGGGTCTTATGCCGCAATAATCTGGAGTTAAAAACTCCTTTTCTAACCCACGGAGATAAGTAGATGCGGCAATAAACGTTGCATCTAAATTTGTTGTTGTCACTGTTAGATCATCTGGTGAACTGACCCATTGAACGTCTGGTCCAAATTTCACCGCACCGCCCAAATCGATTGTCAAATGTGTCCCAAGGCCTGCATTATCGGCTGGGCATGGATATATTAGTCTGGATACTTTCAATTTACTCCCTGCAGAATATGAAAAGTAATTACCTTTGGCATAATAAGGAGTTAAGTGTCTTTCCACGGGGAGAATCATGTTTTGCACATTGACAGCATTCAGACCTGCACAGTTGATAACTGATTCCACGTCAATCTCCATCTCCTCTCCATCGGCTTCGACACGCAAGCGATATCCGTCACTGATTTTCTCAATTCCTACAACATTTGATCCTAGAGCAATATCTGCTCGCTCATCTTGTTGTTGAATCTGAGCTTCAAGATAGTCCATTAAAGAATGCGCAGAGATGATGCCTGTTGTTGGCGAATGAAGTACTCCGGCTCGTGCAATCAATGATGGCTCCATCGCTACTGCTTTATCCGGCGCTAGCCATTCCAACGGAACCTTTGTGATTTTGGATCTTTCATATAATTTAGAGAGAAAGTCCATCTGTTTGTCTGTTTGAGCTACAATCAACTTTCCACATTGTTTAACTTGTACAGCACCCATCGTTTTCTTGGCAGTTTCATAGATGAGCTCTTTCCCTCGAATACATAACTGTGTTCTTAGTGCATCTGGTTCATAATAGAGACCAGCATGGATTACCTCAGAGTTTCTTGCCGATATCTCGGTTCCTAAATGTCGATGTCTCTCTAATAGCACAATGCTATTTGATTGGTTCTTTGCCAATTGGGCAGTGATCGCCAAGCCTACCACTCCACCGCCGATGACTGCATGGGAATAGGAAATAGACCTGATGAACTGACGACTCAACATATGAAACACTATTCTCTTATCTATCGCTTTGTGTGATTCGAGCCCTATCTAAAGATTCAAGACTCAAATTGTCAGGTGACAGGAGTTCAATATAATACAATGAAAATCTACTGTATTGGAATGTTAAGAAAGACATGAAGCAAACAATTATCAGAGCCTCTCAAAAGGTCAAGATAAATCCTGTGAAAGTTACGGATGGTTGCACATTTTTGTCTCGATCTCAGATTGACCAAAGTTCACATTTTTTCGACAGGTCAAAGTGCATTTTTAAAAAAAGCCTGGTAACAAAAGATCAAGTGTTGGAGTACGCAAGACAAATTACCAGGGCTCAAGTTGCATTTTTTGGACGCTCAAATGTTGGAAAGTCATCACTATTGAGCTCACTTGTATTACCAATCCAAAAACAATCAATTTCCAAATCACTTCAACCATCTGTCCACAAGGATGTTGCACACATATCCAAAAAAGCTGGACATACGAAAGCTCTCAATCTATACCATGTTGGAAACACTCTGGAACTAATAGATCTGCCAGGTTACGGTTTCGGTAGTACCAGAGAGCAAGGCGATCTCATTATTACTTATTTGATGCAAACAAAGAGACTACGAAGGGCGATAGTACTGTTGGACGCGTCAATTGGCTCAATCAAAGAACAGGATTACCAGATTTTTGACTTACTTAATTCACATGGTATCCCTTGGCAGGTCGTGCTCACAAAGATGGACAAGGCTGTCAGAACTCCTGAGAAGGTGCCGGAGATATTGCAAGAATATTGGCATTCAATCACATCTCTGAATTACACGACATTTACCGAATGTATGATTGCCACAAGCGTAAACGATAAATGGTCCAATCTTGGAATCAAAGAGCTTCGTGCGTCAATTCTATCCGGACTTGAGTAAATGTCTGACGCAGGTCGTTACCACTTGTCATAAGTCAACTAATTGTCATTGACACCAGAAAGAAATCTACAAAGGATGCCTGACCCGTTTTGTACTACTGCATTCTTAAATATGTCTGACAAGCATTATTATACATAATCATGAATATTGGCTAGTTTTTTTTTGGTGGATTGGATATGTTTGGCATTATTGCCTGGGCTAACAATCTCGTCGAGTGAAGCACTGCTTAGTAGCTTCTATTGAAGCCGCCGCGAGCACCTCCTCGGCCTCCCCGACCACCAAAGCCTCCTCTGGACCCTCCTCTAGCAGCTCCAAAGCCACCTCTGGATCCTCCGCGACCACCACCAAAGCCACCTCTAGATCCGCCTCTGGAGCTAAAACCACCTCTGCCTCCACGAGCTCCACCGCCGAATCCACCGCCGAAACCGCCTCTGCCTGCGCCGGCCGGGGCCTTCTTCTTCTTCGCAGGTGGACCTGGTGCCACGGGCTTTGGAATGAATCTCTCCAGCGGTAGCAATTTATCAGGAGAAATATAAAACTTTTGTCCATCAGAAAACGAAGAAGCCACAATGCCGTCCGCTGTTTTGACAGTGAAGAAGACCTCGTTCAGAGGACCCAGAATTTCATCAACTTTGCCAACCACAGACTTGTTTTCGAGATAAATAGGAGCATTAAAATAAGGCACTTTTGTATTGATTGAGCGACAAACAATGTCATTTTCACAGGGATGTAGAAAGGATCCCATTTCAACTACTGTGTCTGGTGGTCCTTGCTGGAAACTTCCTCCACGACCACCGGCACCGCCGAAACTGCCACCACGGCCTCCTCTACTACCTCCTCTACCTCCTCGACTAGAGTACATATTGTGTGTCTCGTTCTTTTAAATACCTCTTGTGGGGGTGATAAAACAGAAATTTTGATCGAGATTTTTTCACCATGCGTTGAAATTCCAGTTCCCAGAAAAAAATTTCCGTCATAGTAATACTTAGCATAATTAATCTATACAAACAGCAAAGCCATCCCTAAATAAGAAACAACTGTTAATTGCTTATTTTGAATCGTGTTGGTGTATATGAATGAACAAGCATTTGAAGACCAGATATCAATTACAAACCAACGTTAGCTCTTGTCTTCTTGTCAAATAACACGGCTCTCAGATCATTTTGCCCGACTACTTCACCACCTTGCTGTTTGTCAAGTAGTTTGTCCATAACTCGCTTCATTTCTTTAGAGTTGGCGTTTTCAAAGCCATCCTGGTCAATGTTTTCCATTCTTCGTTTCGTTGACAAATCAATAATCGCCTCCTCCACAGTGTTGGACGTCGTGAAAAGCCATACATTTGTCGGCTCCGTTTGCCCAATTCTGTGCACGCGAGAAATGGCTTGAAGCTCCAAGGCCGTGTTAACCAAAGGTTCACTGAGATACACATGCTGAGCATTGACCAATGTCAACCCAGCACTCTCTGATTTGGCATCCAGTAAAAAGCATGCAATGCTAGGATCACTGATAAATTCACTCATCCTGTTGTTGACGCTCGCATGCTGAAAGCCATTTTTTTCTAGAGCCATCGCAAAAACATTTAGCATTGCACGCCATTGTGAAAAAACAACAACCTGTGCGTTCTCGTCCTTTGATCGTAGCCATCTTAAATGCTTGATCATCCAATCGATTTTCGTTCCAAACCAATGGTAGGTAGGAAACGTCGAAATTTCAGTGATAATATTTTTTCCTGTTTCACTGTAGATCGACTTTTCTTTGTTTTCGGGCTCATCACTGTCTGCAACCAATTCCACTTCATTCGGATTGGCAAAAGAAAAATCAAAGACGTCACCCCTATTCAGATAACGTTTGCAAAGAGGACATGTTTTGTGACGACCACTCCACTCTTGTAAACAATCCTTACAGAACCTATGGCCACAAACGGTCAGCGATCCTATTTTTATATCATGTTGACAAATCACACAAAGTCGCTCGCCTTTGTTGGAGCCTTCTGAATATGACAACTCTAAGGATTGAAGGTATTTCAATCGATCTTTGATTTTTCTGGCATTGAATTCCGCCGTGTTACTTTTAACCTCTTCATTTTGTATTTTGTTGTAGTTTGTTTTCAGAACTTCGAGGTCGTCGCTTACGTTCAATCGAACGACATTGTCAGAGAGGTCTTGCAATGACTTATAATAAGCGATTCGCAAATTGAACAAATCACGAAACAAAGAGAGCTCACTGTTCAAATCTTTAATTTCACTTTGTTGCTTTTGTAGCAGTTTGTTTGCAGAAAAGTACAATTCATTGAGCATTGCACTTTCTGCGATGTATCTATTATCCTCCAAATTTCGTGCATTCCGCTCGAATGTTTGCTTTGTAGTCCGTAACTCCGCAATCAAGCCGCGCAACGAAAGGTTATAAACACCTCCAACTGACGGAAGTATTATCTTGGCATCTTCTCGAGCTTCCATTAGTTTACCCAGAAATTTGTTCTTCTCTCCGATTTGAGCTGCTGTCTTGGATCTTTTAACAGCAAGAAGCCGGGCTTGCTTGGAAGGCACTGAACTTGTCTTGGAGTCTTCGTGTAGCATTCCAATAACTGCGTCACTGCGGTCATTCAAAACAAGTTGTAAAACCTCTATATACGATGAAGCAAATTCTTGGGCATCCAAAGAAGTTGCATACTCTTCCCCATGAGGATCAGTATCCTCATCAACTAAGTGAATTGTAACCAGATCTTTCAAAGCTTCTCTCCAACCCTCAATCAGTTTTGCTTGCGAATTGAGGGTTTCTCCAAGAGTATTTATCTTATCAATCAATGATCTAGATTCCAATCCCAAGTGCAACTTTCGCTCGTCAATAGTAGCATCCTCTAAAGCCGCTACATTTAGTTTTCCTTGCTTGTCGGTCAGTTTTTCCTGTGCCTTTTGTACTCTGGTAATTTGCTCAGCAAGGAGGACCCTCCTAAGTTTTTCGGCCTTATCATAGAATTCTGACTCCCAGCGACTGTGGCTTTCAATCAATTGATTAATTCGGTCTGTTTCTGATAAGTCTATATTGTCGACGTCATCCTTCATTGAGTTCTTAGTCGGCTTTTCATCATCATTCGTTTCCGGTGGGATTTCGTCACTTTGAGCATTAGCCATGGCTTTCGTAAATTCGATATGAGGCGCCTCGCTGACTTTTTTCTTTCGTACCGATACCTTTTTGAATTTAGTTTTTGAGCGGAGAGGGCTTGAAGGCGCATCTTGTTTCACAGGCAAGTTAATTCCGGCTTCTGCCAATTTGGATGAGAGTCGCTCATGAATTTGAAAATGAGCAGATGCAATGAAAAAGTAACAGCGATGTAACAACTCTCTCCATGACCTCAGAGATGTTTTCTGTTCGTCATTGTCTTCATCAGTCGACGATTCTAAATCTTTGACGATTGCCTCCACATCACCAACCACAGAATTCCAGCTCAAAAGAGCCCTTGAAGGAAGATTCATTGCTTCATATACTCTTCCTACCTCTAACACTGAAATGTACTGCTTTCTTTTTTCAGACAGCATTTGACTTTTTGATTGTGCAATCATTGCCTTCAAAATCTCATCCACAGTTCTCAAGGCGCCTCCTCCTAAGGCTTGCCTATTTTCGTTACCAACACTGGCATGACAACAAGCTTGCCTCAGTCGCACAAGATAATTAGACAACCTCTTGGTAACAAAGTTGGCATTAGTAATATCGGAAGTGAAATTCGTCTCAGATATACCGAGCTCAGTCAGCATGGCTTGGTATAGAGTAGAATAATTGTAATGCTCCACTCGGTTAAGGTCCATCGTGAATTTATGACGCCACTGTGGTGGTAGGACTAGCTCGTGTGAAACAGATGCGTGAGAATGCCTGATGGATATATTTCCAAAAAACGTTGCAAAATCATTAGGATTCTCTAGTAATCTTGTCCAAGATGTCGTCTGGGATGCAAATGGTTCTACACGAAGGAAAACCAAAAGACTCCGCAGATCGTCCATTTCTTTCTTTAAAGGTGTTCCACTTATACCCCACGCATGAACGCGAGGAATTGTTCTGGCAACGGCTGTAGTGTTAGCTAAATCTGTCCCTAGCATTTGTACTTCATCAACGCACACGCGCCAAAACTCAATTTGAACAAGTGGAGAGAGCAACATGGATTTATCAGGTGCATTTCTCAGGCTTCGCAGATTTGGGTCAAATAATGCGTAGTGAACCTCCGAGCGCAGAACACTGTAAGTTGTGACTACAATGTCATAGTCAGCAAGTTCCTCGGGAGATAGGTTATTTCTGCTTCTTCCGTGATAAAATATGACTTTGAGTAGAGGAGAATGCCTTTCAAACTCCTTCATCCATTGCTTGGATATGGATGTCGGACTGATAATCAACGTCGTACGAGCCATGGTTATAGGCCGTCCGAGAAATTCATCCTGCTTCATTTTGAAATTTTCTTCAGCTGGTCTAGTATTAGAAAGTATCAAAGATATAATTTCAACCGATTTCCCTAGACCCATTTCTTCCGCGAGTAAACCACCAGAAACAGCCATCTGGCCATGCAGATTACTGCGAATCTCTTGACGGACTTCACCGTAGTACCTATTGATGAACCATATTGTGCCATTCAGATCACGGAAATCTCTCCATCCAACTGAAATTTCAGAACTGCCATCTTGTTCCCGAGATAACATCCAGTTCACAGTATCTTTTTGGAATTGCATCAGAGTACACATAAGATCGGGTACAACAATATCTTTCTTGTCTTTGGTTTTGTCCAAAGTATTTTGAAATATTGTATCGTAAAATTCAGGCGCACTGGCTTTCTGCTCCTGTTCGTTAAGAATATTATGCAATAGGTCAGAAAAAACCTTCTTATTTAAAAACGCCGAAGGAGCAGGAGTATTGGGTATAATAGATAGAGAGAAAGTGAGTGTTCCTGTTAAGCGATAGCTGCCAGTAGCGTTAGGCTCTTGGCAAGCGAGTAGCAATCTTGGTGGTTTATATCGAATATAGTTTCCAAACATGAGACCAACTCTTGGTGGCAAAGCGTTGATCAATAAAATATCAGATCTCAGCTTGTGAAAATCCATAACATGAAGCTCCAGCAGCTTCACCCATGTCCAGTTTGACTGAAAGCGTTTCCGTTTGCCATTTCGATCAGATGCTAGCTTTTTTTTTAGTTTGACGGCAAATCGTGTTGGATCTTCATTTTCAAGCGAAAGGTCAATCAAATCTGTAATGTCTATTGGACTTTGAAATGAGTTGAAGTCCTTCTTCGAATCAACGTCCAGGGAAATAGCTATGCTTTGGTTAACTATTGGAACAAGTACAGAATCGTCAGAGGATCCCCTTTTACGATCGCTTCTACTATGTGATGCAGGAAACCGTTCTGCAGATAACGTTCTGAATTCCTCTAGATTAACATATATTGTATGTGGCCTATCTTCTGTGTATAAATGATCAGAATCCATCGTATTTTGCTATCAACTCAGTACTTTGAAAAAAAAGTGTCTAAAATCAGACTCGGCAGTAACAGAAGATTTACTCACGACGATCGGAGTTTATAGCACAAGCACTCACTATCAGCGCTCAGTGGTCAAAGCTGACAAAGACTGAACTGCAATGGTTCCCAACCACCTCGCGTTGCGTAAAGATCATGGCCGTTATCAGCGATGCTCAGCAGCAATTCGCATCACCGTTCAGCTGGTGATCAAAGACTATTACTTCGTACGCTCTACCACGGATATCTACCAAAACATTCTCTGTTCTGCGCCTCGCGGCCAACGATTCATTGCAAACAATGCAATCATTACAATCATCGGGTCACATGATAAAATCATGTGATGTTTCAGCCAGCGTACGAGTGAATGTCAGTCATACTGAGGGCCCATTTAGGGCCTGCTCTTCCCTCTACTGTGCCCAATTTTCGAATGTGCTCTTGCAATGAATGTTGCAAACAGTGATGTGTGTTTGGTTGACAAGCGTGGGCACGAGTTCACGCTGCAGCTGGCAGTTGGATAGCCAGCTTAACCGGTCGAGTAAGGCGGCTTGCACTCCCGGGAACGACAAACACGAAAACTTACCACTTACCCGAACTCCAACATTTCGCGAGCGTCTGGCAGGAAGCGCAAGTAGCACAATGGCAGGCCCAGTTAAAAGACATAATGCTAAGAGTGGTGACAGTGCGACTCCGGTGGCTAAAGGTTCTGAGACGGTAGAAATCAAGAAAAAAATCTACGATCCAACCATCATCAAGGGCGACGAGGGCTATGAGTTTGGAGGACCTGTAGGCAATGTTGCCATGATGATTGGCTTTCCATTACTCATGTATTACATGTGGGCATCATACTATTATAACCAATCACAATTGATTACCAAACTGAGCACTGAATCTTGGCAGGAGTTTGCTACTCGCATGTATCATTACTGTTACGAAAATGCCTATCCCACAGCATTCGCTTGGAAGATTGAATGGGGATTCCTGTTATTTCAAGTTTTCAACTACCTGACCTGGCCAGGCGTTTGGGGCGAGGGACTACCATTGCCTCAGTATGGAATGAAAAAGCTCCCTTATTTTTGCAATGCTGTTTGGTCCTTGTACGTGTCAGTTGCTGTTAGTCTTGTGCTCCATTTCACTGGTGTTTTCCGCATGGATTCTATCATTGACCATTTCGGTGAAATCATGTCGGTGGCTATCATCTCAGGTTTCGCACTGTCTGTGGTCACGTATGTTTCTGCATTTGTGACTAAAACGACAGCTAGGTTGTCTGGTAATATCATTTATGACTTCTTCATGGGTGCCTCCTTGTATCCTCGTATTGGCATTCTTGACGTTAAAATGTTTTTTGAGGTTCGTTTACCGTGGTTCACGCTTTTGTTTTTGGCTCTCAGTGGATGTCTTAAGCAATGGGAGACCTATGGGTATGTCTCATTTGAAATGCTTTATGCATTTTATGGTACTTGGCTCTATGCCAACGCTTGTGCTAAAGGCGAGGAGCTAATTATCACCTCATGGGATATGTTTTATGAAAAGTTTGGTTTCATGCTTTGCTTTTGGAACATTGCTGGCGTGCCTTTTTCTTATTGCTTCAATACTCTTTATTTGGCCCAGACTCCTCCTGAAGTATACGCACATTCTTGGGGTTACAGAATCTTCCTTTTCCTTCTTATCTCTGTTGCTCATTATTTCTTCGACACTTCAAACTCTCAAAGAAATGGCTTTAGACAACAAATGCTCGGCACTTACAAAGATAGGGCTGCATTTCCTGCTTGGAGAAACAAGGTTGTCAAAAATCCATCTTACATACAGTGTAAGAATGGTTCAACACTTTTGACAGACGGCTGGTTCAAGTATGCCAGGAAGACCCAGTATACCTCTGACTTTACTCAAAACCTGTGTTGGGCACTTATTACCGGTTTCCACTCCCCCCTCCCGTATTTCTACCCGGTCTTTTTCTTTTTCATGATTCTTCACAGAACGAAGCGTGATCTTGAAAAGTGTCGAAAGAAATACGGCGAAGATTGGGATGAGTATGTGAGAAGATGCCCATGGCTTTTCATTCCCTACATCTTCTAAAGTTGCTAACTATTGGAGGATGAGAATATCACTTTGAATGGTAGGCAGTACGCTTCGCCCTTACTGGCCGTCCAAACAAAAAAAAATCAGAATCACTTGAGACATTCACTATATGTGAGTATTCAATAATCAACAAAGATATAAGTTATTCCAACTTTGATATCTCAAGGTCATATTTTATAACAGGAATAAATTAAGTACATTAGAGAGCTTTTCGACGTTTAACTTTACCCCAAGCGCCACCCTCTTTTCTTTTCTTCTTTGTAGCCTTTGCTACATCAATATCGTTATCAAATCCCCAATCTTCTCCAAAAAAGTTTTTGCCTTGTGCGTCTCTCGATCTTTGCTTGGCTTCTCGTTTGCTCTGTTTTTGTGAAGCTCCCGGAAGTCGTTTGTAGTTTTCTTCCTCGTATTGAGTTTGTTCTCTCGACATGCGCTCATCTCTAGCAGTACGCAGACCTCCTCTGCCTTGGTCCATAATGTTTGTACCAATAGAAGGTTCCGCGATCGGCGCTTCTGCAGAATGCTTGAGGTATTCCTCCATGACAGCGTTCTTTCTCTGTCGTTCTGGCCGCTTTTCTTTTCCAAATTGCGATGTTGCAGAAATCTTGGGCGCCTTGTATTTTCTGTTGGATTGGTCGTCTTCAGAATCAGACTGTGCGTGAGATAGTCCGGCTCTGGAGCCAGGAGCCAACTTAGAAGATTTAGACAAAGCACTTGGTCTAGGCCTATGAGCGAGAACATCTTCATCATCAGAGTCATCAGATAAGGCAGCATCAGCCTTTGCTGGCTGTTCTGCGCTTGATCTCTCTTCCATCTCCTTGGCTCTGTTATAAGCCCTCAGCACCTTTTCAATTTGGTAAGCAATCTTGGCTTCAAGACCCTTGACACCCTTTTCCAGTACAACTCTTTGCACAACAGTACGTTCGATGGCGCTTTGGCGAAGCTTTTCTAGCTTCTCAATCTCTTCTTCATTTGATGTTTTGGCCATACTCAGCTGGGCTGCCAGGACGAGTACTAAATTGTGAAGATAAGCCATCAAGGAGTGATTTTTCAGCGCCAGCAATGAAATGCCATCTGTGGTGGCATCGATATCATCTTGCTTTATATTGACTATATCAGCGATATCAGACATTCCGTTACGTCGCTATAATTTTTTTTTGGCACTCATGAAAAACATCTGCATTATCACTTGTGCGGCTGAGTCCAATCTCCAAAAAAAATTATTTTTTTGCAAAAAAACCTCCAGCCAGTTCCCGCTTTCAGGCTTTATCACCTTAACGACAACAAGTTTTTGGTAAAGGTTTTCACGCACAATTGTCGAGTCTATACAGATTTGAATCTATTTTATTTTAGTCAAAAAGCTTAAACACTTATTTATTATTCAAAATGCCACAAAATGAGTATATGGAGCAGCACACCAAGAAGTTTGGTAAGAGGCTGGATCATGAAGAACGCACTAGAAAGAAGGAGGCCAGAATGGGCAAAAAGATTGCTTATGATGCTAAGAATCTGCGTGGATTCAAGGCAAAGATGTTTGCCAAGCAGAGATATTCAGAGAAGGTTGAGATGAAGAAGAAAATCAAACAACATGAGCAAAAGAAGGTCGATGGACCTGCGAAGCCTGTTGAAAACGGCGAGGCATTGCCAGCTTATTTATTGGATCGTCAGACACCCAATTCTGCCAAGGCTCTTTCCACGTCCATTAAGCAAAAGCGTTTGGAAAAGGCAGACAAGTTCTCTGTTCCATTGCCAAAGGTGAGGGGTGTGTCTGAGGAAGAGGCCTTCAAGGTTATCAAGACTGGTAAATCCAAGAGCAAGTCTTGGAAGAGAATGATCACAAAGCACACTTTTGTTGGTGAAGGCTTCACCCGTCGCCCTGTGAAACTTGAGAGGATCATCAGACCAGCTGCGTTGCGTCAGAAGAAGGCTAATGTTACACACCCAGAGTTGGGCGTCACTGTTTGTATTCCAATTCTGTCGGTGAAGAAGAATCCCAACTCTCCAATGTATACTCAGCTTGGAGTTTTAACTAGAGGAACCATTATCGAGGTTAACGTCTCTGAGCTTGGGCTTGTCACTGCGGGTGGTAAAGTGGTCTGGGGTAAATATGCTCAAATCACCAACGAGCCCGATAGAGATGGTTGTGTTAACGCTGTGCTGTTAGTCTAAATTTACTGCACTTTTGGCTGTCAAAATGAACGCCTTGTTGTTCCTTTAAATCTACTTTCGACATTTTCTGGCTGGCCCGATTGGCCAGTACTAATCTATGCCTACTGCCTATGGCCATATATTGTGTCAAGCCAGACGGTATGCTATGTGCTATTTTTTTTCTACCTGTAGGGGGTGGAGTCTTCGTTGACTTCACGCCATGTCCAACATGCCTGCGGGCGAGTATCAGAGCAACTGGAAACGTCCCGAGGAGACGTTACTGTTTCTTACATGCATAAGACTTATAGAATATATATTTCGATATTCAATTTACCAACCTGCAATTTTGCCTGCTGTTTGCCCACGCTGCGCAGTGCTGATGGTGCGAGAGCAAAGTGGTAGGCGACCAGTGTATGATGTCCCAACACTGAAATGTTTTTCAAAACTTTTGACTCCACCACCCCGGCGACGAGCAGCGTTAAAACACCCAAAGGTCAGAAATTTCACCGATAGCTCTATTTACCCGCCATGCTTGCTTCAACATCCCAGGCCAGTTTACACTATTATGATGCCGTTGGGTATTTAGCAATGTGCGACGCCATTGATTCCACAGAGTCACTGCCGCTGCCCACAGCCGCCGACTTGCTAATTCACCAGCGGTCACCTATCGTGGGCTCGTCGGCCAGCACCAGCAGCGTCAGTAACAAGACACCGTCAAACTCTACATCACCAACACCATCCACAACAGCCACGCCAGCGACGGCCGAAACCAGCACCGACAAAAATACCCCCGCTAGCGATCTCTCTGACAGACGGCGTGCAGGTTTAGAAACTCTGGCCGAGCGACGAGAGGCAGTTTGGAAGCACGTGATTGAGAAAGCAGACGCGGCAAAAAGTAGCATGGCTCCGACAGCAGCCGCTTCCAGTGCAAAGAGAAGCGACCTCCTTTTGGACGCCGAAAAGTCCGCCTACGAGTACCCGCCCCCCGCCGGCTCGCTTGGGCTTGTCCAGGGACGCCAGCTGCCCAAAACCGTTTCCAACCTGGTGTCTCCTCCAGCGGGCGGTGCGACCACAGCGTCGGCCGTGACCGCGCAGACGCTGCAGCACCCGTACTTGACGCACCCTCCTGCACATGTGTCGTCCTCCTATACGTACTCGGCTGACAGCAGCTTTTCCAAGCAGTACGGAGCTGTGGCGCAGGCCTATGCAGCGTCTGCCCTCGGCGTCTCGTCTCCAGCGGCTGCCGTCCCCGGGTCTGCTGGTGTCTACAGCCAGCCCCCAGCGAGCATGCCGCTGGGCGCCCTGGGGGCGCCCGGTGCTGACGCTCATCACTCGCTCGCCCCGGGGGCGATGCAGCGCAGCTACGACGGTGCGTCGCCGGCATCCCACAGCCCCATGGGCACGGTGGGCACAATGGGCACCTTGCAGATGGGCACCATGGGGTCGCCAGGACTGAACCGCACATACCTGCCCCCGGTCCGGCAGCCGGTGTCGTACACTGCCAAGTCCGTTGGGGAGGGTGTCATTCGGCCGGCCACCGGCGCACGTCAGTCAACTGCCCCCAATGTTGGCAACTTCAAGTCGGAAATATGTCCTATTTGCAATCGGCAGTTCAAGGGACCCAAGGCCTCCACCCACAAACAACAGCATATTAGAAGACTGCATCCCACCGAGTACGTGCCGAAACGGGGCGGCAAAAAGAGAATGCTGGTCGACAGCCACCAGCAGCACGCTGGGCTGCCGCCGTCGGGAACACCCATCAGCCTCAATACATCGTCGTCCAAGGGAGTGACGTCTCCCGGCACCCCCAGCACACCACACACACCTGGTCCAAATAGTGCAGGCACACCTGGTTCTGCCACCTCGGCAGCAGCGTCGGCGGTTGCTTCCACAGCAGCTTCCCCATCGGTCCCCGGCGCTGGATCTTTCCAGTCGGGTGCTAACTCCGCAGACTACTCCCCAAGTTACTAATTGCACTAGTCTCATATTTATTGATCTAACGCTCTATACTGTTAATGATATTACGTTTACCTACCGTGGCACAGCCGAAAACCAAACGAAAAATCCTCTTGATAGCATTTACATAAACTGAGAAATTCTCAAACTACTTGACTAGATCGCCAAATATACCAATTGTAGAGATAATGAAGGCAACCATACCAAGCGACGTTTGCACGAGATACTTTTGGTAGTTGGCCGTGGCAGACTCCTTCGTGGCAGACACAGCCGGCGCCACCTGGATGATGTTGGAAGCAACCGACTCGGCGGAATCGTCGGAGTCCAGGTGCGCATACACTGAGTTGTCCAGCGGCGAAGGCTCGGCTTTTGCCGCGGCCTTTTCATTGCTCGCAGCAATGTTGGCAGCGCGAGCACGAGCCGCCGCGGCCGCGGCTGCTGCCGTCTTTTCGGCGGAGTCAATAGCGTCCATCACATCCTCTCCGGCCTCTGCAAAATACGGCCAGACTGCACTGGAGGTGAGAAGATTGCCTAGATTTGCAAAAACGATAGCGTAGAGCAGATAAGGGTGGCGCAAGCGTCTCGGAGCCGTCGCATAGGCAACAGACAAGGCCACGCTTGAGACACGAAGCAGCTTTTTGGTCAAAGAGGTAAATGTTTGCGTTGCCGCCAGGTACGCATTTCGCAGGCTGAGATCAGCTTCCTCTGCCTCTGGGGCTCCAATCACAGCAGGCAGCACGCCAAAGGTGTAGCCCGCTGTGAGTCCAGTGTAGAGACCGAGAGAGACGGTACCAATGACTTTTGATAGCATAAGCACAACTGGCATTTTTGCTCTAATTTAAATACGTTTTGTGAGAGGCTTGCTCCGTTCCTTTGTGATCGCTACTAATTTAAATGATTGAAAGGTGAGGCGATTTTGCATTATCGGCCGTGGGAGGCGACTTGGGGACGGGTTGGTCGGAGCGGCGCAATGGCGACCGCGCAGCTTGCTGAAGACACGAGAGAGAATGAATGGTAAAATAAACTTTCAGCTATAGACGGAAATGGTTTTGGCCGGAAGAGGGCCCCTGGGTGCTGTGTTTTCTAATTGCACAAATGAACTGCCTGCGACAGCACGGGATGGCCAGGTGGACGTCCGGGGCTCACAGTCAGACGAAGATCTGCTCGAAGGATAATATCGGTCCCGAACGAACGCCATCACATGAATTGGATGGGCCCGAAGTGGCCCCTTCTTTCCTTTTTCAACACTTGAAAACATCTGCGTTCATGCATTTCTGTGCAGTGGCGGTGGCAAGTACGACCTATTGATGGTACGGGTGGCCAACGTGCTTTACAATTGACATTTGACTATCCACAGCTTTTGGGATTACTTGCTCACTGAATGCGGAGGTCACAAGTATATCTGAACTGACGAAAATTTGGGCACCTATAGCTATCAATATTATGGATCCGAGCTCTTTTCCATATTTGTCTCTCAGCTCTAGGGCTTCCATGTTTGAAAGGGGTTGGCAAATTTAGAATGCATATGGAAGACTTGAATTCGCGAAACTTTGATCCCACCACTTCATGCAATGGCCACAGACTTGCATTAATGAAGTTGGTATTCCTTGAGTCACGACTCACACTCCAAGCGCTGCGCTTGCAGTCAAGCAATATAACAGGTGGTGTGGTTAGTTGCAATGCTGTCTGATTCCTGTCAGAACTGGATGAAATGACAATAATGTACCGACTGTTGAACCAAATATCAAACGGAAATGAAAGCAAAAGCAAGACGTTGTCAGTGGCACAGCCTAATTCCATTTTTGACCCCATGAACTATTGTGCTTTCGAAGTTGCAACTCAGAGCGAACGAAAAATTCACCACGTTTCGATTAACAAAGACAAGCCTATGCTAATAGAATTTGCATATGGAGGAAATGTGGATTGCTTGAGAATGGAAATCGATATACGAAAGCGATCAGCGCGCTACGTCTAGGTAAGCCGACAAGCCATTTGAATCTCAACAGCTACGTCATAGTGTGATTGAGGACAGATAGGAAATTGTGCGTGTCTGAAATCCTCATGGCCTACCTGTGTGTCAATATCATCAATCATAACGGTAGAGATGCCTGACTGTCGCTTGTCTTGACCTTCCGAACAACAGCTTCCGAAAGCATTTCTCCCCGTATTTTCTACTGCCTGGCATTCATAGAAGGCGTCTCAATTGCTGAGGCTGAATCACGCGCCAAGTTGAATGAACAATCGAAAACCAGTGAATTGTCCTCAATGCTGAGAGGGTGCTGCCCATCTCAGCTGTCCACTACTCGGTGTAATTAAAACAAGTGAATCAACCTAAACATCTGAACTGAGGAATTTTGTGCTTTGCTAATGGAGAACGAATTTGCTGAACAAACTGTATTTTTGCTCGCCTTTATTGCGCACATAAAATGTGGGGTAACCAGAACATGAAAATCTGGGGTAAAGTGGGACACTATTCTTGCTGCGGAGAACGAAAAGTATACTGTTAATTGCAAAAGCGTTTACTGGATACAAAAGTCTTCTCTCTAGTATATTTGACGATTCAGCTATGACCGCTCCACTGTGACTACTCGAGCATTGTACTGATCGATCTCGCGGAGCGAGATCCCAGTAAGAACCACAGCCATGGGTATGATGCACCCCTGTCAGCTGGCTCGAAATTCTTTTCGATAGTTGTACCGTGAAATAATAATTCTTAGTGCATGTGAACTTCTTAATATTTCTCGGGTTGAAGCAGCTAGTGACGGTTGAGGGAATTTCTGTTAAAAAATTCTGTCGCGTAACGCATGTTGGTCGTTGTCAGTTATTTGAATCAAGACACACAGTTAGTTGAGTCAAATCAACAAGTGCATAGAGTTAAGGCATTTAGATTATCAAAGTAAACGAGCGGCAACGACGGCAAATCAGACGAATATGCGCATTCTTATTCGTCTAAATGTTTTACATTATGTATTGCGATGTCTGGCCATATGACCAAAAGTTGCCTGAGAGATTTCACGCCGACTGTGGAGTAGATCAATGGTAACAAGGTACGTTAATAGGTGAGCGCTAGTTGTGATATCTGTGCTTTGCTGGTGGTGAAACTCTTCGCGTAGCGTCATTGCAGGACAAGACATCAAAATACGCGAGCACAAAGGCGGCGAGACACACGTAAGATCTGAAACAAAAATCGACTAGTGCACAAGACCAAGTAATTGAAACGGTTCCGGCCGTGCCCACTTCAAACAAGGATAAGTTCCCAACTTATCGTGATTTGATGCAATGCGGAGACTGATTAATACCAGTGATCAGCGTGCATGAGCTAGCCCACAATTACAGCATCTGCAAATGATATTTGCTGGAGCCCATTTGGCGAGCAAAGAAAAGTTGACAGCTATGGTGAGGCCCTCGGGGACGACATTTGTAGGAAAATTTCGTCGAAATATTTTGCACCCCTGCAATGGAAAGTGAGACAAAGTGACGCCTGTTGTGAACAATGATGGGTAGGCATGCGATAGGACGTGTGCGCAGGCAATATACCCATTACAGTGCAGAGAGGTCTTGCTGTTTACGGAAGGTTGGTTTAGCAGGGCATGCTGGTGCCAGATAACAGCAGACTAACATGAAATGTTGAAGTGGACAGAAGGAATTGTATTATAGTATTTTAACAAATCAGCGGTAGTTTAGCGACGGACAGAGGGGTGTAGCAGCAGAAAGAAAATATAGGCTTGAAGTGCCCGAGGTTCAGATCGGTCATGTAAGATGGGTGAGACGAGAGTTCATTCCATTCTGGAAGCTAGCAACATTCTATAGAAAAGCGTTCCTAGGACGCCGATCGATGGTAGCAGCAATTACGGATTACTCGGCCATTGTGGCACAGGTACTCTCTGCTTCCTCTGGGAGCCGGGAGGTGTGGTGAGCTTCCAAAATGAAGCAGGCAGCCAGGGAAGCTGATAACGATGTGTGCAAATACAGGGTGGGAGTCCCCGAGACCACTCTCGACGGCGCGCCATGGCAGAGCGGTCCATTTGGCTCCAGACCACGTTGGCATTTTCTTGTACCCGTGATTTGGTGTGCTTTGCGCTAGAGACGCTAGTGGGTTCAATCAGACATTAGCAGATGCTGCGATGCTAGCAAAGCCTTCAAAGACGGATGTACGCTTGTCCCTGTTGCGGAGACATGGATGATTGGTAAGAGTCGATGGCTGTGGTCACGCAATGCAAACAACACCATTGCTCCTAACAAGGGCACTGGTCTTGGGCAATTCGACTGTGGCTCCGTATTGATCGGGGAGCCCTTATTGCTCCCGAAGGGGGCAATCTCCCTAGTGTCGGTAGAGCGCTCCCAGAAGGGAAGTCGCTGCAGCGCCGCTACGTCTTGTTGTCGCTAGCCACCAAGTTAGTGGCTGCTGCCAGCACCTGCTTCTGTCTGGCCACTGCGTGTAGAATATTCCACGGCAATAAAAATAGGCCTGTCAGTGCACCTGGCTCGTGCATTCCCCTACAGATTTGCCTCCGTTGCCACTAATTGGCCACGTTGTGCCCCCCCCCAACTCCCCAATTCCCCAATTGCCCCCAATTCTCCCCAGCCGAGCCACCGTCCTCCCTCCACCCACATCTTCTTTCACGTTCTAAAACAATCTGGCAAGCCGCGCATCGCCCAACTCTGCACGCCCCTAGGTTGGACCCAACACAACCTTTGGGACCCAACCTGATAAAGACTCGGCAGAGTCTCAGTCATATCCCAAAGAAGGATAAAACCCGATCACAATCCTGCCCCTTCCCCATCTTTCTCTCTTCCTCTCTCCACACACCTACCACCCTATTTATTTATGACACTGTGATCTTTTAAGAACCATACCAAAACATCTTGCTACTCTTGAGAACGTACACTTGACATCAATCCCCAGCACTGTATTTTGCCATTTTTATCTCCTTGTTATCTTTTGTCCACGGCTCCTTCTTTGTCAAAACACCACTCCCTTTCTTTGTAAATATTTCTCTTCACTGACGCAAAAGTCGTGGGGTTCTGCTTCTTGAGCGTCCTTGTTTCTGTTCTTACCAGATCACATTTTTGTCGTTGACTGTCACTGGCTTTTGTCTGCCGTCGGAGTGAAGCATCAACAGCGATACATCCTAGCTGATATTCATGCCTGACCAAACGCCGTTTTCGCGAGGAACTCTCCTCAACAATGGCAGATTTAAAATTTTGACTGTTTTGAATAAGGGATCGTACGGCACTGTCTATCTCGCCCGCGATTTGAGTCGTGAAAAGCGGTCGCATCGCAACATCGAGCGCTGCGCCATCAAGTGCGTGACCAACGTCGAGGAGGCCGAGCACGAGATTGCGATCCACAAGTTGCTCGGCAAGCAGCGCAACATTTCGCACTTGAGATGCCACTTTGAGGAGAATGGTTGCATCTTTCTTGTGATGGAATACTACTCGGGTGGCGATTTGTACGAAGCAATTTCTGCAGCGCGCGGCCCTCACGAGTCGAACGCCGTTTACGAGTTTATGATGGCGCTCATCAGGGCCGTTGAGTATGCGCATTCTCGCGGCGTCTACCATCGCGACATTAAGCCGGAAAACATACTCATTGGCTCGGGCTCCAAGGCTTCGTCAGTGGTGCTGGCTGACTGGGGATTGGCAACGCAGTCCAAAAACTGTTCGGAATTTGGTGTGGGTTCTGAACGCTACATGGCGCCCGAGATTTTTGACAAGGAGCATTCCAACAGCTACGATGCTGAGAAGGCAGACATTTGGTCAATTGGAATTTGCTTGTTGAATGTCTTGTTTGGACGAAACCCGTTCCAGGTCGCCTCGCACATGGACAGGCTCTACCTCGACTTTGCAACCAACCGCGAAGCGCTGTTTGACATTTTCCCGACACTGTCTCACGACACGTTTCAGGTGCTGCGTCACTGCCTGACGATTGATCCAGACAACAGGTCGCTGGCCAGGACCAAGGAAGCGCTGAAGAAGGTCACTGTCTGGACAACTGATGGTTTGTACTATGACGACGTGGACGATGTTGAGGCTGGGTACGACGAGGACTTTGAGGAGGATGTGGAGGAGGGCGAGCTGGCCGAGGAAAATATGGGCGGCCTTGGTGCCAGCCTCGGTGTTGGCTCTGGCAGTTTCGCTGGAAGCTTTGCCGAGAGCTATTCCGACGTGTTTACCGCGACTGCCAATCGTCAGCCCCTCGAGTGTCCCAGCGTGCGTGGCCAGACCATTCGTGCTGCCAAACACTTTGAAAACTCTTGGGCGAGGAAGCTTCAGTTTACTCCAAAGGAGTCGCGCTTTGTATTTGGAAGTTCTGGTCCGAAAACTGGCCATATGAGCCGGCCGTCTGCGGGCAATTCTTCGCGGCTGGCTGCTGTCATGTCCAATGACCATCTTGACACGTTGGATTCGTTTGATACCAAGGGTGGTGGTGACCAGTTTTCCTCGGAAAGCGACCGCGACGATATGCGTTTTGATATTATGGACGATAGTGACATTTTCCCGATGGATAACGATCTGTCTGGCCAGTTTCAAAAGCTGGACATTGCAAGTTCCAGAGATGACAAGCTTGGCAGCGGCGCGGGGGGTGCCAACCCACTTGCTACCAATGAGTCTACACGCTCAAACACAGACTCTTCGTCGATTTCCAATGTCCCGTCGCTGACCTTGTCTGCCACTGACACCTCGCAGGCGTCGACCCCGTACATGTCTGTGTATCCAAGTATGGCCAAGTCGGTGCCCAACAGGGATGCATTCAAGTTTGGCAAGTCGTGGGGAGACATGGCTCTTGATGACGATGACGATGACGACGACCTGGGTGATGTTTTAGAGTTCGCTAGGTCTCTACCGAGATATGAGATCAAACAGAGATAGACTGGCTCTACTGTTTATCTTCACGGGAAACTATATTTATAAATAACTGCATAGCATAAATTGACGACTTTTTTAGGCTTCTACTACTTTCTCCTACTATCTCCTATTTGATTTCTGAAACAGTACGATCGCAGATTTATTGCAAGTAAACTCAGTTCATATTGAAAATCGTAGTCCACTAATGTAATCCTACTCAATTGAGTTGTTGACTATGTAAATAGAATGATTCAGCAAATCAGCTTGATCTGGCTCAGAAGGTAATCTTGTTCAATTGAGTGACTATGTACAATAAATAGAATGAATCAGCAAACCAGCTGGATCTGGCTCAGTGAATGTAATCTTGCTCAATTGAGTTGATTGACTATGTACAATAAATAAATGATTTAGCAAACGTCCAGCTTGACCTCCGGCTCAGAATAGTACTCTACATTAGTGATGGTATGCTTGGTGATCTGCTTGTACTCTGAATCAAAGTCGAATTCAAAGGTGCCACACAGCATTGGGTAATCTGAGGGGATCAGCGGCAAAATGCCCGTGCGCGTGGAGTCTGCGGACGTGCGGAATTTGACGGTATACGTAGTGGGCAAGACTTCCGCTCCGTCAGTGCGCGTCGGGGGCACGTCCGGCGTCAGCCTTGCGGACAGAATTGCCACGCCGGACTCCTTTGGAATGAAGAGCGAGGTGGCTGTGAACTGGATGATGCGAATCGCCGAGAAGTACGACGTTCGCCCGTGGATCTGCGGAAACTGGTGCAGCTCGGGCTGCAGCGACAAGCAGATGTTTTGCGAAATGACAGACCGTGGCAGATGGTCGTGGAGCATTGTGGGCATGTACAGGCGAATGGTTTCAATTAGTTTGCCCAGGTTTGCCATTTTCGACGAGTGTCGGGACGACTTTGCGGGCCACTGGGAGCTCGCGAGCCGGGTGGCAAACGGGGCAAATGGCTGGCGTACATAAGCAAGTCTTCGACCCAGCATGGGCACTCGAGATGGTTTACGGTTCCTTTGGATCGGCTGTTCCTTATTGTAGTGGGGAGCAAGCGTTCACAATACCCAAAGTGGTTCCAACTTTTGGAATGCCAAATATGGAAAGCAGAGGGAAACCGGAGGGAATGGAAAGGCAGTTTGCAATACCCAAAGTGGTTCCAATTTGTGAATGACAAATATGGAAAGGGAATGGAAAGAGAGGAATTTGCAAGGCAGTTTATTCATTATCTACAGTTTAGGCGCTCCACTTCTTGAATTGGTTGATGAGGTGGTTGGTGGAGGAGTCGTGGTCGGTGACTTCGCTGTCGTCGTCAAGCTCCTTGCCAATAGCCTTGGCCAGGACCTTGCCGAGCTCGACGCCCCACTGGTCAAACGAGTTGATGTTCCAAATGGCGCCCTCCGTGAAGGTCAGGTGCTCGTAGTACACAATGAGGGCTCCGAGCGACGCCGGGGTGATTTTCTGCGCGAGGATCGAGGTGGTGGGCCTGTTGCCGAGGAAAATCTTGTGCGGCACGAGCTCGGGGGCTGCGCCCTCGGCCTTGACGGTGGCCTCGGGCTTGCCGACCATGAGCGCTTCGGCCTGGGCAAAGAAGTTGGACGCGAGCATGCGCTGGTGCAGGTTGTGCTCGATGGGGTTGTGGGACTGCGCGGCGAGGATAAAGTCCGTGGGGATGAGCTTGGTGCCCTGGTGAACGAGCTGGAAGAAGGAGTGCTGGGCGTTTGTGCACGGCTCGCCAAACAGGATGGCGCCGGTGGAGTACTTGGTGAACTCGCCGGTGCGGGTGACGGACTTGCCGTTGGACTCCATCGAGAGCTGCTGCAGGTACGCGGGGAAGCGGTGCATGTACTGGTCGAACGGCGCGACGAGGTGCGTCTGGGCGCCGAAAAAGTTGTTGTACCACACGCTGAGCAGGCCGCCAATGAGTGGGATGTTCTGCTCGAGCGGCGCCGACGTGAAGTGCTCGTCGACGGCCTGCGCGCCCTTGAGGAAGTCGGCAAAGTTGTCGTAGCCAATGTAGAGCGCGACCGAGAGGCCGATGGCGGACCACACCGAGTAGCGGCCGCCGACCCACGACTCAAAGCCAAACATGTTCTTGGCGTCAATGCCAAACTTGACGACCTCGGCCTCGTTGGTCGAGAGCGCGGCAAAGTGCTTCGCAATGTGCTTGGGGTCCTTGGCCGTTTCCAAAAACCAGCGCTTGGCCGAGTTGGCGTTCGTGGTGGTCTCGGCGGTGGTGAAGGTCTTGGACGCAATCAGAAAGATGGTTGTCTCCGGGTCGACGGCCTTGCACACCTCCGCAATGTGCGTGCCGTCAATGTTGGACACAAAGTGCACCTTGAGCGGGCCGGCGTAGGGCTTGAGCGCCTCCGTGACCATGACCGGGCCAAGATCCGAGCCGCCAATGCCAATGTTGACAATGTCCGTGATGCGCTTGCCGCTGTAGCCCTTCCACTCGCCCGAGCGCACCTGCTCGGAGAACTCCTTCATGTGCGCCAGCACCGAGTTGACCTCCGGCGTGACGTCCTGGCCGTCGACCTTCATGACGCGGTTGGCCTGGTTGCGGAGCGCCATGTGGTACACCGCGCGGTTTTCGGTAAAGTTGATCTTGTCGCCGGCAAAGAAACGCTTGCGCAGGCCCTCGACATTGGCCTCCTTGGCGAGCTCAAACAGCAGGCCGAGGATCTCGTCGTCGATAATGTTCTTGGAGAAGTCAAACAGAATCTCCGAGCCGTCAAAGTTTTTGAAAACGTGCGAAAACTTGGAAAAGCGTTCGGGGTCCTTGGCAAACTGCTCCTTCACCTTGAGGGTGGAGCCCTTCTTGTCGTAAACCTGTTGGAGCTTTTGCCACGCTGGCAAGTCAGAAGCCTGGGAGAATGTAGCGTCGGCCATTGTGCAATGTCAATTGAAAAAACCGAGAGTGCCGAGCTGGTGGGCAGCCTGCGTTGCTTTTATATCATGTCTGTGGTGCTGAGGCGGTGGGTGGTGCAGCATCTCCTTCGGGAAACATTTCATCACCGTACCCCAAAGAAACCGCAATTGCCGTTGCAAGTTGCGGCCAGTGTCTCCAGGGCCAGCCGCTGGGTGTGTAGTCAATCAAGAGGCCAAAAATACTGTGCAAACGCTCCATGTCCGGCCTTTTTTTTGCAGAGTGTCCAACTCGCGCACCCAAAACTGGTTTTGGTCCTGCAGCTCACATTTGTGGGTTGATTTCGGCCGGTACCACCATCGCAACGTGCGGTGTGTCCTGTGTGTATCCATTGCGGTTCAGACGGCAGCCGTCTCCACCAGACGAGGAGCACGGCCGAGTCTCCTCTGCGCTGACAGTTCTGTAAGGTTCCTGTCCGGCTCCTGTCAGGATCCTGTCAAAGTCTGTGGCCCCCGCGGCAATGAGAGCCCGTGGATCGCAGTCACCCCACACCCTCAGACACAAGGTGCGTGCAACAACTGTTGGGCCGAGAAGAGGCTGCAGAGATTTTCCGGCAGTTGCAGCGTGCGCCGTGGCTGATCCCAAAGGCGATACCTGATTGGCCAAAAGTGGGCCATCCTACGCTTCGTCTAGGATGCGGGCATTGCTTTGTTCGTGACGCGGCTGTTCCATTTTGGTGCCTGCCACAATGGCGCCTTCCACAATGGCGCAACAGTTGTTCCGACCAGGCCCGCCGATGGCATGGTCCGGAAAAACATGGAATCGCACACGGCGAGGGCTGTCTACAAGAACGGTGACGATTAGAATAAATAAAAACTACTTTCCCATGCTAATATTTCAGTGAATGTTTCGGTGCAGATCACAAATAGCAAGACCCAACGAGCAGCAGCACAAGAAGGACAAGGACCGTGACCGCTCTACTGTCTCCGCCGGCGCTCTTCATTGCGGTTTGAGCGAGCGTGCGTGAGGGCTCAGCACTGACAGGCTCAGCTGCCTCCTGCTTCTCCAAGTCGCGGGCGGTGCTGTTCGCAACAGAGTCTCTAAGCAGATGCAAGACATCTCCCTCAATGTTGTCGACAGCAACATGCTGATTGTTGCCAAAGAAATCCGTAATCAGCACCTCCTTCACGTCGCGCTCCAACAGGTCGGTCCTGACTCCCGGGTTCGAATGGATCTTGTCAAATTCATACGTAGCAAACAGATCGGTGATGGGGGTCCTTGATGTTTTCTCAATGCCTTCCAGGAATTCCAGATTGTAATAGGTGAACCGATCAATAACAGCAACACCAACGTCCTGGTCCGCGTGGTGAGAGTAGGAGTTTTCTTCAAAGGCAGACGAGCCCACAGCCAAAATGTTGGGCGAGTAGAACTTGCTGTACATGGTGTTGGCCTGACATGTATCAATCATAAAGAGAATCTCATTGTATCTGTGCTTCTCCCACATCTGACCAAAAGCGTCAGCAATGTCAAAAGCAGAAATCTCGTCAGCATCTTGGAACTTGAGAAACTCGTTGCCGCCATGGCCAGTCAGGTAGATAAAAATGTTGGACTTGTCATCCGTTAGCAGCCGCTTGGACCGCGGCACATTATCATCCCACCGGTCCGTCAAAAGCCTGATAAAATTTTCCACGGTAACTTCGTATCCTCTGTAGTCAACTTCAATACTATCACCATACAGATCCAGCTCACGAAGCTTGTTGTTGAACACGGCCCCGGGAAACATATTTCTCGGGTTGCACGAGACATCGTCAGCCAGCATGAGGATAATCTGCGAATCGGGGATTCCAAGCCTCTTGACTGTACGGTACATGGACAAAGTGTTTGCCATGTGTCGGTAATTAAACCAGAACCTGGAAGTCGAAACAAGCACCGCCCAGTTGTTTGTGTGTTTGGACGAACGCACAAACGACTCCACCTCGGGCGATGCACTGCTGTCTGCATCGAAATAGTATACTGGCTCGCCATTGTTGTTTTGCTGCAGCTCCTCGTCTGTCACTTGGCCCTCGCTGGCAGAGTGTTCATTCTGTTCCACTTCAGGATGTACAAAGCCGTCGGCACTCTCAAATTCCTGAGCAAAAACCGACACAACCACAAAAAGTAGCAGGGTGAGAAACTGTCTGTGAAGTGCCTTCATCGTGTCTCCTTGCTTGGTGGAAACTGACACGGTTGAAATTTATAAGCAGCTAAATAGCCAGTGCGGCGCACGCGCGCATATGAGTACAATATTCAACTACATGTTTGGCAATTATTTTATAACGAATACAGATCTATATAGTAATGCATTCCGTGTTTCCTGTAGAGCTAAGCTTTGGCTATTATTTTGAGAATTTGGGTGGCATTGTTGCGATTAGACGCTCCTCTACCAGTAATGGGGCTCATGTTTTTATCACCCATTCGTGCAGTGCGACTCCATCTGCAGACGAAAAGTGTTCATGATATCACTTGATCCTCACCTTCTTTCAAGTCTCATTGTCTGACTGGCAAAGAATTTGAACCGCCGTAGGCATGCGCCCTTATGCTAGAACTTCAAATGGAGCGTTTGCTCGCTTCTTTGGAGTTACCTTCAGCACAAAAACATCCAGGTTCTATTCAACACATGTCTTGCGACCTTACCAGGCAGCTGCTGTTGAAGAAACACTAAAGCACCTCAATGAAGGAAGTCGTCGCGTGGCCATCTCGTTGCCCACTGGATCCGGAAAAACTGTGGTGATGATGGAGCTTATCAAAAAGATCGCTCCCTTGACACCGTTCCAGGGCGAGCAGGTTTTGATTTTAGCTCAATCTCGCCAGATTGTGACTCAAATTCGAGAAACTGCAGAACGAGATGCATACAATGTTGGAGTAGAAATGGGAACGTCTCATGCCTCAGGGAACGAGCAAGTCATCGCAGCTTCTGTACAGTCGTTGGTCAGGAGAATAGACAAGTACGATCCTACCAGATTCAAGCTCATTCTTGTTGATGAGGCTCATCATGCGGCCGCCTCTTCGTACGTCAAAATTCTGAAGTATTTTGGGGCTGCTCAAGCGAATACTCATATCGCAGTGGTGGGACTATCAGCAACAATGAAAAGAATGGATGGATTGGGTTTGAACATTGCTTTCGACAAGGTCTCTCATCATTCGGACTTGGCCTCGCTCTTGAAGGAGGGTTATCTCAGTAAGCTGAAATTCAGCACAGTTGAGGCTAAAGCCCACCTACTAGAAGGGACCCAAAGCTTGCCCACCACCCAAAACTCCGATGTTACAAACGATTTGGTGGTGCGAACTTGGAGACAGGTGAGTGATTATGGAACCAAATACAAGTCAACGCTCATTTTCGGTACTGATATTGAGCACGTACGGGATATGACAAACGCCTTCTTGGAAGCAGGTATAGCCGCTGACTACGTTGTCTCAACAACCGATTTCAAAGAAAGGCAGCATATAATTGACCAGTTCAAGGCTGGCAAATTTCCCGTCTTGATTAATTGCGGAGTCTTCACGGAAGGTGCAGACATTCCTAATATTGACTTAATTATTATAAACACCTATACGCAGTCAAGCAATCGTTTAATGCAAATGATTGGTCGAGGATTAAGACTTCACGAGGGAAAAGATCATTGCCATGTAGTGGACATGGCCGGCCATGACTTAAAAGGACTCTCTGAGCTTCCTACTCTCGAGGGTATTGAAGGCGGAGATGACCCCAACGGCATAGTATGGGGCTCCGGCAAAAGAGAGTCACAGCCATCGTTTCAGTCTGGGTTGTCGGCTGACACAGTCCAAGTTACCACATTTGATGACTTTCTATCTCTGCTGCTAGCAAATCCTCATGAACCTGACGAGAACAGAATTCCGACATGGATGAGCAGAAATGTGTGGATTAGAGTAAAAAAGTCCTCAAAAGATATTTCCTACCATCTTGACGTTGGAAGGGATTATATCCGTATTCAGGAGGGCGCTGAGGGAGCTCCCCATTGTGTGTTCAGATACATTGAGAACTGGGATCGAAGTGGACACAAGAAAATGAGCCACTTTAAGCATCTTGTGACTGAAGGAGGCAACGCAAGAACTATTCTTGCTGCAGCAGACAAATTTGTTGCTGAGCACTATGACACATCTCTTACACACAAGTATTGTCGATGGCGACAGCTTCCCGCAACCGAAGCGCAAATAAACTACATCAAAAAGATGTTGACAAAAAAGTTTCCTCTAGTACCTCTTGATAGCAGTAGTTCTATCACTAGAGGGGATGCTGTTCAATTGATAACGAAACTTAAACGAGGTGACGTTGACGTTGGAAAATTATACAAGTGGAAGTTTGCGAAGGTTGAGCCAAGAAGACGCACGGCAATTGCACTATGATTACCGGTTTTGCTGAGAGTTGTCATTTCAGATGGATAAACGGCAGGTAAGGAGAGTAGTCTACAACCAGGTTCGCAAAACAGCATTTGAAAGGAATGGCTCCATTCGTAAGCGGTGATGTACATACATGGCCGGAATGATTAGCGCTCGCTTAGAGAAGTCAAAGATAGAGCAGGCAATTTATAAAACTTGCATAGTCCATAGACACGAACCATATGGATGATGTATTGTTCAACACGATGAAGTATGGCTTTAAAACTGCATCCACCTTTGATTCGTAGCTCGACTTGCGTAGCTACGCTTTGCTGGCCACACTAGGGTATAACTAGCAGAGTTTCCTCAGTGATGAGGGAAATTCTTGTCGCCTTCAATTCAAACCCCGAACTTCCAAAATCCATTGCACGTCGCTCACAGGGAAAACCTAACATTTTACATAATTTTGGATAGCAAGATGGAACGTGGGAGAACTTTAACGACCAAAAAATTACAGAATGGACCAAAACAAATATGCGTTGTGATTAAATAGTATTATTAGATAACTTGACATTGTTACCGTCGTGAGGGGTACACAAGACCAGGCGACAGGGGTATTGTGTGCCAAGTTTGAAAAAATTTCACCAAGCAAGTGCCAGTGCGAGCAGGCAGGGAAAAATTCAATATGCCGTTGTACCAATATTTGGTACCTCACCCGTGGCACACCTGACGTTCTTTGGTGTCAATCTCAAGAATCGTGTGAGAGATCGCCGTATGTTTTCCGACTGCATAAAAAAACTTGGCATGCAGGTAAAAATTTAATCGAGACTAACGGTGCTCGCCCATCGCACGTGTCACCAGGAGGAACACTGACTTGCCGACGTCATCAGGTCGGTTTCTTTTGGTGATAATGATGAATGTCTTTTGGCAATTGAAACCCAGACTTATTTACTAATCGCTGACAAAGGAGGGCACACGTCTGTGAGTTTTTGGCATTTGTAGTTTACTGTACCCCAGAGCAAGTGAAGGCTGCCGCACTGCAGCCCGACTTTGCGACGACAAAATTTGAGCCGAAACGCAAGTCGATGGCGGCAATTCGTGCGACGAGACTGTGAACAGTCGCTGGAGCAATTTATTGGCTTCGTCAGTTCTGTCACAGCTACTAGTCTTGAAGGTTTTGGCATTATTTGCTTTTTCTTTAGGCTATTGAATTTTTTTTTTGGGCCGGCCAGTTTCCCAGCAGGCCCGTCCAGCTATAAAAGGCATTTGTTTGCCCAATGCGACGAGAATCAACTTCTCGTTACATCAAAACTGAGAGTACCAAACAGAAACATTGTCGAGCCCTGCTGAGAAAGTCAAGTGCAGGCTATTGTTGATTTGTTACAAACCATGAGCTAAACCTTGACCTCATTATCCATTTGAACCCCTAACAAGGTCTCAGACAACTTAATTTGCAAACGATTTAATCAAAAATGTCTAACTTTTATGGAAGAACTCAGGTGTTTGATTCTGGGGACCCAAACCTTCCCAATCTTCCAGAGGAGATTGCTGTTTACTCTTCGGATTCAGAGTCTGACGACTCTGTCCATTCCTACTCGTCCGACGACGAAGACGAAGGCGCCAAAGTTGCCAATGCTCTTGCAAGAGCGTACTCGCGAAGTTCGCAAGCGCGCTCTCCGTTGTCATCGCCAAACATTGCTGCTAATAATCCCAATGTCGAAGGTGTACAGTTTCCGGGCTTGACGGCCGCGCACGGTAATTCTGCCGGCATCATGTCCAACCAAGTGCTGGGCACTTCTGTCAAAATCCAAGACCATCCTGACCATTCGCACGATGTGGAAATTCCGTTTCCCTCCGCCGACAACGATGCCTCGGTCGGCATATCGTCGGGCCGTGAGAAGCGTGGCTCCCGTTCGGGCGTGCGCGTCCGCCGTTCTCAAAGACGCTATTCGTCCTCAATTGGCGGATTCACAGAGTCCAAGCGCCGTGCCGGTTGGGAGCCGGGTGTTGACATTCGCACCACAGATGTCATTTTGAACTCGGTGGGTTCCCAGGTCACCATTGTGGACTACTCGTCAGACCGGTACAAGGTCGTTTACACGGAGGTGTATCCAAACCCCTATCCCGAGTCAGAGGATATTGACGGTGTGCAGGTCAAGATTCCCGATATCAACCAGGAATTTGTTGATTTGCTCAAAAATCGCCCGGCCTGGTCAAAGGTCCGTTGGATCAACGTAAATGGCCTTTCCTGGGAAGCGATATCTGTGATTTCGCGTGAGTATCAGCTTCACAGACTGGCAATTGAAGATATGGTTGATATTCCACAGCGAACAAAGGCAGACAAATATCCGTCGCACACCTTTTGCGTCTTGCCGCTGCACAAGCTCATCAGTTACAAACCGCCAAAAACGAAAAATATCAAAAAGAGAACAAACAGAGTCAAGAGCTGGCTATCCAATTTGTGGGATTCGGATGATGATGGGAAGTCTCTTAAAATGAGCCGGTCCAAAACGGAACGATCAATAACTTCAAAATCCTCTGGAAAATCTGTCGACCCACCTCGGTTCAAATCGGTAGCCACTCTCATTCAAGAAAAGAAAATGGACACCATCTACCAGTGGAGCAATCCTTCATATGATCCTCTGGAATCGCAGTACCTTGAAGACAGACGCCCACTGAGCCCCCTCAACAAGGCAGTGGGAATTGAACAAGTTTCACTATTTTTGACCAACCAAAACACGGTCATTTCATTCTTTGAAAAATCTGCTCAGGATGTGGAACGTCCAATTTTGTCTCGGTTGTCTACAGAATCTACAATTTTGCGTGAGTCGGTAGACCCCTCTATTCTTTTACAGGCAATCATTGATGGTATTGTGGATTTGATTCATCCAATCATCTCTGCATATCGCGACAGAGTGGATGATCTTGAACTTGACGGTTTGATCAATCCTACTATTCGCCATAGTGAAAACTTGCACATGATCACAGCAGAGTTGACAATGCTGAGAAACACTATTGTGCCCATCACATCCCTACTAAACTCCCTTCGAGACCATTCCGCTGGAAAGGATGCACAAGTGATGCAGCTTTTGACAGCGTCCAAAGCTCGCAATGCTGGCATTGCTGCAAATGATAATGCCGGTGGCAACTCATCGTCAAGCAGTTCTACTGTTCCCAGCCCCGGCTTGGTCGATGACTTCTCCTCTGGTGGTAGAATATCTGAGCTTGCCTACATTTACTTGTCTGATGTTGCTGATCACGTCTTGTCTTACACTCAGGACCTTGACGTGATGCGCCTCAACGTGAAAGCGTCTGTGGATTTAATTTTCAACATTATTGCCATCAGGTCCTCAGATTCTGTAAAGATTCTGTCGTTTGTGACTGTAATTTTCTTGCCACTGAGTTTCTTGACTGGATATTTTGGCATGAATTTCAAGGAATTTGGAGCGTTGGATAATAGTGCGTCTTATTACTGGGCCATTGCAATACCATTTTGTGCTGTATTTGCGCTGCTTTTGATCTGGCAATTTGTGAAACTGCAGGTGCGTGCCTGGATGAACCAAATCAAAAAGTCTGTGTTCAAAATTCAAAAGAGGAGAAAGAAGGCAAAGAGAGAGAGAGCAAAGAAGGAAAGTCTTGCGTGAGATATATTAAAAATACATTAAATAAAGGAGAAAATAGATATAGAGACAACAATGCACAAGCTCGAATCAATTGTCATCGAGAATCTCCACGAGCACTGACGTGTTTTTGAGACCAGCGCTTTCAATCGATTCATCGAGCAGATTAATGAGATTCTTGCCAACAGCAGTCAGCTGGAAATACTTATCCTTGACTTCGGGGATTGCAGCTTTCACAAACGCATAAACCTTTCTAACGGGGTCGTTGACGGAAAACTTGCGCACCAGTCTCTTGCCGCTCGATAATCTAAACTGTATTCTAGTGGCATCGTGCGCGGGCTCCTCGTTCTCTTGGGGGATGATCATTGCAAACTTATCTTCGTCGGTGATGACAATGTCCTCAACTCTATTGGTTTCGTCATTTCTGCTGGGCTCTTTCGTGTCGCCATCGTCCTCATCGTCTGATATCACAATCACCTCGTCGCCTCCCGACATTTCCACGTCCGAATCGGACTGTGCATAGTTTTCAAAGTCTTCTTCTTCGTCGCTATCATGCAGAATGTCATCATCAGACTCCGAGTCTTTGATTGCCACGCCCAGACTCTGGCGCAGGGCCAAGTTCATTTGCTCCTCTTCCGTCATGTGGTCTACAGGTTTCTTGCTTTTTCGTCCGAGAGGATTCGCGTTGGCCTTGCCAGAGTCCAAAGAGTAGCTTTCCAAAAACTCAGTCAAGTCCTCAATGAACTGACCACTCGATGGAACCTCGCTCCACACCTTCATTTGCTCGCCTGTTCGGGGATCCAGGATGGCGACATGCGGGAACGACTCAAAGGGATAAAACTGGCGATACTCTTGCCCGTCAACGGAGGTGGCGTCGTACTGCAAAAACACAAAATGCTGTTTCACTGCGTCCTTGACCTGGCGATTCGACCAGAGATCGCGATTCAGCACCTGGCACTGGAACTCGCTCACTTCCTGGATGTTGATCATAATCCATTTCTTTGCCATCTGGCCAGCAGATTTCGCGCTGTCAAGGCTAATGTCATCAATTATATCAAACGGCGGTCGGAACAGCTCGGCCAGCCGCCGCTGGCGATTGGACAGCCGCGGGCGACTGTCGTCTTCACTGCCAGCGTCGTCTTCCTCTGCGTCGTCGGAATCTGCCGCGAGAAAATCGCTCGTTTGGTTGAATATTCCGGGGCGCGCGCGCGGTCCTCGTCGCACAGGCCGCCGTGCAAACGCATTGTCGTACGGATCAACGAGCGTTTCCGTGCGACGCTCAATGCGCTCTCTCACAATCTCGTTTCCGGAGTTGTATCCCGAGCTGTAGCCCGACCCTCCGTATTCCTCTTCCTGGAGCCGCCGTGCAGCTTCCATGTCGCTATCGGACGCCGCGGCCGAGCTCATATCTGTTCCTCCTACAACTTCTCGTGCACCGCCGGCGGGATTTGTAACATTGGAAGAGCCAGCCCCATCCAACGAGGCCCCGCCCGATTCAAAGTACAAAGCAATAGCGGTGTCCAGCGATCCATCAGCAACAGTCAGGTACTGTGCGGCTTTTTGTGGATCTGCTTCAGTGATTGCACAGAACTGGGCAATAGTGTCTGGATCCATTTGCAATTGAGTGACTAGTGGCGAAATAACAAGAGTTAATGCTGATTGCTATGGGTCCTGGTCGAGAGGAGGCGGTCAAGGCTTCCTTTATACTTGCACACTGCGGCACGGCTGTATCATGACGTATATGACGAAACAAAATGTGATGAGCAGCACAAAACCGCGCGTTCACGGCCGTGGTGAGGCAGGTCTGAAACTGCACCGGCCTCATCGGTATGCCTCCGTGCTTTTTCTGCGCCCAGCTCGCACTGACCGGCGCTGGCGGCAGTGGCAGCTGCTCAACATAACACCAACAAAAAGCTGCATAACAAGACATGCCAAATCGGAAATCTAAAAAATGCATCCTTCACAAATTCTAACCACCAACTTGCACTAGCGTTTCCAAGATGCTGTCAACCAGTCTAAAGACGGCAGTGCGAAGCATTCACACCTCGCGCGTGAGTTATGGCTTGTTTGACTTCTTCTCCAAGTCGACAACCAGTACGCCCAAACAACCAAAGCCAGAAAAAACTTCCAAAGTCATGTCAAAATTAGAACAAGAAAAACAGCCCGTCGTTGCAAAGAACCTCCGAGTTGTCGGCGAGCCTGTAGACAACTCATGGGAAGAGGAGAACAACGGGTTTGTGGTAAATGCCTGGCCAATCAAAACCGTCAAACCAGAGCTCACAATGGAACAAGTTGCAAAAGCATTTGAGACTCATGCGCTCGGCCACACCTCGCTGGAAGACCTGGGCGTTAGATTCGATCTGATAAAGTCCTTAACCAAAGAACTAGGCGTGTCTGTGCCCGATTCTCGTATTGCATCTCTGGGATCGGTCAGCGATTTGCGCAACTACTACGAACATCACGTTGTGGGATACAAGTTCAATGAAAAAGAGCCAGACGCAATCTATTTGGACCCCAAAGATTTTGAGGGCACAAACATCAAGTTGGTGGATGCGAGCGAGATCAGAAAGCAACAGAAGCAAACCCGCGAAGAGCTGTTGAGGAAGGCGCGGGAGGTTGAACAGCAAAGACAAGATGCTCTTTTGCAAAGCGCATAGGACAACATCTGCTAGACTCCGTGCCATGGATGGCATATAATGTAAATAGAAGCCCAACGCATTGAGCTGTACATAAGCAAAGCAGACTTGGGTGTGTTGAAGTTTGAATATTCAACTACACATCTGCGTCATAAAATATTTGGTATGAATAAACAGTGGTTTACTGACCTGCTATGAACTAGTGATCAATCTTGTAATTAGGTAACCAGGGTTGAATTCAAAGCTGACGTTACATATAGCTAATAAACTTTCAGTGATCACTGATGTATCGTTTCTTGATCGCTCTTCTTCTTCTAATCACCCCCATGGGCTTTTCCAGAGTTACCTCAGTATCAGTCACCTTTGAGCTTGGGCGCAGAACGGGGATGAGGTCTTCTTTGTCAAACCCTACTTGGACAACCTTCAAGTGTCCATCATTGTCAGCCTTTGTTCGCACAGTGAACACGTCGGATGCCAATCCAGCAAATGATGAGGACCTGATAGTTATGTGATAGTACTCATTAAACTTGTTTATAGATCCTGTAACGCGAGGGTTCAGCAAACGGGGAATCCATCCTTTATTATAGCTCGTCGCCCCTGACACAATAAAGTTGAGTCCTTCGGCAGAGTTTTCAGCAGAAGAATTTCGTCTAACTATCGTTGCTACAATTTCCTGTTTATTCAAGAACCACGTTGAGTAGAAGACACGAACGTGCTGGATCAAGTCCGGCATTGGTGTTGTAGTATGAAGTAGAATGCTAGTTGACACCTCAGGCTATAAGCTTGGTAACTACGGGCCAAGGCTGGGTATCTAAATATAGCCAAGAATCTAGCGGTGGCCTCTTGAGAAAGAAAAGACCAAGACAATTGCAACGGCTAAAGTCACAATAGCTCCAGGAAGTAGTAACTCATTGGGTATTCCAGGAACATGCTCATTAACACCAGAACTTTCCACTGGAGGAGGAGTTTTCGGTCTCTTGCTGGGAACATTTGTCTTGTCCAGCTCCTCATGCGGATGGTGAAGGAAAATGTCAGCCTTTTCGAAACCAAACTTGCGCGCTGCACCAATTATATCGGCAATATCGCCGCTTGTTGTCACGGCCACAAAATCTCCCTCATCATCCAAATAAGAAATGGCAAATCCATCGCCAGAGATTTTGTCGTTTTCAACATGGCCTCTCCCGCCAAGACTGTCAATTTCCTTAGCCGACAGCTTCTCGATGATTCCGGAGTGGAGAGTGTCAATGGTGGTCTCAGCCGTCACAACCATGCGATGGCTTCTTCCCGACGGCGCTTTGAATTTGAGTGAAAAAGGAGCATCAATCGCAATCGAGGGCTCTGGTTCCAGCAATCGCGAATCTGGTCGACCCATGCGAGACACGGAGTCATCTGGACCGAGTTCCCCGCCAATGCCAATGTTGAAGCGTGCGATCTCGGACGGCGAGGCTTCCTGAACAGGGGACGTCAGCACCTCGTCAATGTCAGAGTGTCCAAGCGCCGCAGAGCTGCCGTGGCCGCCGTGAGAGCCCCGCGAGGCTGATCGCAGCGGACGTCCCTCATTTGAGCCTGCCGAGACGGCCGATTCCGAGTCGTGCTGGTCCAGAGACATCCAGAACTTGTTCCAGGCCGGGCCCTCTTCAGCGCTTCCCGTGTTCATGGAGTTGATTTGCTCAAGAGTGGCATATGTGAGTCTCAGCACGTCGACAATTCCAATGATTTCGTTGTCGTCCCCCATCACTGGAAGGTTCAGGTAGTGCCCGTCGTGCATCTTGCGCAGTGCCTGCTGGATGGACATGGACCGCGGAGCAAAGTCGGGGTGCGGGGTCATGACGCGGACGACCGAGCAGTTGCGCGGGTCGAGGCCCGCAGCAATGACACGCAAGACCACATCTTTGGAGGTGAAGATGCCGGTGATGGTTTTCTGGTCGGTGACGAGCACGGCCGTGGTGCGGTGCTCCTTCATGAGCGCGGCGGCCTCGGCGACCGAGGTGCGCACGTCGACGTACACCGGCGGCGCCGCGTTGCCGAGCACCGAGTTGAGATCGGGGCCCTCCGTTTTGGACTTGAGCGCCTCGACGTACGAAATAATGTGCTGGGGCTGGCCGATGCCGCCGAGCTCCGACTGCACGCCCTCCAGAGCGTCGTGCAGCTTGCGCGACGACTCGTACGCGCGCTCGAGCTTCTGCATCGCCTCGTAAAAGCACTTGGTGATGTCCAAAACGCCCGCTATTTCCTGGTTCTCGTCGACGACCGGCAGGTGTCGGAAGCCCTTGGACACCATCAGGTTGAGCGCCTCCGTGGCCGACGTGTCGGTGCGCGCGCACATGGGGTTCGGTGTCATAATGTGGTCAATTGTCATGTTGTTTGGCGAGAGGCCCGATCCGACCACCTTGAACGCCAGGTCTTTGGCGGTGAAGATGCCCGAGATCTGCTCCTCGTCGTCGAGCACCAACACGCAGTTCTCCCGCTTTGCAGACATGAACTGCGAGGCCTCGTGGATGGACGTGTTGTAACGCATGGTCAGCGGCGGCGACGGCTTGAGGGCCAGCACGGTGCCGGGCGGCGGCCGCTTCAGCTGCTTGGTTTTGCCTACCGGATTGCGTCTTTTTGCAAGATCCGTCTCGAGCTTTCGACGAATCGCATCATCCCGTTTGGTCTGGCGCTTGCGCGACTCCGCCAGGTTGTCGCCAGAGGGACTGCTCTGATTGGGCGAGCTTGCCGATTGGGCTTTGCGTGGAATAGACGACGAGGTCGACGACGAGGCCGACGACAGCGGCCTGAAATCAGACATTGCAATGTTGTTGAGATTTTGATCCGGATAAAGCTGGGTGGCCAAATGTTTCTGCAAGTAAACAAAAATCACGTGCAATGTTTTTTTTTTCTGAAAGAGGAAGGAGTAAAGAACTACAGCAGAGTGCATTTGCAAAATGCAATAAATATATAGGGAGCGCTTCGAAGCTGGGGCAGACGCACCAGACATCCGCACTGCAGGGCATCAGCCGGCGTCTGCCCCAGCTGACACGCTCAGCGGCGGCAGCGCCGCACTTTGTTCGCTTGGTGCGCGATAATCCACTATCGCCGCTCGTGCCATCTACTGAACCTGAACCAGATAGTTCTCTAGGTGTCTGTCGAACTGGTCGCATCTGATGGGCATTTCAAGCTGATAGAAGGGGTTTTTTGTAACATAATCGCCGTAGATCTGATATATTTTGCTAATAATGGCATCGGACGCAAACTGCCTCACGTCTGTCACCACTAGAAATTTGATTCCAGTCACGGTTTGAAAGCATCTAATTGCAAATTCATCGCTTTCAACGACAGAGATTCCGGACGACTTGGGCTCGGGAGAAATCTGAGCCGAGAGAGCATGCAGCGAATGAAACGTACCAGCCATCACGAGGTAGTCATTGGCTTCTAGCGAAGTGAGCTTTTTGCTAAAATCCCGGTGGTATACAAGACCACCTGCTTTATTGAGAATAAAAAGTGCGTGGACTGCCATCTGTGCTGATTACGTGTTTCTGCTTCTGTTGGCTCTGCACTCAAATAAGTCCCGAAAGCCTGTGCTGGCTTGTGTCGATTTGTGTAAATCGTCTTTTGCAAGACTCGTCACTGGGAATTGAGCGGTAAAACAGGTCATGTGACGTATTACTAAATAGGCAACTCCAGTAGAACTGCTATGGATGATGTGGTATGGCACATTTGCAGCCGTGATTTTTAGTTTTACTCTCATATAAAATGAAATGGGGGTTTTCACAAGTGAAGAGAAATTGTGGGGTAGTTTTTTTCCGCCATCTTGCTCACTAATTGAAGGCATAGCTAACGCTCCGCAGCTTCGTCTATAGTCAAACCAATTTCGAGCTTTTGAAAAAGCAGATATACATAAAGAAGCGAAAAAATGAAATTTTCAAGCGTATTTGGCACCGTTCTCAACAAAGATGTTTCGAAGCGAAAGCCCACAAGCTTGAAGCTCATTTGGAGGTGACAACTATTAAAAGATCACCAAGATAGTATCCTCAGTACAATCATGACACAAATTATATCCTGATGCAAAGAGAAAGCTTGCATTTGCAAAATACTACCGCTGGAAGCATTTTGTTGCCATTATTTAGCGCATCATGTGAGGAGTCAGCCAGTGGTGAAAACATCCGGATGGCCAAGCGAGTTGTTGACACCTCAAAATACTGCAAAAATCTGTTATTGACACATGCTTCCCTGAACGATTTCTCTCGCCAACCTGTTGAGAATCGGATGTGACAAGTATCTCCCGAAATTATCAAAGAAACTATTAACACGGTTTCGCTGGAGCTCACAAGGTCGCAGACACTGATTTCGCTTGCTTACAAAAACAACATACAGACACAGCGTGACACGTCAATGTGTTCAAAACTATACTACATTTCAACCGGTGATGCTGAACCTGATGATGCTGAACCGATTGAAACACAGTGCTAAAAGTATTTGACAGGTCGTGTCGGCTACGCAAATGCCATCTGTAGAGGCACTTACTGCAAAAAAGCTCACTCCAATAGACTCTACCAACTTGTCTTATTTCCGTATTATTCGATCACGTTTGAGATTTGCCCACTGCAGGGGACCGCTGCTGTGCCGTTATGCGCCGGCTGAAACTCGAATAGTGTAAAAGAAATATTTGACCAACCGATAGGCCGTAACTAGCAATTGGTTCCCGGTCAGCATATGCGTTGGGCGTGGGATCATGAGCGTGCTTCTAACAACATAGATTGAAAGTTGGCCGGGCGTCTTGCTCTTGATGGACTGATTGCATTAAAGGATATTGATTTCTTTTTGAACTGGAATGTGCTTTTTATTCAACATTGTCTTATCTGTTTTCATTTGATATATCTCATGTGAGCAACGGAGTATCCTGCTTGTTGTACAGGGACGGTATTGTAATTATTGTTGACACGAATGAGTATTGTGCTGGCGTAAATGAATACCTTTTATTAAATGTTATTTCAATGTTTAAAAAAGCCACTGCTTATTTGAAAGGTAAAATAACCGAGCGTGAGGGCCTCTGCAGTAATCCATGGCTCGCGACAACGACCCTTGGACGTTGACGGGCACAACTGCAGATGAGATCACATTTTGAAGCTGTACAACAAAGCTTCCAAATCATATTTTCACACTCATACAAACAGCATTGATGCAAGCCTGAAGGCATGGGTGGAGGCATCCACTCAAAATGGCCTCAAGGAAAGAAAATAGACAATTGCCTGTTTAGTGACGGGAGCTACCTTATGATACAACGCAATAAGTAAGGGTGGCAAACATTGTCGGTGCTCCTCTTGTGAGCGTGAGCACCGTCCCGTATAGAAGCCCGGATGCATTTGCCGAAAGAATTCGCAGCGCGGGCAAAACGCCCTCCGGTGTTGGATAAAGTTCAAGGGGCGGACTAAGGTAAATGTGCATAGCCAATGGCACGCGCGATAGTTCCAGGTCGGACGGCAAGAGCAGTATCGCCGAATGGTGTAATTACCATTGAACGTCAAGTTGGGTAGCACTACGTCAGGCCTGCTTGACTAACAATTGTACCTTGCGTTTATTAGATAAATAATGACCTCGTTAATACATAGATGTGAATTATTTTTGTTCGTCATGATCCAAAACAAACCTCTGGAAACCTTCCAGTGTCTCCTTAAACTTGGAGCGGCATTGTTCGGGAGTATATTTGTTGTTCATTCGCTGAGAAATAACTGTCCATTTTTCGCGCTCGTAGCCAGCCATGAGCTCGTGTAGTTGATTAACGTCTTTTGTGCCCCAGTCTTTGGTTTTTGCTTTGAGTTTGGTGCAGTAGCGCACTTGCAGAGCGCCGTGGGTCCTTCCCGGGAAGTACTTGGCGATATTTCTCCATGACATGCGTTCCTGCCACTTGAGGCGAATCAATAGTTCGTCTTCATCCTCTGTGAACTTGGCTTTGCGTGTGCGTGATGACGGCTTGGGCTTAGACCTAGGCGCATCCGAGTCCAGCTCTGCTGAGCCTGTGGAGCCTGCCTCGCTCACGAGCATGGTGCTGCTGGGCCCCGGCGGCGGCGAGAAGCTGTCTTCCTTTGGGGCATTGTGAAGACCTGGCTGGAGCGAGTTTGGCAAGCTGCTGTGCCGGGCCGCGCTGGAAAGAGCCGTTGGCGGAGTTGACGACGGGGGCGGGACGAGCGAATGCGACTGCCGCCGGCTGGAGGGCATATCTGTGACATTTAGAAACACGGGAGTCGGCGGCCCCGTGTGTGAGAACGGGGGAGAAGAAGGAAACTTTTGGAACTGGGCTGGCGCTATGGGGTTTCCAGGATTCACTGAGATGAATGAAGGCCGGTGGTGGTGTTGATAGTGAACGTTGGGCGAAGCAAACTCAGCCTGGTACTGTGCTGGCAAAGCTCCGGGGTTTGTGGAAGAGACGGCGTACTGCGGGGGCCGAGCTGTCCCGCCATTGTCTGTAGAGGAGTCGCCGAGCGGCATTTCTAGCGAGTCGAGCGGATCAAGATTGTCGAGCGGATCGAGAGGATCTAGAGAGTCCAGTGGGTCCAACGGTTCGAGAAAGTTAACATGGCCGTCGGCCCCAGAGGAGTTGTCGCCGGCGCTGTCGCCGACTAAAAACATCATTGGCCGGGAGAAGGAACCGTCGTTGTGAGGATCTGCAGTCATTCGTGATATGAAGGGGCTAGGGCCATGGGGTAACGTCGCGGTCATAGCCATGCGCGGTCGAAGTCCAGAGTGTTATCAGCGAGGGATGGCACGCCATTTTATAGACGCATTTCCACTCTCTGGGGCCATCGGTCCGGTACCGTATTAGTGCTACTGGGCTGGGGCAGCGAGTCCGAGCTTCGTTGTGGAGATGAGACAGCGTATAGAAGCACGCCGTCAGGCAAAAGAGCACGCGCACTGCCTAATCGGGCTGCTAGGGGATAGCCACTGGCCTGCAAAGCGCGTGCGCTCCGGTAGCAGTGCAAGCGCTTGCAATCGCTAACCAACTCTCAGCGCGCCAGCTAAAACAAGCAGTTTCTGCCAGGAGTTTGACCAGCAGCGTGGTGTCATCATTCGGTGAAACACAAAAAGCAATATTCGGTCTGTGTTTGCTTTTTCTGCTTGTTCCAAAAGAGTTGCGTGCAGGGAGCATTTGCTTTTGATCGCGTTGACAGCCAGCGATTTCACCTGGGCCAGGCTGGAGCAGCAAGTCACTCCAGACATCAACGACGAGCACAAGCAATGAGTCCTCACAGCTGACGCTGGCTCAAAGGCCTAGCGGCTTTTGCCAGAGCAACCAGATAGGTTTCTAAACGCACTAAACGCCCTACAACTCAGGGACCGGGGTCATGCCGAGGCCTGCCGGGAATATGACGGCTATGGAAGCATTGGCAACCTCTGGTGGAAAGCCAGAGGAAGCAAAGAACCACCGGAATCCCGTTACGTGCAATGTTGGCCGAACAGCACCAGGCGATCCGACTAGCTCTGAGGGATTATTTTGACAGTCGCCTAAAGCGTACATTCGAGTCCTCTTGCTATTTCCTACTTGGGACAAGTCTCCCGCTGGGGGCCAGCCCAGTTGTCGAGAATACTGACGTCGTTAGTCACTCAAATCCCGTGGCATACTCCGAGAATCTCTCCAGCGACTAGCCTGGCACCTCCCCGAACTACGGACCTTCAAAACCACACCCAGTCTTAGTGTCAGATGCACCAATCTCTAGAGTGTGCATTGCTTAGGAGCTTGTATGAGACACACATGTAGAGTGGGAGCATGATACACATAATCAGCTCGACGGTGTACAACTGCTAGTGTGCGATTATTCTGCGAGAGGTTTCGCAATTGTTTTTGCTGGTGCTGAGTGACGGTAGTACTCACTATCCTCATGTGTAGACTGCCTCAAGCTAACTAGTTTGCCGCGGATCATAGACTGACTACTTGTGGACGCTACCTGCCACGTCCAGCACTCTCATACAAAACCCATTATCTTTTTGTGGGTGAACTCCGGTTGCCAAGCAAGCCATATACTGACAGCTTCTGCAAAATACGAACTCGTTGTGGTCCCTGACTGTTAGCGTGCGAGCTTGACTGCTCCACCGATCCACCAAAAGCGAAACACTCTGGCGGGTAGGCGGACTAGCCTACCCTGCAACAGAAGCAAAGCGCAGGTTAGTATCGCGTGCAATATTGGGCGCGGTCGTGGTGGTGATGTTGCTCATCCACGCTGCTTTTGCTCGTTTGTCAGCAATGTCACCAAATAACTCAATGGGCGATTGCTGACTAGCGCAGCATCAGAAAGGTTGCCTGGCTAAGCTACCTCGCCGCACTGGCAGGCGCAGTACATACAAGATTTGCTAGTCTCCAAGCTATCAACAATGATGCGAACAACTGTCATCGATGGATCTCATCTTGCAAGCTGCACAGTCGGCCGGTATGAAGGTTGGCCCGCGCTCCGGTAATGCGAGGGTGTTCCTGCTTAAACAGTGCACGCCCATGCCCGCTGAAGACTAATCAAGACTAGCCAATATTGCCAGATTTGGATTTCTGCTGCGCTGAGAAACGTCTGCATTTCCGCTGGAGCGTTCTGAAATGCAACAGTCTTCCTAGGTAAACGCTCGCCACATAACCTGCTCGTCATCTGTGGAACAGCTTTTCAGCCCCAAACTTTGTGCTCTACGTTTTCCAGCGCTCCTGCGAGATGCCTGCAGTTCTTCGCTTTGTCAGCACTTGCGACCAGTTGGTTCCGAATAGACAACGTGTTAGCGGACCGCCAACAGACTAGTCATCGGAAGTCACACCGTCCTATAAATGTTGCTGACCGGTGCCATCGGATCCACGGGAATCCGACATCTTCTGCACTCACGTATTCATTTTATTGATGATCTCATCAACAAGTCGCTCGCAACGACTGTGTTTTCGGAGTCGGAGTCGGAGTCGGACCCGGCACGTCCCTCCTGCCGGCTTGTGATGGTCAGAGGGGCGGAGGCGGACGATACAACAACGCCACAAGCCACTTGGTGAATTTCAGTACTCAGTTCAGGCTTTTGCCGGCAATATCAGGATCAATTGCATCACCAGTAGCTTCCAGCTACATTGCTTTACGTATTCCGATCGGATGAACTATAAAAAGTGCAGGCCTATGTTGGATTACTTATCCTTGCAGCTGTGTTCGGTTTCTTACCGCGATCTCAGCTGCAGCCTCAGTGACAATGCTGTGCATAACTCCAAACGCCCGTTAATGCTGCCTGCAGGTTTCCATCCGTTACCTCAATTGGGATTTGATAGTACAAGTTGCAGCCAGCATGTCCCAGAAACAAGCCCGCACCGGAGGGGTAAAGGTGCAAGCCCGGAAATAGGCCAAACAGCCTTTGCTCAGCTTCTCATGGCGTGAGCAACTCATAGCCAGCAAGTGGTTTTAGCCCTTAGCCGCAGCCACAGGCAAACAATGCAACGAACTTTGCAGCACAAGTAAACAAGTCACGTTTCAAACTGACGCCGACTGTCCCCTACCTATCCATTGCAATGTGACGTGTCCCCCGCGCTTGCTAACGCTCAGCCAAATGACAAGAGCTGTTGTCATCGGTCGGCTTTGTCAATGAGTACCTTCATGGTACTGTTAGCAGCGCAAGGCTAGTGACGCGACTAGAATGCAACAATCTGAGAGCACATCACAGCTATGCAAAGAGCCGCGAATGTGCATCATGCTCAGACACGCCGGCACTTTAATATTAAGGCCATGTAAGTTGTTGGGGTCAATTTGTATCTGGGGTTTCTCCGATAATCTCCCCGGGTTCGCCAGTTTGCCAAAGCTAGGCAGCTGGACGACAATATCCTCGCTAACACCATCATCACTTGAAGTGCCGCAGACGCTATCAATAACTAGCGACCACCTTCGCTCTCAGTAAGCATCCAAGACCCACTCCATTTCGCAAAGCTTCTCCAACGGAGCTCATCGCTATATGCGAGGACTACAATAAGCTTAAATTTATTATGCGTCTATGCAAGACAGATGTGCACGCAACAGCCTTAGTTGTCCACCAGTCCGTCTTAAAACTCCGATGGCATGTTGATCGTGCCGTACGCAGTGGTCATTTCGGCTCATGCACCCACACAGTGCCGTATACTGAAGGTTTTCCGCGAGCGCAAGTAGCAAGGGAGCGGAAACGGCTTCCCTTCCCCGCCAACGCAGCGAAGGCACTGTGGAACCAACCATCTGACATGCCCAACTCTAGTCCACGCATTTGTCACAAACTGTCAAAATCTGCTCAGAACCTGATGACAATCTGCTCACAATTCAGTCACTAACTAAACTGTGCATCAAAAACGAACAAACACGTGGCTTGGGAGTGAGATAGGCGAGCCTTGCACAAGCTTCAGATCACTACAGGAATAACTGCACTGTTACTTGTACGCTTTGAAACTACCATCCGCAAACGGCTCTGTGGCGCTGCTTGACATGAAGCCGTACTTTGGCGTTGAAGCCGCGTCTGATAACGCTCTCGTGTTGGGACGGACATTGCGGGCCACAGTTTCACGACTGAGGTCGTTCAGACTTTCACATGGAGACTGTCGTTCGATGTCACTCAGTTTGCTCTCTTAGTGTTGGAGTGCAAAGTCTGAATATTTGCTCTAGTGCTTTCGAATTGTGGCTGCTATCCACTGTTGCTGTCATTACTTGCTCAAGCCATTACCACAGATGTTTGAGGCTCGGACGCCGAAAATTGGGTGACTCAGCGGAATCCACTTCTTTGTCCGCCAAATGCTGCTACTAAATGTAATCTCGCAATCGACCATAGCAGCTGAATGCTCAGAGATGCTCTGGTAAAACATATTTTGGTCCGTTGCTTTAGAAACCAATGCAAAAGCTGTTTGTTCTAGTTCTAATAGTCATTTTAGTTTCCTAAATCCGCGTGGCAAACTGTAGAGAACGCCTATCGGAAATAGCCAATTTTCTTTTCAGGCGTGTGCCTAACTAGTTTTTTCTCTAAGGCTAAGGATCGCTATCCAGCTTGGACAAGTCTAGGTTCACATCTTAAAAGACAAAGACTCTGTTTCTTTTGCTTGTATCCATTGTTAAGTGACTTCTACCTGTCGTCAATTTATGCCAACAAGTGTTTCTCGTTTTCAGTAGTTTTTACCTTGCGCTTTCGGACTCCGAAAATTATCAGAGCATCACCCACTAATTCCTACCTCGATGAACTGCAAGATTCATTTTGACAGATAATCCAACAAAAGAAAAAGCAATTGCACAAAAGTTTATAACATCAAGTCCTGCCTCCATCCGTCACAAACTTTGCCGGCGGCTGATTTCATTCTAACAATGTCCTCCAAAGGCTTTGCTACCTCTGACGAGGATTCACTGAGCCAAATGGAAGTCCAACAACCAGTCAAACTTCCTCGCCGTAAGATACTTTTGCCTTGGCGAACAACTATCCCTCCTATTCCCGCGAAACAGGGGCCATATCCAGAGCCCACTGCCGGACCCCTCTCTGAGATCACATTCAATTGGATTCTGCCTTTGCTTTCGGTGGGTTACTTGCGAAAACTCACTGTCCAAGACTTGTGGACGGTCGAAGGAACCCCGCTCGATGTTGAGCAACTATATGACACATTTGAAGGACATCTCAAACGTCGGCATGAGGCTGCCAAAGATGCAGCAAGAGCCAAGGGTACCCTTAGCGAACAAGAAATAGAGAATCTTCCTCTTCCTAAAAACACAGTTTTGAAGGCTCTCAATGACACCTTTTTTTGGATGTTCTGGGTAGGTGGTATCTGCCAATGCAGTGCAATGTGTGCACAGGCTGTGACCCCTCTTCTCACCAAACGATTAATTGCATTTATTGAATTTCGCACCGTATCCCATGTCGGTATCGGCGTTGGCTATGGTATTGGCATCACTCTTCTCACACTTTTATCCACCATTCTCATGAATACCAATTTTCATCGTTCCATGAAAACTGGTATCCTCGCTCGTGCTGTTCTTGCAAAGGCCATCTACCAGAAGTCTTTAAAGCTGTCGCCAAAAGCTCGCATTGTCTATACTAACGGAAAGCTTTCAAACATGGTGTCGACCGATTGTCATCGTGTGGACTTCTGCTGCCAATGGTTCCATTTTTCATGGACTGCTCCTATTATTTTCGCCATCTGCGTTGTCATTGTCCTAACCAATTTAGGTGTATCTGGACTTGCTGGAATTGGCCTATTGTTGGTTAGTTTTGGAATCATTATTGTAAGCGCCAGGTTCATTGGTAGGCTGCGAGGTAAAACTAACGCCCAAACTGATCGCCGTATTTCCATCATGCGAGAGATTTTGAATTCTATGAAAATCATCAAGTTTTATGCTTGGGAAGATGCTTATCTGGACAAAGTTTTTGCAGTTAGAAAGAAGGAAATGGGCTATGTCAGGCTCGCGTTAGGTATCAGGAACCTCATTAATTCCTTGTTCGTCTCTGTTTCTACCTTGGCAGGTCTCGTCTCTTTTGTCACATTGAGTGCTATTGGACACGACCTCAACCCTGCAGCTGTTTTCTCTTCTCTGTCTTCGTTCAACATTGTGCGTATGCCTCTCATGATTCTTCCTCTGTCTTTAATGACGTCCGTTGAGGCCGTTCTATCTACGAACCGTATTAATGACTTGTTATCGCAGGAAGAAGTTGTAGACTATATGATTCGCGATGACTCTGCCGAATATGCTATCCAACTATCTGGTGATTACGTATGGGAAGTCGAGGAGCAGGATGCGAATAAGGCGGAGAGAGATGAAAAGTCAAGTGCAGAAAAAGTTCCGGATGAAAAAGGTTATGATTATGATGAAGATGAAAAGATCTTGGATGTTTCTGCTCAAAATGAAATTATTGACGCCGCTAATAATTCACATGGTCCCATTGTCGAGAGAATCGAGTCTCAATCAGAAGAAAAATCGACTGATGTTGATGACAATGATGTCAATTCTGAGAAAAGTAAAGATGATATCTTTTTTGACGGCTTTCACAATATTGATTTCAAGGTTAAGAAGGGTGAATTTGTTACTGTCACAGGAGTCATTGGCAGCGGCAAGTCCTCTTTCTTGTCAGCTATGGCCGGAGGAATGATCCAGAAATCTGGTGAACTTGTTGTTTCAGGTCAGCTCACGTTTTGCTCGCAACCTTGGGTTCAAAATGCTACTCTCCGCGACAATATCACATTCGGCAAGCCATTCGACAGAAAATGGTACGAACAGGTAGTAGATGCTTGCTGCTTGCAAAGAGATTTTGAAATTCTTCCTGCCGGCGATATGACCGAAGTTGGTGAACGTGGTATTACCCTTTCTGGTGGTCAGAAAGCGCGTATCAATTTGGCTCGTGCTGTGTACTGGAATTCAGATGTTATCTTGTTTGATGATGTTTTGAGTGCTGTAGATGCTCAGGTGGGTAAAACGATCATTGAAAAGTGTTTCATGCAACTTTTGGCGGGAAAAACCAGAATCCTTGCCACTCATCAGCTTACCACGCTTTCGTATTCTGATCGTACCGTTTTTATCGATACTAATGCCAAGATCATTTCAGGTACTGTTAACGAAATATTGGCTGTGTCCGAAAATTTCAAACATTTATACGAATACTCAAAAGACTCGTCGGAGGAAGAAGAGGATGAAGAAGAAGAAGAGGAGAAACAACAACTTGAAGAGCTCATCAAAGTCAAAACCACAAAAGACGGAGAAGAAAAGGGTAAACTCATGCAAGAGGAGGATAAACCAGAGGACGCTGTACCCCTCAAGGTGTGGCTAGTTGTTTTCAAACTAGGAAGCTTCTTGTCTTATGCAGCACTCCCACTTGTCTGCTTTTTAGCATGTCTCACTACTTTCTGTACTCTTTTCACAAATACTTGGCTTTCATTTTGGTCTGAAAACCGTTACGACAAAAGCAAGGGTTTTTACATTGGAATCTTTGTTCTTCTTGGCGTTTGGGCTATGGTGAGCGCGTTCCAGTGTTTTTTTATGCTCACGTATCTCGTCAACAAGGCATCGCTGAAGATGAACATGAAGGCTTGCAGACGTGTTCTAATGTCACCCATGTCCTTCTTTGATACATCGCCATTAGGAAGAATTCTCAACCGGTTTAGTAAAGATCAAGATACCGTTGACAACGAGCTCAGCGATCAGTCTCGTCTTTTGTTCTTGTCTTTCACTAACGTTCTGGGTACATTTGTTTTGGTATGTGTTTATCTTCCATGGTTTGCAATTTCAGTTGTCGTACTTGCCTTTGTTTTCATCAGTTTTGCTAAGTTTTATCGTGCATCTGCAAGGGAAATCAAGCGAATGGATTCTTTAGCCAGATCCGTGGTTTTCGCCCAGTTTGGCGAAACATTGTCTGGAGTTAGTACCATCAAAGGATACAACAGCGAATCTAGATTTGCTGATAAGATGAGTCATGCTATCAACAACATGAATAATGCCTATTTGTTAACGGCAGTGAATCAAAGGTGGCTAACGATGCGTTTGGATCTCATCGGTGCTGCTCTTACTCTGGTTACCACAATGCTTTGTGTGACTGGACAATTTTCTATTTCTGCAGCCGCTTCTGGTTTGGTGATTTCCTCGTTGATGGCTGTGAATCCAATGTTGACAATGATGGTCCGTGAAATTTCTCAAGTTGAAAACAATATGAATGCTGTGGAACGCATCTACCACTATGCATTCGGTCTCGAGCAAGAAGCAATTTATGACAAACCAGAAAATGCACCGCCACCTGAATGGCCAGAAGCAGGCCATATCCAGTTGAACGATGTCGTTATGTCATATCAGCCTCATCTTCCCCCTGTTTTGAGAAATCTCAGTTTGGATATTAAACCCGGTGAAAAGATTGGTATTTGCGGACGTACTGGCGCAGGAAAGTCTTCAATTATGATAGCCCTGTATCGTCTTTGTGAACTGACCACTGGATCGATTGTAATTGATGATCGTGACATTAGTGAGCTTGGCCTCAAACAGCTACGTTCCAAACTCACTATCATTCCCCAAGATCCTATAGTATTTGAAGGTACAGTCAGAAGCAATATTGATCCTTTTGGTATGGCGACTGATGTTGAACTCTGGGATGCTCTTCGTCGTTCCTGGCTGATTACACCAGAGGATATGGAGCTCATCAAAAGTGGAAAGGCCAACTTAGAGAATCTGAAATTCCACCTTGATCAACCAGTGAATGATGATGGTGCTAACTTCTCTCTTGGAGAAAGACAGCTCTTGGCGCTCGCCCGTGCACTAGTGAGAAATTCAACGATTCTCATTATGGATGAAGCTACATCGTCAGTTGATTATAAGACTGACTCACAAATTCAAAGTACTATTGCAAAGGAGTTCCGACAGTGCACTATTTTGTGTATTGCGCATAGGCTCCGTACTATTCTCAATTACGATCGAGTTCTCGTGATGGATGCTGGAAGTGTTGCAGAACTTGACACTCCCCTCAATCTGTTCAATCAAAATGGCATCTTTAGGCAAATGTGTGACCAAAGTAAGATCACCCTTTCAGACTTTGAATAATTTTTATTGTACCAATGTTTTGCTAGTAATATTATATCATATTTAGTTCTAACTAGCTTATCAGATGCAACGGCAAAGAGATTTTCCGCCTGGGCAATAGACTTGCGATGGCAGTAATTCAAAGAGTGGCATCTAGTATCAAAACCTTTTTTCATCTTGCTGCGACGACATTTGCCAACCACCTGTCTGAGCAACAAAATCGAAAATTGCTTGGAAGTATCCTTTTTGTATAAACATATCATTATGCCTTCCGTTTGCCATTGTCACAATGGACTTGGCTTTGCTAGACACAGCTAGATCGTAAAGCTTTTGTGAGTGACTTGGAGGTACTAGTTCATCTTTTGCGGCTCTCAGAAATAAAATGGGAACCTCAATTTTTGAAATTATCTTGTTTGTTTGCCATGTGTCACTGATAGCATAGGCTAGAAATGATACAAACCATGGAATAACCGAGACGCGGGCCACATCTGGAAGCGTAAAAAAAGGGTTTTCGAGGATAATTCCCGATATGACAAATGGTAGTTCAAGAGTGGCAAAGTAAATAGCGGCCGCGCAACCAAGACTTCGGCCGTATAAATATACTGGGGTATCTGCAGCCGCTATGTCCTGTCTTGTCCTCAGATACTCTGCAAGAGTACGGAGATCAACCTTGATCCCTCGCTCAGAAGGTGAGCCAGTAGACTTTCCATAGCCTCTATATGAAATCATAACCACATTCATATGAAGCTGACGATATAAAATCTCCGCGGCAAACAAACCATGTCCTATGTTGCCGGCATTAGGACCAAACATAATAATGGTCGGTCTTGGGAATTTGGAGTTGTCGGGCCGAATAATATATGTCTGCAATCTCTCACCATCCTGTGTTTCCAGAAACACTTCTTCATATGGCAGGTCTAAAGAAGCCGGTTTTTCCACATTCGTCCTGGCACCTTGTGGGAGGTAAGAGGGATAAATTAGTTTATTTTGGTAGCAATAAAGTGTTACAAGGCCTATCAAAAGGGTTGAAGGGATCAATTTCAAGACGATGTTGTTGATCATCCTGTTGGCGGCAACACGAAACGTTGACGAGCAGTTTTCGGGGGAGTTGAGTACAGTCAGAACCGTGAAGCAAAAAAATTCCAAAATCGGAAGTGAGAATCTTTTTTGACGTAAAGTCTGCAACCGAAGAGGTTATTCTTTAAAAATAAACAAAGCACTGCTGCAAATACACTTCCATTGAAGAATGTATCACGCACTGTGTCAGGCACTAATTGATATTCCATGCAATGTAACATACACTCACGTCTAATCTCACATTGTACAAATAATTTCCTCATGGGGAATAAGGTTTGCTGTTTACTCCCTATTCTTTGCTTTGCCGTGCTGGGCCGCGTCAAAACGCAAATCTATGACCCTTGTCTCACAATACGGAGAGGAAATATCAACTATAGTGCGAAACTGTCAAGAAAACTGATCATTGCAATTTTTTCAAATGTAACCCACTCCTTCGCGTTTTCGCAGCGAGACCAAGGTGGAGGAGACATAAGGCCGGCAGAGTGCTGGGAGCAGAAAACTGGCAAAACCAGCACAATGTTGGGTCAAAAACAGATTTCACACGAATATCGCCATTACTTCTTCTTTTCACAACCGGAAGAAAAATTCGCAAGTTACAAAAATGACCGAAGTTGAGGAAACTAGTAGCCAACTTGAGAAGTTGTCTGTGGAAGATTCTAGTGCTTCCACCGGTACCACCGAGAAAACGGTCTTTGATTCAACAGACGACTTCACTGTTGTTCATCCTTTGACACATAAGTGGACCTTGTGGTACGTCAAGCCGCCTTCCGAAGGAGAAGACTGGCATGATTTGCTGAAGGAAGTTGTCACAGTTTCAACGGTTGAGGAGTTCTGGGGAACTTACCGTTCACTGCCAAGAGTTTCTGATTTACCAGTGAAAGCCGACTATGCTTTTTTCAGAAGCGGTATCTCGCCAGAATGGGAAGATCCTCGCAATTCAAATGGTGGAAAATGGGCCTTTCAGTTGAGAGACGCAAGAAAAACAGCTCCTGTTGATTCCATTTGGCTTAAATTATTACTCAAAACTATTGGCGGTACTCTTGACCAAATCGATGCTGATGAAGAAGTCAATGGCATCTTTGTTAATGTTCGCAAGGCCGGTATCAAGTTCAATGTTTGGACCAAAAGCCGCCAGCCAGAGTCTGTGAAACCAATCGGCGTTTCATTCAAGGATGCTCTCGGTCTCGCAGATAGAGACCAGGTTGAGTTTACATCCCACGACTCAAAGAATAAGAATAAGATCACTTTGTAGCGTGTCAGCCGTCTCCTTATTCAAATTGTATATCTGCGTTGCTTCTCAAATACCGTTTTTACACCTGAAATTAGTAATCATATAAATTGAATGTATTTCGTGGATATATGAGTAACGGTTTTAGTTTGAATTGTATTGCAATGGAGGGAGGGTTATCTTTGTCTTTCATTTCAAAAATCATTCAGTTGCTTGACGCGTACACCAACCTTCATCGGATATGTGATCAATATAGCTCTTGTAGGGCAGATGAATAATAGACGACCTCGTGGTTGTATGGTATCATCCATTCTGACTGGCACAGCTTACTGCACTTAAACCTTGTGTATTTCAACATATGAGCAAAATAAACCTGCTGGATACAGGAACAGCTAAACTAATCACTTCTTCCCATGTCATCCCGGATTTAGCATCAATTGTTAAAGAGCTCGTGGAAAACGCGATAGATTCAAGAGCTACAGTTATCACTGTCAAGTTCAAACAATCCGGAATAGACTCGATTGAAGTTGCTGATAATGGTACAGGAATTTCTGAGGAAGATCTGGATAAGGTTGCTCTTCCTGGGTACACATCCAAAATATCTACCTACGAAGATGTTGAAACCGTCATGTCATATGGCTTCAGAGGTCAAGCGCTGTCGGCAATCTGTCCATTTTCAAAGCTGCAGGTAGTGAGTGCCACTGCGGAGACCTTGATGGCTACCAAAGCCGTTTACAATAGTCAGGGCCACATAGAAAGTAAGTCCGTCTCTTCAGGAACTAGGGGTACAATCGTAACAGTATCAAATTTATTCTATGGATATCCTGTTCGCCGCAAAGAGCTTGAAAGAAGCGTCCGAAAAGAATATCAAAAGGCCCTTGCTGTTTTGCAGGAATACGGGCTTATGTGCACGTCTGTCAAGTTCACTGTAGTTAACATCAAGTCATCGTCGCATCGAGATTCAATTGAATTCTCAACTTCTGGAAATGGGTCATTAAAGACATCAATAAGTTCCATTTATGGGGCAAAGGTTCTCAATCATCTCATGGATGTTGATTTTAAAGTTGAGTGGGACTCAAAGTCAACCATTAACGAAAGGCATGAACAAAGAGCACTTTCATGTAGAGTTGTGGGTGTAATATCCTTGCCATTTTTTGGTCATGGACGAACTCGTCGCGACCAACAAAATTTATTTATTAATGCGCGTCCCTGTACGCTGGCCAAGGTTACCTCTGAAATTAATTCTATATACAAAGAGTTCAACAAGGAGGAAACGCCAAGTTTTATTCTTGACTTTCGAATGGACCCATCCTATTACGATGTCAATGTATCCACGGACAAAAGGACACTACTGGTGCACGATGAGAGTCAGATGTTGGAAAATTTGGGCGAAGTATTGAGAGAAGTTTTAACTGATGCCGACAATCTTGTTTCGAAAGGAATGAATTCAACTTCCAAACAGTCTGTAAGAAGGTCATCATTGATGGGCCCATCTTCGGAGCTGTGTTCAAAATCGAGTCAATCAGCTGCATCGCCTGATACCTCGACGCACATTGAGAATCATGTATTTGAAAATGCTCCAGATTATTCATCAGAACATGCAAAAGGTGAAGCTGAAACAGCGGTCTCGCTGCGAGATGATACTAGTGAATTGGAATACCTTATGGTTAAAGACCGTGACGGTGAGAACGCTACCAACGATGACGACGAGACTATTGAAGTTACAGAGCAGATAAATGATACCACAAAAGCGAAGGAGGTGCAAGATGCGAAGCATGCAGAAGTTGAAAAATCTGAGATGGGGGATGAGTCTGAGGAAGACGTGGCCGAACAATTCGAAGATGAATTGTTTGTGAGCAATGCTGATGAAACGATCACTAGCAACAAAGCACATTTGGTAGATGAAGATGATATTATTGCAAATGAAATCTGTGCTTCTTCCGGTTCTATGAATGGCGACGATAATTCTGTTGATCATCTAGCTCCTGGATCGGTTGAGAACGCAAATTGTTTGCAGTTGTCATCCACACTCATGCCCAGAAGTAACGATCAGATTCAAAATACTGGAAACAATAGTATGAGTACAGAGGGCCAGATATCTAAAGAAATGAAATTGGCAGAATCACCATCACTGACCTCATATTCTCAGCTGTTAGATTCAAAGCAAAAGGCAACTTCTCAGGAACCACTGCTGGACATTGCGAGGAAAAAGCGCAAAATACAGCAAAAAATACCATACATTGACTCTAATTCTGTCAAGAAACAAACGGCAACGGTAGTTTGTGCAACCATCGATGAAATCAAGAAGTCTGCTTCGAATCTAGACAATCACGAAGTAAAAGCTGATTTTGCAAAAACTTTGCTCTACCAGATTGATGGCAAAACAGAAGAAATTGAATCGAGTCTCACAATTTCGGTAAGAAAGTCTGATTTTGAAAATATGGAAGTGATTGGTCAATTCAATACTTCATTCATTTTAGTAAAATCAAATCATCAAGGAAGGACAGAGCTTTTCATCGTCGATCAACATGCAAGCGATGAAAAGTTCAATTTTGAAGATCTTCAAAAAAAGTATGAAGTTAAAAAACAGAGGCTAATGCAGCCTATCAAATTGGACATCAGCGTAGTAGAGGAAATTACTGTTGTTCATAATCTGGATGTTTTTCGAAAAAATGGATTCGACATCATTGTAAATGAAGATGCTGAACCAGGTAAAAAATGTCAATTGGTGTCGCTGCCTTTTCATAAACAGAAGACTTTTGGTGTTCAGGATTTGAATGAGCTTATCGGGATTGTGTCAGAGAGTGGTGGACGAAGTGGCGCAAGATGCAGCAAAGTCAGAGACATTTGTGCCTCAGAAGCATGTAGAAAGAGCGTCATGTTTGGCGACCCACTGAATTTATTTCAGATGCAAAAGATTATCAGTCATATGAGTGGACTGGATAAACCGTGGCATTGTCCTCATGGAAGACCAACGCTTCGGCATTTGATGACAATAAGGAAAGACTAACTTATGTAAAAAAGTGTAATTTCTCAACTATTTTCAAAGAACAGCAATAAGGTAAAAAGTATTACATCTTAGCCCCATGACAGCATCCAGCAGTTTCAGAGGTTGTCTTGTTAGCATAAAGAACAGATTTGTTAAAAGACTGTGTAGCTTGCGGAACATCAAGAGCAGGGTTTTCGGTAAAGAAATGAGATGGCCTCACATGGATTTTATGAATTTCAACTGGCATAACAGGGAAATCTTCCGGACGAGGGTTGTGCGTGAAACCCATTGTTGCCCATACCACGACATCATCATTTCTTACATTTTCTTCACGGAATGCCCAAGATGACAATCCACTGTCTGTTTGAGATTGATTGGTAAACTCACCGGCAGCGTAAAGCTCATCTGGCTGGTATTTTGTGACCCAGAATGGACGAGTGCCAAACATTGCTCGCTTGGTGTTATAAGAAGACGGGCTAGCAAGCAACATCTGAGCAGTTGGCATCTGAATCTTGTATCCAACCGGTTTCATACTAATTGGATTGATGCTATTCTCGTTGACCACAATAAACTCTCTGTGTGCCATTGGATTCTGATCATATGGGCCGGGCTTATCAACATAAGACGTTTGAGTCACATAACCAACAGAATATGGATTGGTAGCAGCATCGTGGGGAAGTGGAACTGTCTCTTGATAAGTGACAGTATTGTTAGGACCATCAACCATTGGATCAAATCGGAAGGACAACATGTGTTGATGATAGGCAGCCATCACGCCGTCACCAACCTTAGTGCCCCATGGAACAGTGTGGTTATCATCAATTGGCATAGTTGAAAGGATGCCCGTAGCCAACACTTCGATATCAAAACCACCAGCCTGATCAAATACATACTTGACAATGTATTCATAGTTAGCCAAGGTAGAGATGGTTTGAATAATGAGATCTCTCTTTCTAGTAACAACAGAATGTCCAGTTCTATAATTCTGGTGAACATATTGCAATGAGCCGGAGTCAGTTTCGTGCATACAAATAACAGATTCTCTCAAAACTGCTTCTCCCCTCATCGATGAAATGTAACCATCAAAATACTTGATGAGACCCAAGCAGTGACAGCCAAGTTTCAAAGAATTAGCAGCAATACCAAAACCAACATCACCCAGGTCAAAAGCTTGCTTTCTGTGGTAAGGAGGACGTGGATCACCGTAGGGTACTGTCATCTCAGAAAGAGCAACTCTGTACATGACAGGACGCCCATCATAATGGATATTGTACAACACGGCACCTTCTCTATAATTGAATCCCACTCTGAATTCCCACTTCTGCCATTTGACGAGCTGTCCTTCAACAGTGAAAGAAGCTCCCTCTGGCTGAGTGACAATGTATGGCTTGAGATCTTCACGCTCTTTCAAGCCATTGATATCTGGATGGTACTCAACACACTTTCTCGTCTTATAGGCTTGAGTAGGCTCAATCTTGAAGTCGTCTCCACCGGGAAGATAATCCATTCTGACAAATTTTCCAGAGCAGAGTTCAACAACGGGGGAAAATTTAAGCGGCAGGGAATAGTAGTTGGCCTCTGGGTGATCAACCTGAATAACGTACATGTAAAACTGCAATAAACCCCTAGTCTCCTTGGCGTCGTCAGTACCATAAATCCATGGATCACAAGTAACCTTGAAGCCAGCTGGCAACTTGAGTTTTTCAATCTCGGCCTGGACTTCTGGCAAGGCAAACATTTTCTGTTCGACCCACTCCATTTCTTCATAATTGAATGGACCCTGGACACCTAAGGGCTGCTTTGTTATTTTGATGATTTTCTTATGAGTCGCATCAACAATAGCCTTGTACAGGGCCTCTTCTCCTTCTTCACGGAAGTAGGCAAAAGTTATTCTTGAGAATTGAGGTTGGGGTGCACCGGCTCTCTCGGCAGCAGTGTGGGCGAAAACTAGCTTCTTATCCGGTTCCATATAATCAATAACCTTGAAAGCGAGTGGCTTGTCAAACTCATTTTTTAAGAGCTTAGCAGTGATGGTAAGTTCATCAGCGGTAAGAGGGTCGAGAATGTGTGGCATTGTATGGAATATGGAGATACCGAAGTCCACAAGATTTTGATGCAAGCAGTAAAGGTGATTTTTATAGTATTTTTATCGCCATGAGAAAAAGAAACACCACTTGTTGCATCGCCAATTGGCCCAATGCCTATCAAAGGATCCAGATAACCGATAGGCGGTGGTCCATCTAAATCAGGTAATCTGTAACAACACGATAGGATAAGCTTTTTGGGTTTCGGTGAACGGTGCACAATGCTGTTACGTATTTGAATCAACTTCAAATTAACAGGCTTCTAAGTAATGGTGTTTTGTCCGTCACTAGCTATCGGCAGTTTTAATTGGCCTCCTACATTAGTGAGAAGCTTGAAAACCTATAACCACCCACGTAAAGTATCGTATAATCGAATCCGCTAGCGTGTCAATAATCTAGCAGCCATCGATGTTTCGGAGAAACCACAGCAGTTTCACAATCGCTGCAGGTGTGTGATTCGCAAATGGCGATGTACCTGTGGAGGTGAGCAAAATCACTCGAACCTCTAAGAAAATGCGGATACTACCTATTCTATTTCAGGAATCTCACAGTAAACTAACGATCTCTTTTGGCCCTGACATTTCCCATATTCATCTCCTTCATTTTTGCCTCTGCCAATTATGTCGCAGCGGCAAAATATCACTTATCAATTTATCAATCGGAGAGGTTTATGAAGCTAAAAAGGGTAATTTAAGCGGAGCTTCCTCTATTGATCAAGGTAGTATAGAGAGCACAAGCTCATAGACGTTCTGGTGTGCAAGACAAAGGCAAAATGATAGATATGGAGCTTGCTGTGTTGCTTGGTTGATAATGATGACCAGGCAAATCAGGTCAAAGGAGGACTCACCCCACAGAAGCCCCTTCTTCAAAGTTGCAAAGAATATTTCTTCAGAGCATGCTATGGAGACTCAGGTTGGCCACACAGTTACGCTCTCAAATCTGCTGTGATTTCGTTAGCAATGAGAGGAATTTGTTTACTCTCTTATTTAGCTAAATTCTAGATCTACAATGGATCTAAGTGAGACTATACATTTGGAACAGCTGTATAAATGTGTATATAATTATTTTACTTCGTTCATTTAATAAGGCCATATTTGTTGAATCGCTAACGGGATGTCCCCTTACTGATGTATGTCCCCCTATACAAAATCAAGACCCTGATAGACTGCACTTGGAGAGCTATCCGAGGTAGAGCCTGAACCGACATAAGGTCACGGGACCAAACAGAACGAATCTCGACCACTTACAGCAGTAATACTGAGAACAGCCAGCAACATCTCCGTCGCTGTAAAACGACTCTGACTTTTATTTTGAGCGATTTCCCTACAATGTTGTGGCGAAATAATATAATCAACAAAGAGCGTTTATGCAACAGCTTTTTTTGAGATTTCTTATAGTAAATCTGGTGCAAACACGACCATTCAGCTGTAGTTTCTCGTGAGGTGCCTGCTCGTCTGACACGCCTCAGTAATTCTCATCCCGAGCCTCTCGAGGTAGTTCGCTTGGCTTCCAGAGTCACGCTGTTCCTGGCAAGTGACCAACCTCCGAACTCCCAACACAAAGTGGCACTCGAAGAAGTTGCAAACACCATCCATTCCACCACAACACCTTTGCTCATTAAATATCCTTGTGATATCCCTTGGAAGAGGACTTCAGTTATTATTTTCTAAGGATATAAACAGGTTGTTACAAAGATGAGTGGTGCGTTGTTTCCCTATTCGAGTGCGCCTTTGCGTCCGATCAAGGAGGTAGGTGTGAAGTTTTGTGAAAAATTTCATAATGCTGGAGTTTTGGGTGGCAACTGTCAATAGACAATGTCGAAACAACTGATTATGAACATTACTAACCCAGATTCAATTTGGTATTCTTTCTCCAGAAGAAATTAAAGCAATTTCAGTAGCCAAAATTGAATATCCTGAAACAATGGATGAATCAAAAACAAAACCGAGAGTAGGTGGGTTGAATGATCCAAGGCTTGGCTCGATTGATCGTAACTTCAAATGTCAAACTTGTGGTGAAGGTATGGCAGAATGTCCTGGTCATTTTGGTCATATTGAACTTGCTAAACCTGTCTTTCATATCGGTTTCATTGGAAAAATAAAAAAAATATGCGAGTCTATTTGCATGCATTGTGGAAAGGTATTACTTGATGAATCCAATCCTCTTTTTGCACAGGCTATCAAAATTAAAGATCCAAAAAGAAGATTCAATGCTGTGTGGTCATTGTGCAAGGGAAAAATGATTTGTGAGACGGATTTTGAAAATGTTGATGACGGGAATATGAATTCAAATGCTCCAAAGCTTTCTCATGGTGGATGTGGTAATCAGCAGCCAACTATTCGTAAGGACGGTTTGAAGCTGATTGGAACTTGGAAACGTAAGGACGCTGAGGAAGGCGATGGTACCGAACGACGCGTTCTTACTCCTCAGGAGATTTTGAATGTTTTCAGGCATATTCCGCCACAAGACTTGAGTAAATTGGGAATCAACGAGGATTATGCTCGCCCAGAATGGTTACTAATCACAGTCTTGCCAGTTCCACCACCTCCTGTTCGTCCGTCCATTGCCATTAACGATACTGCAAGAGGAGAAGATGATTTAACCTACAAGCTTGCTGACATTCTTAAAGCTAATGGTAATGTTCAGAGATGTGAGCAAGAAGGCGCGCCTGCTCATGTGACTGATGAGTTTGAATCGCTGCTGCAATACCATGTTGCCACTTATATGAATAATGATATTGCAGGCCAACCTCAAGCTCTTCAAAAATCAGGTCGTCCTGTGAAATCCATCCGTGCGCGTCTTAAGGGAAAGGAAGGTCGTCTTCGTGGTAACTTGATGGGTAAACGTGTCGACTTTTCAGCTCGTACCGTCATTACTGGTGATCCAAACATTGAACTTGATCAAGTTGGTGTTCCAAGATCAATTGCGCGAACTTTGACTTACCCAGAACTAGTGACTCCGTTCAATATTCATCGCCTGACTGAATATGTTCGTAATGGCCCCAATGAACATCCTGGTGCCAAATATGTTATTCGTGACACCGGTGAGCGTATTGATCTGCGGTATTCCAAAAGATCAGGAGATTTGCAACTGCAATATAACTGGAAAGTTGAAAGACATTTGATGGACGATGACCCAGTTCTTTTCAATCGTCAACCATCCTTACACAAAATGTCAATGATGGCTCATAGGGTCAAAGTACTGCCGTACTCTACTTTCCGTTTGAATTTGTCAGTCACTTCACCATATAACGCAGATTTTGATGGAGATGAAATGAACTTGCACGTGCCTCAATCTGAAGAAACTAGAGCAGAGTTATCACAACTTTGTGCTGTACCTCTTCAAATTGTTTCTCCACAATCGAATAAACCTGTAATGGGTATTGTTCAGGATACTTTGTGTGGAATCAGAAAGCTCACTAGAAGAGACACGTTCCTTGACTACAGCCAGGTCACAAATATTTTGTTTTGGATTCCATCTTGGGATGGCATTGTTCCTCCACCTGCAATTGTGAAACCAATTCCAATGTGGTCTGGCAAGCAAATTGTCTCAATGGCGATTCCAAAGGGCATATCTTTGCAACGATTTGATGATTCTAATCCTCTTTCTTCCCCGAAAGATAACGGTATGTTGATTGTCAACGGCCAGATAATGTATGGTATTGTTGACAAAAAGACTGTTGGTTCTGGTGCTGGTGGTCTTATTCACACAATTTTCAGAGAAAAAGGTCCCGCTATTTGCAGCTCCTTTTTTGGTAACTTACAAAAGGTTGTTAATTATTGGCTTTTCCATAATGGCTTCTCTATTGGTATCGGTGATACCATTGCGGATGCTGCCACCATGAGGGATATTACAAATACTATTGCAGAGGCAAAGGCTAAAGTACAAGACATTATCAAACAGGCTCAACACAATGAACTACAACAAGAGCCAGGTATGACATTGAGAGAATCTTTTGAGCAGAAAGTTTCTCAAGCTCTTAACCAAGCTCGTGATACTGCTGGTAAATCTGCCGAAGCTTCTCTAAAAGATTTGAATAATGTCAAACAAATGGTCATTTCTGGATCAAAGGGTTCGTTCATTAATATTTCTCAAATGTCTGCCTGCGTTGGTCAGCAAATGGTCGAGGGAAAACGTGTGCCTTTTGGTTTTGCGGATCGTTCTTTGCCTCACTTTACAAAAGATGATTATTCTCCAGAATCAAAGGGTTTTGTCGAAAATTCGTACTTGAGAGGTCTCACCCCTCAAGAATTTTTTTTCCATGCAATGGCCGGTCGTGAAGGTCTTATCGATACCGCAGTTAAAACTGCCGAGACTGGTTATATTCAACGTCGTCTTGTTAAAGCTTTGGAAGATATCATGGTTCACTATGATGGTACTACTCGTAACTCTCTCGGTGATGTCATTCAGTTTCTTTACGGAGAAGATGGCCTTGACGGTACTCAAGTGGAGAAACAGAGCGTTGATACTATCGCGGGAAGTAACGAAGCTTTTGACAAACGCTACAAGGTTGATGTTATGGATAGCGAAAAGAGTCTTCGTGGGCTCGAAACTGAAAATGATATTCTCGGAGACTATGAAGTGCAAAAATATTTGGATGAAGAATATGATCGACTTGTTGCGGATCGTGAGCTACTTCGTTCATTTGTCTTCCCCAGTGGGGATAATGTCTGGCCTTTACCTGTTAACATGCGTCGTGTGATTCAAAACGCGCAAGATATTTTTGCAATCGACAAGGCGAAAAGCTCTAATCTCACTGTTAAGGAAATTGTGGAAGGGGTCAAACAGCTGGTCAAGAAATTACCTGTTGTCCGAGGCGAAGGAAGGATTGTTGAGGAAGCTCAAGAAAATGCAACCTATTTGTTCCAGTGCCTTGTTAGATCCAAACTTGCAGTGAAGCGCGTTATTGAAGAGTACAAGCTCAATAGAGTGGCATGGGAGTGGGTTCTTGGCGAAATTGAAACTCAATTTGCCAAGTCGCTAGTTAATGCGGGCGAGATGGTTGGTGTAGTTGCTGCGCAATCAATTGGTGAGCCTGCCACACAAATGACTTTGAATACGTTCCATTATGCTGGTGTTTCGTCAAAGAATGTTACACTTGGTGTACCTCGTCTTAAGGAAATTCTCAACGTTGCAAAGAATATCAAGACCCCAGCACTTACCATTTATTTGGAGGATGATATTGCTGAGGACATGAATAAAGCGAAAGCAGTTCAGGCTGGTATTGAGCATACATCCCTCAAAAATGTGACAACTGCTACTGAGATTTATTATGACCCTGATCCAAGAACAACTGTTATCGAAGAAGATCTAGATACCGTTGAGGCATATTTTGCAATTCCCGATGATGCAGTTGAAGCGTCGCTGCCGAAGCAAAGCCCTTGGCTACTTAGACTTGAGTTGGACAGAGCTAAAATGTTAGATAAGCAACTGACCATGGCACAGGTTGCTGAAAAAATTTCCGAAGCGTTTGGAGAAGATTTATTTGTAATGTGGTCTGAAGATAATGCTGATAAGCTCATCATTAGATGCAGAGTTGTTAGAGATCCCAAGGCAATTGAAGAAGATGAGGATATAGAGGAAGATGCAATGGTTAAGCAAATTGAAGCTCATATGCTTGACAACATCACCCTACGTGGTATTCCAGGTATTGATAGAGTTTTCATGATGCATCCTAAGGGAAATCATTTAGATCCTGTCACCGGCGCTTATTATCAGAAAGAAACTTGGGTTCTTGAAACTGATGGTATCAATCTTGCTGAGGTTATGATTCTTGAGGGCGTTGATTCCACTCGAATCTACTCGAACTCGTTTGTTGAAATCCTTTCGGTTCTTGGAATCGAGGCGACAAGAGCCGCTTTGTACAGAGAGATTCTAAACGTTATTGCTTTTGATGGTTCTTATGTCAATTACCGACACTTGGCTCTTTTGGTTGATGTCATGACCAGCAGAGGCCACATTATGGCAATTACTCGTCATGGTATTAATAGGGCGGATACTGGTGCGTTGATGAGAGCTACTTTTGAGGAAACAGTAGAAATTTTGATGGATGCTGCTGCTGCGGGCGAATTGGATGATTGCAAGGGCGTTTCAGAGAACATCATGTTGGGACAACTTGCTCCGCTTGGAACAGGTTCATTTGAACTGTTCCTTGATGATCAAGTGCTGGAGTCAGTGCCTGTCAACTATGGACAAGCCACTAAGGCTGCAGCATTTGGAGAAAATGATGCCATCTATACAGAGGGCTCCGCTACACCATACGATAACAGGTCACCGATGTATGAAAATACCAATATGGGTGTTATGGACAGTGTCATGTTTTCTCCGATGGCACAATCTGGACTCGCCGATGATCGTGGCGGCTTTTCTGAGTATGGTGGTGGTATGGCTTCTCCTGGATATGCTCCAACATCGCCATTTTCCAATTTTGGTACTACTTCTCCAGCATACTCTGGAACTTCTCCGGCTTATTCACCGTCGTCTCCAGGTTATGCTGCGTCTCCAACATATTCTCCAACCTCGCCATCGTATTCACCTACGTCGCCATCGTATTCACCCACGTCGCCATCGTATTCACCAACCTCGCCGTCATATTCTCCAACCTCGCCGTCCTATTCTCCAACCTCGCCGTCCTATTCTCCTACGTCGCCGTCGTACTCACCCACGTCGCCGTCGTACTCTCCAACTTCTCCGTCGTATTCACCGACATCTCCGTCGTATTCTCCGACATCTCCGGCTTACTCGCCAACTTCGCCGGTCTACAATGGAGGCGGTAGTACATCATTTTCTCCTACTTCTCCGGCGTACTCACCAACATCACCCTCATTTTCTCCAACGAGTCCAGCATACAGCCCAACTAGTCCACAATACTCTCCAACTAGTCCGCAGTATTCTCCAACGAGTCCACAGTACTCTCCGACGAGTCCACAGTACTCGCCAACTTCTCCTCAGTATTCGCCAACCTCTCCTCAGTACTCGCCTACCAGCCCACAATACAGACCTGGTAGCCCAAGTTACAAGAGAGATTGAGAAAAATAGAAAAGGAGCACATAAAATTCAACATTATAAAACGTATATACAGTGTATGACTAATAGATTTCGTGGTAAATTGATATTCAATTAAGTAGTACATAATCATGTTTGCAGATAAAATAAATAAATGTGTAGATGTCACTATATGTGCCAGCTATTTTTTGTTCAAGACTAGCATCAGACGAATGATTGGCAAAGGATCCAACGATCCGACTTGTAACATAAACAGAGCATTAAAAGCGAATGATTTGAGCTGTCATCTCAAAATCATCACCAAAAAGTCATGAGAAAACTCATCACGCTTAAAAGCTTACGCACTTGTACATTTGGCAAGCATTTTGTGAGCAGTACTAGAGCCTGTCACAACATTTGTGCAAAAGTCTGATTATACCGTCATTTCTCTTTGCTGGACTGCGGTGTGTTCATTCAGCCAAATATCCCTTTTCACAGTCGATGGAAGGCCATCCCTTTCACGACTTGTCCGGCCCCTCTCGCGTTTCCGACTCCAACCTCATTTTCTCAGCGCGTGCCTTTTCCTCGGCCTTAGCCTTAGCAGCTGCTTCTTCAGCCTCCTTATCTCTGGCGATTCTCATAGTTCCGTTGATGGCAATAAATCTCGGGTGAGAAAGATCACAGTCTGGACCATCTGGACAAAACCCAGTCAAATACTTTGGACACATGACTCTTCGAACATGCCGCTTTGGACAATCTGGACCGGCCTTACAAAAGCCCTTTTCATAGTTAGGACAAAGTGCAATTTTTGACTGAGGATCAATATGCAAATAAAGACAATCAGGTGCCTGAGTGCAAAAGCCATTCTTCGAGTAGAACAAACATTCCGGCATTTTTCGAAGGTTGTACTCATGCAAAAAGTCGCAGTTATCGCCCTTCTTGCAAAGTCCACGTAGCCAGTGCTTACAAACAATTTTATTAGAGTAAGATGGCACAACGTGTTTATCAGGGCAGTCCTTTCCTTTCGGGCAAGTACCGGATGCAAAATATCTACATATTGGCCTGTTTGGGTCTAAGCCGAACCTGTGTTCTTTTCTCAAAAATCCATCAAAGGAGAATTTAAGGCCTTGAGTATCAGGGTGTAATACATCCATGTTGTTTGGTACGTGAGAGAGTTCATCTCGGTGTGGTTGGTTACTAATAAGCAGCTGAAATCAAAATACATCACGTGATTATTATCTGAGAGCGAGCTCAAGTCGAGAGCGATGAGAATATATAGAAGAGTATGCGTCTACCGATTAAATCGAGCTGAAATACTGGGTGATATTGGTCTCATGACTCACATGCTCAAATCTTCTTTCAAAAGGGTCTTTATGCTAAGAAAAAATAACATTTCAAAATAAATAAATGACTATATTTTACAATTGTCCTCAGAGTATTTCAGCATCAGCAACCTAATATTCAAGCTCTTTCGGCCACTGAACTGACTTTCGCGCATTCTTCGGAGTACAATTTTTGACGACAGTATCCGAAACACCGGAGTTGATGCTACTAGCATCTGTGGATCCACCCTCACACTGCCATCTTGCAAGAAATTGTTGCAATTCAACGGCCGAGTAAAAGCCAGGATGTTCAACGGTGGATTGAGCTGTCTCGTCAGTATGGATAGACGAGTTCTCACTACTATCCTTCAAGGATGGGGGGCCAGGAATACTCTGACGATGGCGGGGCTCACAAATGCGCTGTGGCGATTTTGGCCGCGGGTCCAAACTATTTTCGTAAATTCTTCGAGATCTACGCAATGGAGTATCTGGACCACCCACAGTCGAAAGCTCTTTAAATTGCGAGGAAAGCCCTGGCGTGGGAGGTTTTGGAACGGTTGTGGACGCAGCTGCAGCTGCAGCGGCAGCGTTGGTATTGTTCTTCGGTGGGCTGGGAATTTCAATCTTACCATTATTGAAAACTGTCAGTGAATGGTTGTAGTTTCGGCCCCGCGTAGATAGTGGAAGCGGCGCATTGATGGGCGACGGAGACGTTGTAGCGTTGTAAACAACGCTATCGTTCATTGGAATATAATATGGGCCCGATTTGTAAACTCGAGACGGTGGTGGAGGACGAGCTATCGGTGCTTTTATTGGTCTGCTCGACAAGGGAGCATCAATTGAATTATCATTGGAAGATGCTGAAGAAGGTGTCGGCGAAGGAGATTGCATTCGCGCCAGCTTTTGGCTTCTGTCAGGTTCCGTCAGGCTAGGCACTCTTGTTAGTCCTTGCTTGGAGCGGGTCTTTTCCAAAAGAGCAGCTTCTGCTTTGGACTCAGCTGCCGCAACACAAATAACGGGAACTTCGTCATCAGTTACGGTAGACGCAACATCAGACAAGCTTTCCTGCATGGAAACGTCATCTGGTACATCGGATTCCGTCTCATCATTTAGCCGGCCCTCCTCCAAGTCACCTTCGTGAACACTCTGCGAGGCACTGTCCTTCAGCGAGTATGGCGCCGGCTCATCCATTAATCTTGGTTCTCCCTCCACAGACACGGCTCCGTTTGTCATTTCCTCACTCGTATTATGCAAGGCAGTAGGTTCGTCACTCTCGTCACTCTTCTGGTCCATCTTTTGTTCATCCTCACTTTCAGCGCCTGATTTTCCGATATTTTGAATGTGTATACTGTCAGTGTCCGCATCTGATTGCAAATTTTGGGAAGATTCAACATCTATGGCACTCTGTACCTTTTTGTGAGTGTCATGTTCCAGTGCAACTTCTGCGGAAGACTGACAGCTCTTGGCATTGTCCAGATCAGCTTCCATGGAAGTAACCTGTGGACGCTCATCGGCTATATCTTGTGGTACCTGCTCACTATCCAAAGCTCCTTCAGCTGTATTCTCTTCTTGTTCTGCAGTTACTGCTTTGTCACTTGGAGGTTGTGTACTTACCGATTTTTCAATCTGGGTCAGCTCACTTGGGTCGCTGGCAGTAGATTCTAGCCCACCGTTTTGTTTGGCAACAGCACGACTCTCTTTCAAGGCTCCGCTGGCTCCACTTTTTGCAAACTCGGAGCTGACAACGGGGCCACTCGTCTTGAGTTTTTGCGCTCCAATAACCTTGGATGCAGCTGTTAGGGCGGGGTTTTCTCGAGGGGATGAAGGACGAGGAGAATTCACCGAAGGCACTTGCAAATGACTGCGGCTATTGATTAGCCTTGCCGAAGTAGCGGCAGCACTTCTATTTGGACTCAAAGGAGCAGCTGGTTTTCCAGTTTTTGTATCCACAACTACCCAGCGAGATTTGGGTTTACGGGGGCCCGGAGAGCCGTTGGCGATGTGTGTAGCTGAAGCAGCCTCTTTTTGGGAACCTGATTCACTGGCAGGACTACCAGCCGTCTTGATTTTCAACTGCCCTGGGGATGAAATTCGCTGCGGGGACGATAGAGGGGAGCCAGTGACGGAAGGTTTAGGAGACGGAGACTGCGGAGACGGGCTCGAGGTTAAAGGACGCTGAGAAGGCAACGCAATAGTGGGATTGTTCACATTTTTGCGCTCCGGTGTCGGCTTGTCTGTGTTGCGCAACTGCTGAGCCTCTTCATGGGCAAGCCTGTCAACAGTCATCTGTTCAATCGGAGAGAGCGCTTTAGCAACAGACGGCTCGACATCAAACGGAGATTTGCGTCTTTGACTAAGACTGCGTCTTATGGACGATGATCTTCTCAAGGACTGTTCAATCACAGGCAGGCTTTGCCGCTGGCTATCGGAGCCACCCCGAAGAGATGGAACATCTTGTTTTTTCTTCATGGCAATCTGTATCGTGCAAAATGCTTGTATCTATGCTCTGAACCAAGGAGACGTGGCCCAACTCAAAATTCGACTATTGTGATTTGACAAGAGTTAATCGGGCGATATCGTAAAGGCTCCTTCAGTGGATGGGCCATTGGAAGGACTTTCTGGGTGGGTTGGGAGGCGGATGAGGTGGGGTGTGTGAAATGATAAGCGCAGCGAACAAACAAACAAGGAAGAGGCAAACGACACTTGCGCAGAGAGGGCAGAGGGGCAAGCGCGCACGACTGAAAATCATAAACTGGTCTTTTTTGTTGTGTGCACGACCCTGTCTGTCTAGGGGCCGCCAAAGGTTGCTGGTGGACCACTGCAGAGAAAGCGGCTCATCGCAATTTCCAGTGACGCAGCGTCTGCATCGTACATGGAATTATCTGCACTCTCTCCGGTATCTGGCTAAATTTTGAGAGCAGGTTGGTACCCCGTTGGAGCGGCGGTTTTCGCGGCAAATGTTGTGTACTGCCAAGAGCCACACTGCGTTGTGCTGACCCAAGCGCTTTGTAAGAGTATTGCTATCAGAAAAAGATCCCGCATTCTATCATTAGCTCTATCTATTCATTAATCATAACTATGCAATCGGGCATTATAGCGCCCGTTAATAACGTGCCAGATAACTCTATGGTACCTGGCGTCTAATCCGAATAATTCGTTTGAAGTGAGACTGACAGCGGCGTCCGTTCGTCATCTTCGTCCAAAACATGCGATGCAATTGCTGTGAGTGGAGGAGCGGCAGCAAATTCAGCGACGAGATGGTGGTCGTGCCCCTCAGGCTCGGCAGCGGCGGTGTCATGAGCGACGGGTGGCTCCTCGGCTCCATACATGTAATGCTGAATAAAAATGCAAAGATCAAAAATAATGGTGCCAGCCGAACCAATCAAATACGGCAGCTCGTTTCGCAGAAAGGCCTTGCCTTCCGGTCCTTGTGCCTCTGGAGATGTCAGAATCGATGCGGTGTATGTCAGATTTCCAGTGAATGCAGCAATGAACAGCAGCATGGATGTTCCCCAGGTGGATTTGCGTGTCCAGTTTTTGTATATTTGGGGCATTCTGGATGTGAGGTATAGGCCTGTGCAAAACCAGGCAGATATGGTGCCAACCAAGTGAAGATCGATGCCTGTAACAGCATGGACTCCAGACGCCGCTGTGGCTGCGTACTGGGCACTGACAGGAATAGGCACACCCCTGACCTTGGTGAAAGAAGCCACAAAAGATGATGTCATGAGTGCCTTCAATCCGGAAGAGCTGGCCCTTGGAATCGCCAAGGGGTGTGCGGTCGGAAGCTGATCGGCAAAAGACCGCGATTTGTGCGACGGTGGGGAATGATGCGACGACTGTCGGGTTGCGCGCTCTCTGTGTCTTGCATGGCGCTTGGCATCAAGCTTTGAGTAGTAGTAATACTGAGTCCCGAGAATCGAGTCGATGCACACATAGTAGAATGCTAACATTGTTTGGAATGGTAGTTGGTCAGTCAGTAGACAGCCAACGAAATTGGTCGCATCGCCCATAAACCAGTTGAGAAGGAACCCCAAAGAGAGGCCTTCCACTGACCTGTTTCGATAATTAACAAGCACTTGCGGTAACTGTGCGCCCAGCCAACAGCACAGAGACACACAGCCCAAACACCAAGACAATGCACTGAGCTCCCCGTAGATGCAGGAGCCAGATATTCTATAGATCCACATTACCAGCGGGTGGCCGTTTTCTATTAGTGGACACTCTGTCATTGTAGCAAACTGTATTGTCAAGCTTAGCTACGGGCACATCGCTTCTTTTATACGGCCACATTTCTTATCTATTATCGTTCAGTCCACAAATACCCAATTTGGTATAACATGCCGGCTTGCTGATGATAAGCCCAAGGTGGAATGGCAAGGCGGCGCGATGTTTACCGCGTAATGTTCTCTCCCTGAAGGAGTGTGAGTTTCAGCATTTGCCAGTGGTAATAGCAACGAGCTGTTCTTGTTGAACTATCATCCTTTGTCGCTTCCCCCTCATTGTGCTGCGTATTATTGTGCCACATGCACTTGCCAGATGAATGCATTGAAGATGAGAGAGCGGGGAACCCTGCAAACCGTGACATCTTGTCACCCTTGACGGATAGCGGCAGGCTGAGCCAAGCAAATGACCCTACTAAAATTTAGATCGGCCTTTACTGGACTGCTGTGGACATGTCACGTACTGTGCCAGCTTTCCCTGTTCGCATCTGAGACAAGAAGCTGATCACGCACATGAGCGAGGCTGAGGGACGCAATACTAAGAAAGAACAAAGATGCTAGGGACCCTCGTCAAATAAACACGAGGTGGGCTAAACATCAACTCTTTAACTTGAAAAGTTATCATGCTTGTACTGGTTCCCACTACACTGTGTTTTCCGTCTGGTGCACATTCCAACACGCTTCCTCCTCTCCCGCCAAGATATTATTAACCGTCCACACGATCATACACCGGATTCATACACGAACGTCTCCATGCCTCTTGAACAGGAGAATGAAAAAGCTCGTTCGGCTCTTTTGGAATGTCCGAACGATTCAACAAGACAGATTGCTTCATTCACCGCTGGCTCTTCGGCTGAGAATAGATCATTCTTTTCTAAGGATATTGGTGATGAGTCAGCTGCTGGTGAGCCCTAATTGTCTCACCATGCACACGCCTTCGCTAGAACTGTCTTCCATGCAGAGAACTCGCAGTACCAAGCACTGATAGTCATTACGAGACAATCACAAGCCAATCACAGCTCGACATCAACAATAATCTCGACTCATGCTCATGAATTCTTGAAGTGCCGAGGCAGACGGCAAAATAAATACATATGTATTAATAATAAAACTCATTCATTCAATCAATAAAATAATACTTTTGTTTTGAAAATTAAGCAAATCCAAAGCCTTCCCTTCCTTCTGTAATGGCCATCAGTAGTGCGGCACGAAGAGCTTCGTAAGAATCGTACTCTGGTAAGTCAATCATATTGAAACAAGTGTGTGACGCTGGAAGTCGATCTTTCGATCCGTAGTCGCGCTGAATGCTAAACTTTGAGGTGCCATTTATGCCAGCAAGCTCTTTGAATCCATTAAGAGGAACCTTAGATGTACCCGTAGCAAATTGAAGCAGCTTCGCTCGTTCTTCCATGTCAAAAGATCGAACAGCTCTCCAGAACCATTTGACCTGCTGCGAGGAAGCAGTGTAGCTGACATATTCCGTATTCAAACGCCAATCGTCAATATCAATGTCAGGCAGACCGGAAATCAACAATTCAAGTTCTTGCTCGTCAAAAATTGCCACGACATCCTTAGGAATAATGTCGTGAAATCCTTCCAAAAAGTGTTCCATCTGCTCTTCAATAGACTTCAACAATCTGTAATCGACAACAAGGTTGACATACTCAGCTTTGTTCTCTTCCGTGACAGCAATATTGCGTCCTCCCGGCTTCAAATCTATAATCTTTTGCTCACCATAATCATCGGCTTCAATAGAGAAAGTTTCAGTAATAATATCAGTGATATCATTTTCAAGCATCCACAGCAATGATTTGTAATAATCCAAATCTAGAGTTTCCATATCTTTCAGATTGACATTTTTACCCAGAATCTTTTTGTAAACAGCCCTAGAGAAATGACAATCCAGCAGCTTCGAATCATAAATTGCTTTTCCAATGATACGGCCAACAAATTTGAAGAACGACAAGTGCTCAGGGTTTACCCATGAAGTTCTGTTGGGATGGAAAGTAGTCTTATCTGACGCGACAGGCATAAATAATGCATAGTCTGGATTAAAAATTTGCCTTGCCAAAACCTGATACCATTCTCTGGTCACTCCACCGCCATCAACTCCTTCTTCGCCTTGAAACTTGATGTTCAATCGACTCTTCTTGAAGTGCTCCGCAGGCTGGAAATATAAAGCACGGTAGGATTCTAAAAACACCCTATCTCTTCTTACATTGAGGGGGATTGTTGTTTTGAGGTACTCATCGTCGCTCGGGAAGATGCGCTTCTGGAAATATCTTCTCTTGTTGTCAAAATCCATTGCTTTGGGATTCTTGACAAGAATGGCAAATGACCCATTCATCAACTTCGGGTTGTTGCGAACCATTTGATTGAGAACCTTACGATGCTCATCAGTGAAAGTAAAGAACAGAGATTCCAACGGTTCTTCCGTAAAGTCAGACTCAGCAGTATACTCATATTGCCGTTGAGATTCGTATTTTGCCGACATTTCACCTCTCAACTGTACATCTTTCACTTTTGAGTTTTTGCAAATAACCATCAATGATTCCATCAATGGCAAAAGAGCAGTAGCGACGTGAGAAAGTTCAGGGCGATCAGACAATAATCGCAGTAATGCTCCTAAAGAATTCCATAAAGCACCAAGGTTCATCGACTGGTACAGTTTCTTCAGCTTGTCTTCCGCTTCTACCTTAGCCTCATCAGAGATCTTAACAGTCGGCTGAGAAGCAGGGTTGAACAAAAAGTCTGCTGCCGTCAAAATTCGCAGGAGCTTAGATTGATCGGAAAGAGGTGTCGAAAATTTATACAGTGGCAGTTGCTGAAGTTCTGTTTCATTTTTGATCATCTTGACTTTCTCTAGCAATTCTTTCAAATCAATCATTATTGAAGGAACGACCTCATTGACTTGTTGTAAAAGTTCGTTGCTGAAAAAATCTCCTACGCCTTTGATGTAACACAAATTGAGAATAATAGCCAGACATTGTTGGAAAGCACGAGTGGAGCAATTTTTAGCAGTCATTATTTCTGCTAGTAGATGTAGGTTCTCATCAGGAATGAACGGAAGCTTGATTTTTTCTCTCTCTCTTGCTGTATCCGCTTTCTCTAACGCACTGCTCACCTTTGCTGTTGCTTCTTTCTTTGAAGAAGACCCTTCTTCACCTTCTCCTTCACTTCCATCTGTATTAGGTTCTCTTTCACCTTGAGTTCTTGTTTCCTCCTTTGGTTTTTGTTCATTTTCCCTTCTCTCTTTCTTCTCTTTCTCTACCTCCTCATCTTTCATGACAATAATAGGTAGTAGTCGGGTTAGTTCTTGCATCATACTGGTGAACATTTCCAAAATCACGCTCTCACCCCTTATGACTGGACGCTGCAGCAACTTGAATAACAAGTTGATAGCATAACAGCTCTCCTTACTAAAAGAGGAGTCTTTTTCTTTACCCTTTTTAAAGCCTTTGCCTCCAAGAACAGGGGTTGCGTGCTCCGCTATGAAGAAATATTTGACTTGCGCGGAGTAATGAATTAGGAACTCAAGGCAGTCAAGAATCTGATTTGTGACCAAAGCTGGCGAAGAACTCTGCAGTAACACAGGAGGAGAATTGGAGCTGTTCAAAAAAGCGATCCTTTCTTTTGGCTTCGGAGTACCAGCACTTTGGCTCATACTATTCGAAGACGAAGAAGCGTGATTTCGTGAGGCTCTCGTAGTATTTACAAAACCACGAAGTAATTGCTGTCTATCTGCCGAGCCTTCAATCAAAATACGCAAAATGAGATGAAGGATTTCAGTGCGGCACTGCTTATTAGCACACAAAAATAGCAAAAGCTCATTTAAGTCTGTTCTTTGACTTTCGCCTTGAGGTAAATAAAATAACCTCATAAGAGAAGCAACTCCAGACCAGTCCATAATATGCAATGACGCCGTTGTATTGATAACCTTCTTTTGTCTCTCAACATCTTTGCTGGATCTCCTGCGATCACGCGGGCTATGGTCATCGTTTACACCATCGCCTTCGTTCTCATCATCGGTCTCAGCATCATCGCTTCCTAATTCAGTATCACGATCAAATTCACCATCATCGTCATGCGCTGAAAACCTGGCAGTGAAATCATTTCTAGCACGAGAAACAAAGCTATCAAAAACGCCTTCGTTCATATCCATAAAAATGTTTCTACGATTAGCAGTGGCACTATGATCCGTGGTTTCACCGTCAGCATTAGCTCGCGCTTGACCATACGCTACTTGCAACAACTCTTCACGAATCTGCTCAGGAAGAGCATCCAAAAATTCAGGAGCAATCTCAGATGCACTAAGTGCATTATCGCCATTATCTTGATCACCAGAATCCATTGTCTGCATGTGCTGAGCCAGAACTTCTTCCTGAATCTCTTCTGGCAATTCCTCCAGCACTGTTGGATCAAGACCAGTACCCGAAATATCTACGCGTCTACCGCCCACTGTGACCCAAACAGGCCCATCATCAGTGACAGCAGCATTACTACCTTCAGCCTCATTCGGAGCTTCACTATTTCCCTCCGTCAAAGCATCACCTGCTGCATCTGCAGAGCTCGTCTCTGTAGGATCGACATCCATATCTTCTCGTTCGGCAGCAGCCTGCTCCTCCTCCTCTCTCTTTTTTCGTTCAGCTGCTTCGTTTTCTTCCTGCTTTTGTTTCTCTTTCTCTCGACGTTCTTGTCTTTCCTTCTCCTCCTGTTCCTTTCGCTCATTATCTAGGCGGAGACGCTCCAATGCTGCCGGAAGGAGACGATTGATCACTGAGTTCAATATACGCCCGCAAACGTTTTTGCGAGTATAAACGCCAAACATGAAAACAGCGTCATACCATCGGGCAACTGTAGACTTGAATCGCAAAGATTGAATCACAGAAATTGGAGAGGACTTCATGCCACGACCCTCAATTACACCGCCAGCTGAACTTTCTCCTGGAGTAGCCTCGAGAAAGTTAGTCAACCCGTGGCCTAATCTAATGACACCAGCAGCTTCGTGACCATTATTTTCACGATAGACTCGTTCAAGAGCGGAGTAAACTGTACGAAGCAATCTATCAGCCGGTGTTGCTGTTGCATTAGGCTCAGCACTGTTTTCATCAGTGGCCAATCTTAAAGTGTTAGCAACCGGTTCAGCCAATGGATGGATGACAGCTGCCTCATTTCTCACTGAAAAACGACCATGGGCGCCACGCGAGAGAAGCGTGTCTTCAAAACTAAGAAGATAACGAGAGGCCATTCCACCGGATGACCAACGCACGGGTTCACCATCCAACGACTCATCGCCTGTCTCATCGTCATCCTCACCATCGTCATCTTCTTCAGAGTCAGGAAGTTCATCAGCAACATGCATGAGAAAATTGGTTAAGTTAGCGCCATCTCCATTCACAGTAAACTCAAAATGATGCCTGTGATGACGCTCAGACGGATCACCGTCACCACCAGTGGATCGGTAAGACAGCTCTTCCAATCTACGCAATGTTGGATCGTGGTCATCTTCATCTGCTTCATCATCTTGTTCATCTCCATCAAAGGACTCCCAAGCTGACGAATCGTCATCGTCAGAATTTTCGTCCTCAATTATAAGTTGCACATCGTCATCCTCGCCCTGAGAATCTGAAATCTGTATAATAGCTTCGTCAAGAGCATCTTCATCTTCTTCGACATCGTCGTTATCCTCATCATCCACTTCATCATCATCGTCGTCGTCGACATCATCGACCACCATTTCATCTTGAAAGTAGTCGTAATCATAGTTGTTCTCACTGTCTAAATCTGACCCATCAGACTCAAAACCATTCTCAGTTTCTTCTTCCATTTCCGATTCATCAATGTCATCAATAACGGTACCATCGATCTCGTCTTCGTACTCTGAAATTTGTCCTTCAACATCAAACATTGCTAGCGCAGAATTTCTAAATAGATCAGGAGTAGGATGTCTTTCTTCTACTTCAGAGTCAGTATCAAATCCAGCCAATATGTCGTCCGCAAATGTGTCTTTACCCTGATTGTCAATTGCCAAAGAATCAGCATTTTCAACAACCAAATTCAACACTCTTCTTACTAGATGGACGCATGTTTTAGCAAGACGCTTAATATTGGGGAAGTTTAAATCACTTTCAGCAATAATTTGAGTGAAAAGAATCTGAAAATTTTTCTCAAACATCAACTTGGCAATAGCTGGTGCATCATAAGTACTGGAATCTTGAGGGCGAGCAAACAACAGCTTCTTGCAAAGATCGGCAATACGCGCCATTGTAGAGTATTTCCAGTTAAGATCCTCAAAAGTAGAAGTATCTTTGAAATTTTTCAAAATGACATCGAGGGCGAACTTGCGAACAAATACTAATGCTGGTCGATTTTGTATAAGCTCTGGAGTATCGCTGACAACATTGCTTGCCAAGAGATTGCTAATGACATTACTTGCCAAATGAGAAACAGAATGCCATTCTTGATGAGCATAATTAGCAGCTGGATTGGAATCAATAGTGCCAGTAGGAATCAACTTCGAAATGAAAAAATTCAAAGCCGAAGATTTCTTCTGCTGTTTTAGAATATCCTTAGCTGGACTCGACGCTGGAGCAGTATTGCTACCTATCATAGGGCTACCACTGATTTGCTGAGCGGCAGCTTTTGATGGAGTCGAAGGATTCAATGCTGCTTTGTAAGGAAGGGAGTAATTGACAAACTCTAATTTACAACTGTCATAAGAGCTTACAAGTTCAGAAATGTACTGCAACAAGCAACAGTAATACATGTATGACTTATGCTCTTTGGGGTCGTACTTCTTTTCTCCTTCTTCCGATGACTCTGGTGGCGTGTATTTGAGAGCTTCCGACTTTTTGGCACAAATAAAAATGTCTTCTTTACGCATGGCCATTTCAGATAGCAATAACGACACAGTGCCGTTCTTGGGTGATTGTGTAAGCTCAAACAATGGGACATCAGCAGAAATCACTTTGGTTGATTCCGATAAATTTGTTGAGTCAAGAGATGGCTTATCTGCTTCTGACTCCTTCTTCTTTCCCTTCTTTTTCTTCAGCTCAAAGAAAGTTTTGAGGCAAATTGTTGGTGTTCGGAGACGAGAATCATTCAAAGCACAGAGTTCCTCAATAACTTCTAGAAATATTTCCGGTGAACGAGCAATCAAAGCATTATGAGACTTGAAAAACGAGTAGGCATCAACAATTGTGGTGGCCTGCGAAAACTTACTTTTCACTTCATTGATCATGACTTCCTTAACATACTGCGGTGGCTCACAGGTTAAGCGTAACAACACGGCCACGGCAGTTTGCAACTTGACATAATTGATATCACCAGCAAATTTATGAACAGACTGCAACACCGACTTGATACAACCCATTTGTAATAACTCTTGCGCCTTAGCATAATCTTTGCCATAAAACACATAGAGCCTAGTGGTCTGCAATGCATCCATAGCACTAGACAACTCTTTGGGCGTTCTCAAGAAATCAAACAAGTCACGTTTCAATTCAGATAAATCTGGTATATCTGAAAACTCCAAAGTCATGAAATCTGACTCTTGCTTTGGTTCTTCAATAGGTGGCACATCATAATTGGTAAGTAATAGCTCTAGTATCCACAGAACATAGGAATACCATTTTTGTACGTTCGCATTTTTTGATTTCAAGAGAGTTATCAATGTTGTGCAGTAGTTAGCCATCTCGGCGAAGCAGCTTTCAAAAAACTGACCTTGGTTCTCTCCGGTATTGTGTAATAGCATACCCAGCAAATTCACCATATTTGTAAGAGAGTCATGATTCCCAGAATCAAAAAATTCATTGATCTTGACAAAAATGTCGCTCAGCAGCTTCAAATGATAATCCTTTTGAGCCTTTCGCTGTGATTCAATTTCCCCTGCACCAAAAGAAGGCACACACGATTTTAAAATTAGCTGCGAAGCATAATATATGCATGAGTGATCAGTGTTGCTAACCAAGTCCAAAATATGACTTCTAATTGATGATCGCAAATTAAACTTCAGAGATTGAAAATTGCTTTGTAGATAGATGCCAGCATCATCAGCACCAGCCTTAGATTCAGTATAATGGGAGTAAACAGCATCAAACAGTTTTGCCAATTCACGATCAATTTCTTCTTTGCTAGTAATATTTTCATCGGAAATAGGATTGAAATTATTCTCCACAATAGTGTAAACATCATTTTCTCCAGTCTCAAGCTCTTTCACTGCTTCTTCACGACTCAATGAAGTATATTTCAAAATCACTGTGATTTCTCGTTCGAGCGGTGCAACATTTAGATAACTGATCATGCACTGGCCAGGAGTTTTTACAGCAACAGTCGATCCCGCTGTAGAGTTATACATGCGGGACAAAAGCTCCAAAAAGCAACTCACAATAGTTTGGTTTCTACCCAATAAGGTTGTCAAAGGATCAGCACAATAATCTTTTAGTAATGTGCTCAATACAATACTTCTCGTCTCCAAGAACACTTGGCTTAAATTTAAATTTGGCCCTCCTAGTGTTTTGCATTTTGAAAGAGACGTCTCGGCACGAGTATTGTGATGACCAACCAAACTGTTGAAAGTGACAAGCTGCGCGAGAAGCATGATAATAATTTGTTGAGCGCCAATGACAACATTGTTTTGGTCTTCATAAAACCAGGCGTTTTTCAAGATTTTCATGAGTAGTTGCAAGCCACCTAATTGTTTAAAAATAACAAACACGCCTAGGGAAACCCTGTTAGGCGGATCGTGATCTTCAACTCTGAAAATGATCTTTTGAAAACAGGCAAGAACAGCTACGAGGTACTTGAAATCTTGGTTGGACTCTTCAAATGAGTGCAGATGTGATACAAGAACATGTGCAATACACTCTAACGTGTACAAAGAAAGCTTTTCGTGATCGCGGATAGCTCTCTCATATATGCAAATACCACCGAAATCATCGAAACATTTGGTTGTGAGCATAATCACTGAGGAAGCAAGACACCTAAATGCTCTCAATGATCTGAATTGTGGTTCATTAGCTTGATTCCCAAATTCAGTCTCGAGTGTACTTTTGATTTTCTTTTGAGCATCGGATTCAAAAATGTTTCTAAAAACAGGCGAGGACAAAGAGCTTCTAGCATCAAGTGGGCTAGTGACCTCTGCCACTTGAGAAGAAACGTTCTCAAGAGCTTTAAGCTCGGATAGAACAAGAAACCTTTGAATGCGGCCCAGTTTGCCAATGATCGTCTCACCAGCAGAATTTGTGAATGGTAATATGCGTTTGAGAATGAGCAGCACCCTAAAGCCCGAGCCTTGGTGAACCAACACGGTACGATAAAATAAATACAAAACTCCGCTTACGTAAGAGAGCGATGGACCAATGGATTCCCGACATTGATGATTACCAGCATCAAAATCATTCGGAAGGTTTTTGATATTTTGCAAAACCTCATCGATACCAGACTCCAAGCTTCTGATAATGCAGCCATGCACGTAATCTTCTTCAATGTCGAGCTCAAACAAGGACGCCAAGATATTACCCAAAACAAAGAATGACTTTGTAAATGCAAAATCGTACGAGACGGCAAATTTCTGAAGTTTCATGATTTCATCAATACCATGAAGAACGACAAAGTTGGACCTCGTAATTGGATTATTGAGGAAACTTTCCAAAAAGTTTACAATGGCAAGGAATGACACTGAAAACTCGCTTATTTGGGACTCTTCGGGAGATGGTTCAGACTCAGTTGTCCATTCGAGGCTATCGCACATAGCACTCAGCTTGTCAGGTACCACCTTCAAAATTTCAATAACTGCTTCCACAATTGTCTGACGTAGGTATGGATGATCTGACGTGAACGCGTTAAACACACCACCTAGCGATCTTATACAATCTTTGTCCGTAACATGGTTTGAGAGTTCTTTGAAATACATTTCAAGAAGATGCTTGGACTTAATAAGCTCTAGACCTTGCTCGTTATATGCCATTGCGGACAAAAACTTTGCGATTGCTGAAAAATACAGAGGTGAGAGCTTGAAGAGAATGGGAATTTGCATAACAATGCAGTCTATAATTTTGTTTTCAGCCATCACTGCATAAGTGCCTGTTTCATTTTCCAGCATTACGGAGAGGACCTGCAAATTCAGTGAAACAATACGATAACCAAATACTTCAGGGTGCATAACAGTTTTTGCTGAAAGAGCAAGCAATGGTGATTCAAGTAGCCCCAAAATCTGATCACTGGACCGCGTATGATTGAGAACATTATTTACAAAATGAAACATTGCTCTGATCCATTGTCCATAACTGTAAGATACTTTATAGTCAACGGAACAATATTCTGGGAGAGGACCTTGATTTTCCGGTAGAATGGCACGATCAATTTCCCTCTTGCACACGTTGATCACAATTTGCACTCCCTGCAATTCGGTGATTGCCGTATATGCTGTCGGCACGTCTGTTACAACATGGCCCAGAATTTCAATTGATGATGCCAAGTAATAGTAGCGGGTGGTGCGAAGCTGAGACATCTCTAGAAGGAGTGATACGAGTCCTGCTGATACCATCATCGTACCGGCCGTTGGCATCGTAAACAGGTGCAAAATAAGAGAGAACAACGCCCTGGAAAATTCGTGATCTATGTGTTGATTAGCTTTGAGGTCAACAATCAGAGACCTAATAACAGTCATCAACACTCCATGAGAAACATTTACAGAAAGTGCAGATAAAATGTCTGGCCTTTTGGATTCGGAATGTGCAAACAAAGCATCCAAAGTTTCTATTCCCATTGTCCGCACCAGCACAGCAATTTCCGACTCAGCAGAAATCAAATCGCCAATTTGCTTGATGATGTTGACCTGACGATAAAGTACGTGGGAGTCCAGGTCATTACTTCTGAGGGAATAAGCCGCAAGTGCAGTAGATAAAAGCTGTATTTGAATCACTTGAAGCTTCAACTCAGATGCCTTGACCGGGTCTGTTTCTGCCATTGAGCTCGCAAATCTCAGCTTATTGATGGCTGCAAACCACTGATCTTTAGGCAGGGTGCCTTTCATTCTTTGAATAATGACGTCGTTGGAAGTTTTGGCAATATCTTCAGCATCAATTTGTAATATATTAAGTCCAGGCACAGAAGGCGATGCTATGGGAGAAGCCAAATTGTGAGTATAGGCTGAGCTATCATTTGTCGATGATTTTACGGTGCTTCCAGGAGTAGATGGTTTTGCGCTCGCAGTTTTAGCCGGAGTGGATAAAACAATATCATCATTGTCGGAGTAACGAGCATTTTCTGTCAAATAAAATTGCAAATAAAGGGAGCCCAGGGATGGATCCTTTTCTGCTGCCTCTGCATTGGAAGTGGTGAGATAATCCTGCAGAGAAATCTGTTCCGGAACAAGTGTTGTCAAGACCTGAAAAGTTTGATTTTCTAGCGAGGTCATGAATTCCCTATAACGACCTTCGATCGATTTTTGACCAAGCCTTACAAAGACGCGCAAAGTTGCAATGACCAGGTCTGTGTTCTGGACCAAAACAAACGTCATCAAGTGAGCTTCCGAGGCATAAATTGACCTGTTAAAACAATTATCCAGTAGAAATGCAGTAAATTTGAAAATAGAATTCACAACACGAGCTTCATTCTCTGGGATCATTGCTGCTACAGGGTCAGTTTTGATTTCTTCTCTTTCCACAATCCGCGCCAAAATGGAATCGAATCTATTCAGCACATTTACCCAATGGCATAAATCACCTCGCGGTCTATCCCATTCTTTAGTAAACGGATGCAAGAGAGAAGGCAAATCATCTTCTGGACACTCCAATATGGAGTCGATATAAGTTTTTAGATGAGGAGGCTGGGTTAGTCAAAATTTAATCGTGAAAAGTCAAACTATCACAAAGTACATACCACTTCTGCCATTCTCCGCAGTATATTCAGCGTCGTTTTGATACGCATTTTGCAGGCTGTATCAAAAGTTGACAGTTAGGAGGAGGAAATGGGTTGTGGTGAGATGATTGGGAACTACTTGCTAAGCTGGGCAAACCAAGAGTTTTCAAGCCTGGTGTAGGTGACCGATAATCAGCGGTTATTTGGTTATTTGGATACTATAATGGAGGGAACGCAAAAAGCTACAATATGATATCAAATGGAATTCAAAGGTTGATACTGAGGTCAAAAATTTTGAGCTATTTTCAGATCGAGAGTATCTTGTCCGTGAATTGCTAACTCAACGTCGCGTGATCAAATCAGATGACCTGATCACCGTTGAAAGTGCAACTTGTGCTGTGTGGGTGACTGGGGAGCAATGCAGTGAACGACCAACACAGTGACGCGAAGGAGCTTGCTACAAAGTATATACTTGGAAATGGCTATCTTATTGACAACATCACCGGTAAGCTCAGTCTGGCTGTTTGAAGAGCACTTAGACGAGCATTTGGAGTCAAGTTTTGACTCTCGCCATGCATTTTAAGAGAGTAGTCACACCGTAGTTTGGAGATTGTGCTAGTCGACGCTGGCATTCAAGTGTGACTGTTCTCAATGTCCACCGAGGTCCAGATGATTATCGCCATGTGGTCTAGATGCAGCCGATGCAGCCGATGCAGCCGATGCAGATGTTCCATCGCCTACAACTGAATAGTAAATGAGACCTTCCCACAGCTCCATAAATAACTCACTAGTCGACGTCATCTTGAGCAAAATAATATAACAGGTCCCTCGTTATGCCATGGCATTCTCTTTTTCTTCGTCTACCAGTCAATTACGTCACACCCCTGCTGTATTACTGGCGCTGGCTTTTAACACCTCTGCAACTTGTTGGGGAGCTGCAAGGGGCTTAGTACTAGATAAGAAATAGACGCTAACCTCTGTACGAGCATGGAATGCGCTATTTACTTGCTTTCGAGACAAACAGATATGCACGTTTCCTAGGACTGTTCTTCTCTGCTGGACTTATTTTTCTTCAGCTATACTTTTTACATATATACTATTTTGCAAACAAGCTTGCAAAGCCAGGCACATAGAATAGTATAGTTATAGTACTTCATCTGCAACGGCATTGTCGAAAGATGATGTTGGGCTTGCCCTCACATCCATCTGAACGTGAAACAGCTCTGGAATATTCGAAGTGGCTCCACCGAACACTTCAAGGCTGTTGGGCGCCGGCTACTGGCTTTGGAATCACTACTCCGAAGCGCAATATTGCACAAACTAAATGATTGGTAGCTGACAATCAAACTTGCCGATGTGTCTTTGTCGAAGCAAGCTTTGCTTCAGCCCATACACATAAACAACCACCATCTAAGGTTTGCAATGTGTGCAGCAAGCTCTACACAAAAACGACTTCTTAGCAGGCTCTACGGGACATAGGATTTTCGGCTAACACTGCGCTCCCGATTCTTTCTAAGGCTGACTAGCTCCGCCTAAGCTCCGCCTTGTTGCTTTAATATGAGCCCTTTGGCCCGGGACCGGAAGCTGGTTTGTGTAGATTGCTTATTGACAGGCAGTAGCTACATGGCTAAAATTTATAGATAATAAATCCGGATGATTCACCATATTTTGTTCGAGGTTCTGGATTCTCAAAAGTAGTCATCACGATTGCGTACGTGTTGGGCCAAGCTCCCCGGAACTGCGATGGTTCCCGAATATGCATAGTTACAAATGGGTCAATTTCCTTGAACTATCTTCGTTGAGCACAACACAAAGATAGCGGGAAGCTATTATTTTAATTTGCTTGGTTCAACATTTTTACTTTATAGCACTATTTGTACGATATGCAAACACTAGCCACGTAACCATCAACCTGTAAATACACAGCCAAGCCCGCAAATCGTTAAACTCAAACATCACATTACCCGACGCAGTCGCAATGGTCTGCATATCAGCTGCATCCTTGTTGCATTACCCCACAAACTTTCTCCAATCAGTACGGGTCAACGGCATAGTTGAGGCCAACGCATTCAGTGTCTTGGCCATGGTTCTTGAGGGGTAAAAATTCTATATAGATAGCCTATGCACTTCCGTGCAACGGTTCCAAAAACCTGGTTTCGTCATCACACTTTCAGTATCATTTCACTCAACCTATGAACCATGGCACCTGCGCACTCTGCTAAGTCCGTACGAAGGCGGGTATCCAGAGCATGCGACCAATGTTCTATTGCTCGTACCAAATGCGATGGGAACGAGCCATGTTTACGGTGTTTAGATTTGAATAATCATTGTCTCTATACTCGCGAGCGCAAAAAGCGAGGTAAAGGTTCAGCCTTGTATCCAACTATTACCAAAGGTAGGACTAGGAGTCATAATGGTAAAACAGAAAATACCTCGCCACAGCCATCCCACGGTCATCTGGCTACGCCAGTTGAAGTGTCAGTGAAAATTGAAATAGCCACAAGTCCTTCGCCAGAAAATGACTTTCAAGATTTATTTGAAACTTGCAATGAGGAGAAGCGAGTTGAGAAAGTTTTGGAAACACTGCAAAATATTCCTAAGCTGAACGACTTTTCGTTATCTGCCCATGACAGCTTTGAAATTCTTCAGCCTTTCACGTCAGCACAAACTAATGTCGACTATAGCATACCTTCCAGCGTGGCCTCCAGCATTTCATCTAGTAGGATTTCCAACAATAACTCTTTATCTTCTGCAATTTCAAGCCCACCTTCATGTACCTCTAGTTACTATCCAATAGTGACGCCAGTACTCGACAAAATCGCATTTTTACGTCCATCACTAGTCAAGTTATTGTTGGAAACTTATTGCTCAGACACTTCTCTGTGCTTTATACCGATATTTAGGCAGTCCGCTATTTTGTCATCTACTACACCACGAAACTGCTCTCCTGGATTGATTTTCTCCATGCTCCTACTTGCGGCACACGCAACACCGGCATATTTAGTCGAAGAATACGACAAGGCTGTTCAACTTCTGGCTTCGCTTGCAGTTGAGCATCTGGCAGCAGTTCCAATTTTCAATCATGGGCTTGATGAAGTTGTTGCATACACTCATTTAGCACTGGTAGCGTCAACCGGTCGCAACAAAAATCTCTATTGTCAGCGTCAAATGGCTTCTCAATATTGGAGCCAAGCATTCTCGTTAATCAGGTCGTTGAAGTATAATCAAGAGCATCCTGAGATTGATAACGAAGAGCGCAGAGAAGAAATGAGACGTATCTGGTGGTTCTTATTTGCAATGGATCGTCATTTGTCACTTATGCACAACCGACCGCTCGTGCTTCAAGACTACGAGTGTCAGCAGTTGCGTACCCCAATGAATGATTTATTGTGGATGGGCGCCATTGAGAACATCAGTGTTCTAACAGAAAATCTTTCTCATACCACTATTGGTCCGCCAATTGTTTTAAACTATCACAATTCTCCCGGGTTCTTCGGATTTTTTTTACCATTGATGACCATTCTTGGTGGCATTCGCAATGTCCACATGCTAGAACTGAACAAACGGTCTTCGAAAGTTGAAATAAAAAATATGAAAGCTTTGTGTATGTTTCAAATCAACGAATTGGAGCTATCAGTACTAAACTACCAAAATGTTGCTAGGAAGGAAGATGAGAACCTACACATTTGGATGGAGTACATGCGCTGCCTGCTACACATTTTTTGCATGCTTCTGCACTATTATTGGGATCCTAGACAAACCATTCGAAGAGACACTGAGCAACTAATCAATGACAACAATTTTGATTGTTGTGTCTATAGTATGGTTCAGGCTGCCAGAAAAGTGTCAAGTGTTCGGAATATGGATCCTTCATTGTTACTTGTGCCGTACTACTTTCCTCTCTATCTTGGCATATTGTCAACTTCATTGTTGGCAGCTGTACATGCTTTGGAGTTCAGACCGCTCACGAAAGAGCTTATGCATGCAACGAACGTGCTGAAAGTTGCTAATCTGAGACAATCCTGCGGGCCGAATGCAAGAGGAAATTTCCATGCGGAGTATTACAAATTGGCAGAAGAAACACTTGCCACAATTCAGGCCACTCCACTATCGATGGAATATCGTGATGAGTTGAGACATAAAAGGCTTGATTTTTTGAGAAGGTTTAGCTGGCATGCAGAAGGTCTTGGATGGGTTACATGAAATCTAGTAACTGTAAGCTTTATATATTATTGGGATGGATTTATAAATATACAAAGTACCTTACTTCCAGAGAGTGTCTGGTGTGAGCTGCGATGTTGATCAACGCCCACTTGAAGATCAATTTCTCTCGGAGAAAATAAGTGCTTCTTTGATGTTGAGTCTGGTGGCACTAACAATTTGTAAGCTCCTATCAATTGAACAATGCGAACACTTGTCAGTCGGCTTCAATGTTTATTCAAACGCCGTGCCGTAACAGCTGTAAGCGGTTCGGAAGACCCAACCCTGTCCCTCTTTATCTGTGTGATGCGATCGTTGGCGGTGATTACTATTTTGCGCAGCGGGCGATAATGTTCGGACATATTCCCAAAACAGCAGTCCTCCTGTAAATCCGCTGTAATGGACCATTTCATTTAGCGAGACATAATCCGACTTGAGGCGCAGCTAGTCGCTAAGAACAAGGTGCCTTGCTTGCGCTAGCAACAGCGGCGATGTCAAGAGCCGCAATGTGGCAGTCGTAGTTTTTTGAATAATGCCTCAGTTCTTGGTACTTGGCGATGGCGAATGTACATCTACGTAATACCTTGGGTGTGTCGGATCCATTAATAATCCATGGTGGCAAAAAGTGGCAAGAACTGCTTGGCAGGATTTACCAACTATATTGGGTGTGGTGGGGCCATTTTGGGTTCTCCTTAACTCCGCTTTCCTATATCCATGTAATTTCGCCAAACAAAACAGTAATATTCCGTTGGCTATTCAAGTGGATTGTGGTCACGAGAAGGGCTTTTCTAGCGTGCGTTCCAATCGTTGTGGCCATGTGTCTAAATTTTCTTTGGTTTTTTTTCCAAGCTCTAAGTTCACCAAAACTAAGTCGGCTCGGAAACTAGTAGCTATTCCGCAATTCCGCAATTCCGCTTCGATGAGCGGAGCAAAGCTACCACACACACGCCAACAACGTTGTGGAGCTAGCTGTACAGCGATAGCAGAGAGCTCTCTCTGTATGACAGACAGCCAAAGCAGGTAGTCTTGATAGTCGATTTTAACTAGCCCATTGAGGTTAGCTACGTATTGCTGTTGACATGTTTAGGGGCAAGACAGGAACATAGTTGTGTATATTCCATAGAATACCAGCAGTACCAGTCACGGCCCAACTTGGCCCCGTTTTCATTGCCGTTAGACACATCCGGGGCGATTCTGCTTCTAGCTGTTAAAATCCTTCACGCCTCAGCCACTCCTTGTCCCCGGCTAGTCCGTCCAGAGCTCTATTCCGACCCGTCCCTCCATGCACCGTTCCGCTTTGGGTGCAGCAGCATAAAACAAACAAGTACCCTGGCTATATAAGGACTTTCACGTCCAGGTACACCAGATACTCATATTTCGACAGTTGTTGCAACATGGGAACCGTGTCCCACTCTGACGATTCTCTTAACGAGAATAATGATGTCTCCCCGATCCCCTTTGACGTTGAGAATGCCGACGACGAGCTCCGGTTGGTGCACACGGCCTCGCGAGCAACCCACGACAATGCTTCAATTGAACGACTAGAGTCCCTCTCTAGAGTTTTGTCAACTCGCAAGTTTGTCGATGGCAAGTTCCAGCTGAACCCGGAACACTTTGATTTGGAAGCGATGCTCAAAACCCTCAGAAACAAGATGAACAACGAAGGCGAAGAATTCAAGGCCACAGGTGTCATGTTCCGTGAGTTGGGCGCAGAGGGAAAGTCCAACGACGCTGCTGAGGGCCCTTCAGTTGGCCAGGTGCTGCGCGCACCAGCTGCCCTTTTTCACAAAAGCAAGCCAAACAGAATGATCATCAGCGGCTTCAACGGAGTGGTGGAAGCCGGCGAAATGTTACTTGTTCTTGGTCGCCCGGGTGCCGGCGCGTCCACGTTGCTCAAAACCCTTGCGGGCGAAACTGATTCTTTCACTGGTGTTGAGGGTGAAGTCTCGTATGATGGTGCTACACAGGATGAAATGAAAAAGCATTTCAAAGGCGATGTCATTTACAATGGTGAGATGGATAACCACTTTGCGCACATTACGGTCGATCAAACACTAGGATTTGCTGTTGCCTGCAGAACCCCATCCAACAGACTAACTGGCAAATCCAGAGGTGAGTATCAGTCTGTTCTCTTGGAAGTCTTGAAGACTGTTTTTGGTCTTCGTCATACTTCAAACACCAAGGTGGGAAACGACTATGTCCGTGGTGTCTCTGGCGGTGAGCGCAAGCGTGTATCTATTGCCGAAGCGCTCGCGTCTCGATCTTCCGTCTACTGCTGGGACAATGCCACTCGAGGTCTTGATGCCTCTACTGCATTGGAATATGCCCATGCCATCCGTGCAATGACTAATATTCTGGGAAATGTTGGTATTGTAGCCATTTATCAGGCTGGAGAAAACATTTACGACTTGTTTGACAAGGTAACTGTAATCTACAAGGGTCGTCAAGTTTTCTTTGGCTCAGCTACACGCGCTAAAGCTTATTTTGAAGAAATGGGATACGAGTGTCCACCTCGCCAAACTACAGCAGAATTTTTGACAGCCGTAACAGATCCTCAGGGGCGCTTCGTACGCGAAGGTGTCACTAATGTCCCTCAAACTTCAGCTGAGTTTGAGGATTATTGGAGAAAGTCCTCAGATTATGCCAACCTTATTGCAGAGATGGACAAGTACGCTGCCGAACATGACGGCAAACAGACAATTGCGCGCTTCAATGCTATCAATGAGCAAATGAAAATGAAGCACCAACGTAAGAACTCCAGATATATGATTACCTACTACGCTCAGATGAAATTATTGATAAGACGTGGTTACGATCGTATTGTTGGTGATATTGCCTTCACAATTACCTCCATCGTCGGTTCCATTATTCAAGCTCTGATTGCTGGTTCGCTGTTTTATAACCTGGGAAATAATACGACTGCTGCCTTCTCTCGTGGTGGTGTTATGTTTTTTGCTCTTCTTTCAATGGCCCTGTCTGAGCTTGCGTCTATTGCCACTCTCTTTGAAAACCGTAAAATCGTTCTCAAGCAAAAATCATACTCGTTTTATCATCCCTCAGGCGAGACTCTCCAGGATGTCTTTACAAGATTACCGCTTAAAGTTCTCACTTGTGCTGCATTTGTGCTTGTTTTGTACTTTTTGACTAACCTGAAGCGTGATGCAGGCACCTTTTTCCAATTTTACTTGATCATTCTACTTGCCACACTTTGTATATCTTCACTTTTTGGTATGATTGCATCGTTGACACCCACCTCAGCAGTGGCTAATTCGATTGCCGGCTTGTTTGTACTGATGATTGTTGTAAACTCTGGTTATATGTTGCCGGCTCCAACTATGCATCCTTGGTTCTCCTGGTTGAATTGGTTGAATCCTGCCTACTACTCATTTGAGGCAATTATGAGTTCTGGATTCCATGGCGTGGAAATGGCCTGCAACTTGATGGTTCCAAGAGGAGGCGCCTATGACGATGTTGCATTTCCTCATAAGGTTTGTGCCTTTGTTGGTGCAACTGCGAATTCGACTACTGTTCTGGGCGACAACTACGTCTACGAAACCTACAAGTATAAGTATGATCACTTTTGGAGGAACTTTGGTATTGTCATCGGTTTTTGGTGTTTCTTTGTTGGCGTCCAAACTGTTGCTACAGAATTTGTGAAGCCACCAGGAGGATCAGGCGATTTACTCTTATTCAAGCGTGGTGCCATACCTGAGAATCTGGATGAAGAAAAGGATGACGAACTTTTTCATGTTGATGCTGTCGATAAGTCGGAATTGGCTGCCAGAGATATTTTCTCCTGGCAGCATGTTGACTATACTATTCCACTGGGTGGTGGCACGAGAAAGCTTCTTGATGATGTCCAAGGATATGTCAAACCTGGTACTTTGACAGCTCTGATGGGTGAGTCTGGAGCTGGAAAAACAACTCTCTTGAATGTGCTTTCGCAGCGTATCAATTTCGGTGTAATCACTGGAGATATGCTTGTAAATGGTAGACCTCTCGATCAATCTTTCAAGCGACGCACTGGATACGTTCAACAGCAAGATATTCACTTAGCCACTGCTACTGTCCGTGAGTCCCTTCAATTCTCTGCCCGTCTTCGCCAGCCGTCAAATGTTCCAGAGGCTGAAAAAATGGAGTACGTTGAGAAGGTTATTGATCTGCTGCATATGAGAGATTACGCAGATGCTTATGTCGGAGATGCAGGATTCGGACTTAATGTCGAGCAACGCAAGAAATTATCGATTGGTGTTGAGCTTGCCGCAAAGCCTGCGCTACTTCTTTTCTTGGATGAGCCAACCTCTGGTCTTGATTCTCAATCAGCATGGGCTATTGTCCAATTTCTCAAAGAGCTAGCTGCGGCCGGCCAGGCCCTTCTTGTCACTATTCATCAACCCTCTGCCACTTTGTTTGAAGAATTCGACAGATTGCTCTTACTTAAGAAAGGAGGACGTTGTGTCTACTTTGGTGATATCGGCAAAAACTCGAAGACCTTGACTGATTATTTTAAGAGAAATGGTGCCCGAGAATGTACTCCATCTGAGAATCCTGCCGAGTATATTTTGGAAGCCATTGGAGCAGGCGCTACTGCAAGCGTTGATCAAGATTGGGGTGACGTCTGGGCGCGATCTCCAGAGTTCCAACAAGTTACTCACGAAATTCAAGAACTCAATAGGGAGCTTGCCTCCAGACCAATTACGGAACAGCCAGAGTTCATGAAGAGAACCTACGCTGCTAGTTTCCTCACTCAGTTTTTCCGTGTTTATCAGCGAACTCTTGTGATGTACTGGAGAACGCCTTCCTATATTCTGGCAAAGTTTGTTTTGATGATTGTTGGTGGTCTTTTTATCGGTTTCACTTTCTGGAAAATCAATGAGTCTATTCAAGGTATGCAAAATGCTATGATGGGCATGTTTTTGCTGACTGTTTTGGCTGCACCTCTCTCAAATCAAATTATTTCGCATGCTGTTGCCGGTCTCGATCTTTACAGAGGCCGTGAGGAAGCTTCTAATACCTTCCATTGGTCTTTGTTACTTATTTGTCAATATCTGGCTGAAATTCCTTTTCACATTTTGTTTTCAACTATTCTTTATGGTTGCGCCTACTTTACGATTGGTTACTTTTCGTCAGCTACGTATGCTGGATTTTTCTGGCTCTCTTACTGCATCTTCTTTCAGATCTACTACCCAGGCTTCGCTCTTATGGTTTTCTATGCGTCGCCAGATGAACCGTCTGCTGCTATCAATCTCTCCCTCTTCTTCACTATGTGTCTTATGTTCTGTGGTGTTTTGCAACCTCAAACACTGATGCCTAGGTTTTGGATTTTCATGTACAGATGTTCTCCATACACGTACTTTTTGGAAAATTTCTTGGGCACTGTGCTTCACAAGCGTCCTGTAGTATGCAGCGAAAACGAATGGGGTTTGCTTACTCCACCAGCTGGAAGTACCTGTTATGAATATCTTCAGCCATTCATGGAGGTTGCCGGTGGTTACTTACGAGAGCCAAATGCTACTGACGTTTGTTCGTACTGTACCTACAGTGTTGGCGATGAATACTTATCGACAGTCAAGATTGCCTTTACTGATAGATATAGAAATCTTGGTCTTTATTGCGTTTACATCGCGTTTAACTTTATCGGAATGCTGGCGCTTTATTGGTTCTTCAAGGAGAGTAACATCTCCATGCCAAAGTTTAACTTTTCGAAGAAGGGAAAGAAGGAAGCAAATCAAAAAGCTGAGAGTGAGAAGCCTGCCGAGGGTGATATTTATAAGCTTCGTGAAGGAGATGAAAATGTGATTGAGAAATCTGAAGGCTCCAGTCACACCAATGTTGGAATTGAAGACAATACCCCAAACGAAAAATCTATTTAGTGTAGTTATTTAATTCGGATTCATACACCTATGGTTAATTATGTCATCAATCAAGTCAAAAATGGTATGGTTGTATTTCGAGAACGTTTACATTTCATCTGAAGTCTATACTGTGAACTCAATATCACTGTTATTTCAAAACAATCAAGGTACCCATTGATTGTGACGAAAGCTGATCAATTCTTGGTAATAAATTATTTCTATTTACATGCAATTGCAATTTAAACGACACCTAGTAACCCCATGTTGCTGGCTAAGCAAAAGAGAACACATAACGAACATGTATTCTTGCCAGTAAACACATCAACAAAGTGCTCTCTTTCTTCGCCTATACCAATGTGCGAATGTTTTACAAAGCAGTTCTCTTTCCACTTTTCCCGATTGCTAAAATCCACCATCACCAAACGCACACTTGACTAGCTGTTTGCTTTACTAGCTCCACTTCCCTCACTCCTTGCTTTCTGCAACTCTATCTCATACAGTACTCTCTCTTTTGCTCTATACACCTTGGACTGCAGATAAAATGAGTTACCTTTTTCTTTGCTATTGACGTCAAAAAGATACTCATATTGCTTCATAATCTTGTCCAACTTGTCTTCAGAGATATTCTTCTCCTCAACGTTCAGGATTTTGCAAGCTTCATCCAATGAAACACCACCAGTTCTAGCGCGGGCAGCGGCGTTTGCAGAGCTCTTCACAGAGGCGCTTGATGCTTGGATGGCAGCCTCTCGAAAAGCCTTTCCAAAAACTTGCGTTCCTGTGATGATTACGTTTATCAATGCTCTATAAGCCATTTGCGTTGATGTTCAGTAAACGGCTGTTGAAATTTCAACTGTTTTTTATTCCGACGAGTATGTGGTGCCCTATCATTGGCGCCACAACAAAACTAAAGTATCAAAAAAATTCCATCTGTAAATGTCGCAGGTGTTGTTTTGCGTATTCACTTGAAGCTGGCTCAAGCTGGCCCCTGTCTCAGTAGTTTGTATATTGCAAGTAAGTTGTCGTCAAGGAGCTGGTGTCACTTGTAGTCAACAAATGCGCGCCCATGTGGTTCATAAAAGAACTATGGAGTTCGCTCGTGACTTGAGCACATGACCAATTATCAAAATAAAGCTAGAACAACAAATTCACTTTATACTTGCGTGAATAAATCAATGAACTAGTCGTTGAAACGTGCTTGCACTGTAGAAATGTCAAACACTAATGAGAATGTCCTCAAGGACATCAAAGTTGAATCCTCCGAAAACATTAACTCTACAAAATTGGCACACTCCCCCTCAGATAATCAACAAGGTGATAAGTTCTTTTCTCCTTCTGTAGCCATACGTGATGACATTTCTTTCTCAGTCAATGATATACCAGCAGTTTCAAGGTCCAGATTACCATCTGAAGCTTCCACTGTGGAGGCTTCTGACTCTGTTAGTGAGAGTCTCGATACAGCTGCGAAACTACAACCTACATCAGATGACGGAACAAAGTCTCATCTAGTACCATTAAACGATTTTCCGGCAAAAGATGATCAAGAGAATGTTGCTAGGGAGGCTGCCGGACTTGATGCGAATCGTGAAATCAAAGAACCGGCACGTCCTGCATCTTTGTCAGCAGCAGCTGTGACACCTGTTTCGATAGCTCCTGCACCTCGCACACCAGTTGTTTCGACTGCGAACACACCTGTGACATCAAAAAAGGTCACCTTCAAGAGCCCCTACAAGGCTCCCGTCACCGGTGGCAAAGTATATGATTTGGACGCTGGTGTTATTGAATGTATCTGCGGTTTCGATCATGACGACGGTTTTACAATTCAATGTGAAAAATGCAATGCATGGCAGCATGCTTCTTGTTTTGACATTTTTGAAGAGGAGTCAGCACCTGAAGTTTGGTTCTGTCAGAGATGTTCTGATCAATACGTGAAGTACAATTCAGAGATGGCCCGAATGCGACAAAGCGATTTTTTAAACCAAAAATTGCAAGCGGCAGAAAATTCTCCCCCTGCAAAAGGTCGAAGAAAACGGAAAACTTCTCGCGATGGCGATGGCTCGGTCGGTTCTGCCAACTCCGCCGAGGGATCTTCCGCAACCAATAGCTCTTCTGGAAATGCTCCACCCACTCCGAAGTCTTTGCATAATTCTTTCACCTCATCAGAGCGTGGAACTCGAAAAAGCCAAAGCGGGGGACCACAAGATAATGGGCACGGAGATAAAGATCATCAAAGTGATAGTGAAACAGACGCTGGTGATGGCAGATTCGATACCTCTACAGCTTCAGTTCCTTCTTTTATGTCAGATTTCATCAGGTCGAATGATAATTGGGTCAATTCAAAAGCTACCGAAGCTGAACTCTTGGAATTAATGACAAGCACTTCTGATGACATACTTTTCACGTCCAAATCCGAATACTCACAGATTTCATATCCAAAAATTTCAATTAAGCCCACTAATGAAAAACAAAAATCGTTTGCGGGATTTTCCAGGCAAGGAGTTTTTATGGAGTCATCAATACCAAAGGATCGACTCATCATGGAGGTGACTGGAAATGTAATGCTCAAAGCGGAATACAAATCCAATGTTATCAATCAATATCGACAAATGGGATGTCCGCGCTTTGGTGTAACTTTCCTTCCAGTTTCGCAATTGGCGATTGACGGCAGGTATCGAGGCACAGAAGCCTCGTTTATGAGAAGGTCTTGCACTCCCAATGTCAAAGTTAGCCCTTGCGTTATTGATAAATCTGACGTTCGCTTTGCAGTCTTTTCTTTGGTGCCCATCAAACCTGGCACTGAGCTGTGCTGCTCCTGGGATTGGGACCCGCTTCATCCTGCTTCCAAACTAATTGACGGGGAAAAAGCGGCAAATCTACCTGCTGAGGAACGAACGTGTTTGTCGAAAACTGTGGGAAAAATTGATGAAAGAGGAATGGAGTGTGGATGCTCACTGGCTGGCGAATGTGTTCTTGCAAAAATGAGATCAGCGGTTCAAAGAGAGCGATCTACTAGAAATAAGAGCAGAGCGTCAATGATGCCGTCCTTGACACCTGCTTTCGATAGTGATTCATCGTCAAACAAAAGGTCTAGTGAGGACCCTCCAGTTATAGCAGTTGAAGCACCTCAGACGCAGTATAAAGTGACAGCGTCCCCTTCTGTTAGCCACGATCGTTCGCGCACCACTACACCTGTTTTTGAAAAGCAAAAACATGTCGAAATGAAAGATTCCACTGTCCAGACAGAGAAGATCATCAAGAAACTACGAGTGTTGTCGCCATCCACGCCAAAAAGAATGGCGCTTCCAAAACTTCGTGCTCAGATTTATTGGAAGGATAAGGAAAATCATCCCGTAATCACGTCATCGTTTCATTTATTTGATTTTCACGAAGTGGCAGAAAGCTTACGAAAAGAAAACATGCCAAAACCTTTCCAAGAGGGAAACAAAACATCAAATTCCGTCTCAACTGCACCTCGACCGTTAGTCAAGAGGAAATTAACCTTTGCGGATTACAGGAGAAAGAAATCCGAAACGGATCGATAGTATCTGACAGTCATTATATTTATTTTGTCCATTTTGCTATAATTGTATGGTAAAGATTTATTTAATTTAAATAACAACCTATACGGGATACCTACAACCGAGGGACATTTGCTTGTTTAATACAAGGAGATAATTGCACCATTTTGCAATGACATCGTCAGCTGAGAGCACTTCCTTGGAGGATACTCATGAGTATCACCTGAGTGTAAGTTTGTAAACATCTGCGCCAATCTGGCGACAACGTAGGAGGCTTCTGTGAGAGCAAATTGCTGGCCAAGACAAATGCGAGGACCTCCATTGAAAGGGAGATATGCCCAGCCAACCCTTGGTGGATTCTTCCACCGTTCAGGGATAAATACGTTAGCATCCTCGCCAAAATATTCTTCGTCTCGTTGCGTGGCATAAATACAGTAAGCAACTGTTTGACCTTTGCGAATAAAGACAGGGGACTCACCGTCGGGCCCTCCACCAACTGGCAATGTGGTGTCTTTTGTAGATTGTCGCAGATTCATCGGGACAGAAGGATACATTCTTAGAACTTCATTGAGAACCCACTTGAGGTAATCACAGCGCTTTAGAGATTCAAAGGTCATTTCATCAAGCCTAGCTTCATCCCCAAGTCCCCACATATCTCCTACAGCAGCCCTCAGGTTTTTCCATACTTCTGGGTTACGTGCTAGCTCGTACATTGTGAATGACAACAGACCCGCAGTAGTATCACGTCCCGCAATCATAATATTCAGAAGCTGATCCTGTAAGACCTGTGGGTCGCGAGTTTCTTTGGCAAGCTCATATAGAAAAACGTAACCATCAGCTTTCTTTTCGAGCTCTTCAGGAGATAAATCAACAGCCTTCTTGACATAGAAATGAGCAAATTTGTGAACAATACTGGTGCTTCTTCTGAACTCAGCATTGTTGACCATCCAGTAAAACATTTGCGAGAACGCCCGTGTAGCCAGATACATTTGGGCTGTATTGAAAGCTTCAGTAAAAAGTTCCTTTCCTTCAAAATCACTCGGTGATACCTCACCGATACTAGCATCTCTCAATGAATAAGTGGAAGAACCAAACAGAAACTCGGTAGAAGTGTCAACAGTGAATTTGAAAAACAATTCTTGAATATCAAAAAAGCCACCCTTGCTGAGAAGAATATGTTTCTTGAGAGTTTGCACATGAGGCTCGAGCTTTTGAATACGGCCAATTTGATCTCTGGCAAACTGAGGGCGAAGCATAGTACGAGAGTGTTTCCACCCGGCACCATCCAGAGTAAAGATTCCATCACCAAGCAACGGCTTGAAAAAATCATGACGATTTCCAAGAGCAAAGTCTTCAAACTGAGTTGCTAATATCGCTTGTGTGTTCTTTGGAGACTTGGTGAATAAGACAGGAACACTTGCAAGGTTGATGTAAAAAGTGTGTGAGCCTGCACGCACAAATCGTTCACGGGCGAATTCAAGCAGTGTACCCTCTTTCTTGGCCTTTAAAGTCCTGAACAGCATTGGGATAGCGAAAGCTCCAATGTCGGGGAGAGCAGCAGGCATTTTTGTATGCCAACGACGCTTCAGTAAAGCAATTCTAGCCCATTCATAAGTGTAGTAACCTAATAACAGTAAGGCAAGGATTGAATACCACTGGGTGCCATAGTTATACACCCAAGTGTGAACTTGCTGAAGAAGTGAGTTGCTATCAGACATTTCAACAGATCTTTAATTAGACACAATAAGCACAAGCGCGTTCAAAAATAAATAGGGCACAAACATGGATATATATACATTTTTAGAAAACAAGTCAGGATCTGTAGTGCCTTAGTGGCCATCCTCGGTTAGCACACAATCTGGGTGGACACTGCGGGGTGAAAATCCAATCAGTACCTTTTTGGGACTTGTCTTCATCGAATCTGCAGCCCGTTGGTACAAATTTGCAACTCAACATATCTGGGGAGATTGTACCTACCGCAAGCCCACTAAGAGAAGGGCAGAGCAATATGCATTCCCCAGACTTCCAGTTATGACCCTACATGGTCAAATCTTAGAGCTTCATTATTGGCGGGATTAAAAAACAAAGTGCTTGCAGTAAAGATATTATTGATTTTGAACAAAACGACTGTCGTCTACACTCCAGTTTGCCAAATGCCTGTTTCACCGCCACGCCCTTTGAACGGAACTGACGGGCGCTCTGTCCACCCACGGCGGCAAACTTTCTAGACTAATGAGTTGTGAGCATTGGCAGGAGGGAAAAAAGCGGAGCTGAACCCTCCCATGTTTTCGCCACCCACAATATAGTTGCAAATCCTTTTTTGCACATAAAGTTTACACTCAGACCCTGATATCCCTCAGGACATTCGATTGGTACCTGCGCAGTTAATGGATAAAACAGGCAAGATTTCCTGCTCCATGTTCACATGAATACCCCAGGCATTGACCAACCACACATGTTTTATTCTTGGTCACTAGCACACCTGTGGGAATTAGTCTGTCGAAGTTTTGCTTGGCCACATACTCATGTAGCCGACCTCCGAAACATATCTCAGGTAGAGCTCATATCAGAGCGCGATGTTTTTTCAAATTTCTTTTTCATGGGCTTCCTTTTTGAGAAGTGTCAAAGTCAACTAAGGTCACGCTCCATCTATAACATCGCGCGGAGGCGGAAATTGTCCGACGAAACTCCACTACTTGTCCATCCAGAAAGCTTGTTGAGATTTTTAATGTCAGGAGCTGTTCATAGAATAGCCTAAACAGGCCATTATTTTGGGCTAGTTGGCAAAGATCTCTCTTTGCTATCATTCCTCTGCTGGCAGCAATCAATGCAGACTATCCGAGGTTTGAAAATAGCTCCGGATAGTTGAATGTGACACTGGAAATCACCCTATCCTGATGGTGACAGTTCATCGGCGAGGTTTTCAACAACCATGCCAGCCGTTACAGACGTAAGAGCGATTTTTATGAAGGGATGGTGATTTGGATAGCGCCAATGTGTCGAACCAGCCTGGCTTCAGAACTTCTGACACGTTCCATCCGCAGAATCAACACAACGCTGCGGCGTCCAGCATTACTGATTTCGGATTTACAATCAAACCTGGATAAATGCCTCGCCATGCTTCAGCTTGTCAGCAAGAAAATAAGGCTGATTAGAGCATGTGATCAAAAGTTGAGATAGGAAAGAGGTTTGAAGGTGATCGTGGAAGAAATGCCACACATTGTGAATAATTGAGGATATACAAATTCCAATAGCAAAATTATTGCGCATGTATGTGCCATAAGCTAATAGCGCTCTTTGCTGGTGACCACTCATGGGCAAATGCACGCTATAGATTTGGCCAGTCACGTGAAGGTTGTCCTTGATTGCCCCTAACCCCAAGCTTTCATTTCTTAATACGAGATCAAGCTCAACCTGGCCTTCATTCCAACTCTGGTTATTGGTACTTCGTCTTGTCATTTGTTCTGAGCGATTGTGCTTCATCATTGTCAAAATGACAGATATTAGCCCTGACCCGTCGTCTCTCAATGGCCTGTCTATCAATGAAAACTCGTCAGCTCTGTTGTTTGGCTTGGTGGGACTCCCCATAGCTCTTGTGACGGTTCTGTTGTTTTCTGTCTACTCAGTTCATTTGCAGCTTTTCTCATTACTGGGAAATACTGTTTCTATTTCATTGACATATTCAAACATTCTTTTCATTGCCGCTCTTGCTGTCCTCGCCATCTGGATGACTATCCGCTATCGCATCTTGACTGTGTACTCTAGACTTCCTCCTGAGCCCGCTAGAGATGAGCCAAAGCTGGATATTTTCCTTGATCCCAGAGATGATGACGATGACTATTCAAAAAATATCTCTGGATACCTTGATGATTTCCTGTCCGCAATCAAGATCTTTGGGTACCTTGAGCGTCCTGTTTTCCACGAACTAACTCGTCATATGCAGACGCACAAGTTAGAGGCGGGTGAATCGATCCAATTGTCCGATGAGCAAGGATTCTCCATCGTCGTTGACGGTGCAATCGACATTTTCGTGAAATCCGGTGGTATCAACACTTCAACAGCAAACTCAAGCAACGTGCGCAAGTTTGGGCATGACACGTACTACTTGCTAAACCAGGTCAAGCGTGGAGCTCCTCTTTCGTCACTTTTCACAATTCTGGCCCTGTTTACTGAAGATGTCCAGCTGAACGACGATTTAAAACGAGCTGCTGCTTCTGACTTCCCTTTTCAAAGCCCTGCTCCAGTGCCACAAAAGGGAGAAAATGATGACGTAGAAACGCATTTGCTAGATCCGAGCCCGCAACTGCCGAGCAAAGGAAGAACAACCGGCCGAGAGAGTTTCTCGAGTCCCGAAAATGGAGCCGCAAAAGCACCTGCCCCTTCGTCGGCTTCATATCCAGTTTCTTCTTCTCCTGGTTTATCGGAGTTTAATAGATCTAGGCGAGAAGATTCATTTTCTGATCTTCGACACGGTGCAAACCATTCTCACCACAGTCACCAGAATTCTTCTTCTCAGGATCAAAACAACAAGGTCTTCAAGTTTGTTTCGAATTTCGTTGCTGAGGCTACTGTACAATCAACAATTGCCGTTATTCCGGCTGCTACGTTTCGTAAAATGATTAGAAAGTATCCTCAAGCGACAGCACACATTGTTCAAGTCATTTTAACAAGATGCCAACGCGTCACACTTCACACAGGTCATTCTTATTTAGGTCTCACTCCTGAGATTTTTCAGACCGAAATTGCCTTAAACCGCACTGCAAGGTATGAATTGCCCAATTATTTGAGAGAAGCTGCAGTAAGATGGCTCAAAAAGAAGCATGCTGAAGAAGATCCCGAAAAGGAGTCTGTGACTCTCGAGAACTCGTCTCAAAAACAAAAGCATCACCCTCATCATTCACCCGGTAGTGTTCCTGCTGAGCAAATACCACCTGCAAATCCACATGATACTCTTTTTCGTACAACATCTAGACATGTCATTCTTGAGCCTGACACAACGCACCCAGGCGACCTACTTTCTCATGTTCCTCTCCCTAAAAAAGAGATCTTTCATGGTATTTCTGTGCCTTCAACTGCAAATACCACACCTGAGCCCTCTAATCGTAACGCTTCTGATGCAAAGGGTTTATCGAGGTCGGTTGGTGATAAGGTAAGAATAATCTCCACAGATGAGACAGAAGAGTCAACTCTTAGGGCAACGTTAGCGGAGTGTATCTTTACAGTTATGGGTTTGAACGGCGTACTAGTCAGCGCCACAGGTACTGCAACTAAGAGTGGCACACCATTAGCCGGCTCACCTGCTATTTCTCCTGTAGCTATGGATAGTTTTAGAGACAGACTGGATAGTAACAGGCGTGGAAGTATCGGATTACTTTCCAGCCTTCAGCAATTGGAAGTTGGTGGCGGATCGTCTATTGATGATGCAAGTTCCGTTACATCGTCCGCAATTACTGGTTTTACATACGAAGCAGCATTACAACGAGCCTCGTCAGCCATTGAGCTTATATTGCAGAAAAAGGACTCGGTTCTTGTACACGATGGAGATGCAAACCCGGGAGTCTATTACGTCATCGATGGTATTCTTGAAGTTGGTCATTATGATAGGAACAAAGTGTACAGAGAAATTTACACAATTCACCCTGGCGGTATTGCAGGTTTTCTCGGATCCATCTCTGGAGGGCACAAGTCAATCGCGGAAATTCGTGCAAAGACAGACTGCTACCTTGGATTTTTACCACAGTCTACGCTCGAAAAAATTGGCGACAAATACCCGCTTTATTATTTAAATATGGCTAAGACACTGACCTCTGTACTGACACCGTTCATTTTCAATCTTGATTTCGCAATGGAATGGGTACAGGTTAAAACTGGTCAGGTCATCTTTCATGAACGCGATGAGGCAGACTCCATCTATATTGTGTTGACTGGTCGTTTAAGAGCCATTCATGAAAGAAAAGATAATAGTACATTAACAGTGCAAGGCGAGTTTGGACACGGTGATTCTATTGGTGAACTTGAGGTGCTTACGGAAACAAGTCGACCTTTCACATTACACGCAATTCGGGACTCCGAATTGGCAAAATTTCCCCGTCACCTATTTGAGGGGCTTGCTCTTCAACACCCGTCAATCACAATCCAGACGTCAAGGCTAGTAGCGTCGCGAGTGCGAAAGCTCTTAGATGAAGCCCAGATGCGGCCAACTGGTGGCGCAGGTATTCCAAAGTACAATAACTTTAGAACAGTCGCTATCATTCCTGTTACGACTGGACTTCCTGTCGGTGATTTCGGGCAGAAGCTGTTCAATTCTTTTGTGGAAAATGGAAGAAAAACGTATCTGCTGGATAATGCGAGTGTGCTTTCTTATTTGGGACGCAACGCTTTCAACAAACTTGGCAAGTTGAAGCTATCTGGTTACCTGGCAGATCTTGAAGAAAGGTACGATACTATTCTGTATGTTGCAGACACTATTGTCACTGCTTCATGGACACAAATCTGTTTGTCACAGGCGGATTGTATTCTATTGATAGCATCGGCACTATCACCGCCTGAAGTTGGTGAATATGAGCGCTTATTGGTTAAGATGCGTACTACTGCTAGAACCGAACTAGTACTTATGCACCCTGAGAAAAGTGTCACACCCGGTCTGACATCCTCTTGGTTGAAAAGCCGTACTTGGGTGCATGCGCATCATCACGTACAAATGAAAGGGCTGGCATCTAGTTTGGCAACTTCAAACATACCAGCGAATAGAAAGAACCTCAGAAAGATTATAAAGGATCGCGTTCTGACGCTGCAGTATGAGCTTGTGGGTAAATACCGATCAAACCGGTTACCAATTTACTCCAATCACTACTTGCATAAAAATGACTTCAACAGATTGGCTAGAATTCTTTCTGGAAATGCTGTTGGGTTAGTCTTGGGTGGTGGCGGTGCAAGAGGTGTTGCCCACATAGGGATCATCAAAGCCTTGGAGGAGAATGGAATTCCTATTGATATGGTTGGTGGCACATCTATTGGTTCATTTGTAGGAGGACTGTACGCTAAAGATTATGACCTAGTTCCCATTTATGGCCGTGCAAAACACTTTGCTGGCAGGGTTTCTAGCCTTTGGAGAATGGTGTTGGATCTGACATATCCGGCTACTTCTTATACTACTGGTCACGAATTTAATCGAGGCATCTGGAAAGCATTTGGTGAATCAAGAATCGAAGACTTCTGGTTGCAATACTTCAATAACACTACCAATATTACACATTCTCGTATGGAAGTCCATCATTCGGGCTATGCATGGAGATATGTTCGCGCGTCTATGAGTCTTGCAGGGCTTCTTCCTCCTCTCACAGATGGTGGTTCTATGTTACTTGATGGCGGATACGTGGATAATTTACCAGTTAGCGAGATGCAACGTCTAGGAGCTAAAGTTATTTTTGCTGTAGATGTTGGATCCATTGATGACACCACGCCGATGTCTTATGGAGATACTTTAAGCGGTCTTTGGGTTATTTTTAATCGATGGAATCCATTCTCGTCTTCTCCAAATGTTCCTTCTATGGCAGAAATTCAGTCTCGTCTTGCATATGTTTCGTCAGTTGGAAGTCTGGAAACGGCAAAGACTACCCCAGGAGTTTTGTACTTAAGACCACCAATTGACAACTACGCGACTCTAGATTTCGGTAAGTTCGACGAAATTTATCACGTAGGCACTGTTTATGGCCATCAGTTGCTGAAGAAGTGGAAAGAGAAAGGTGTAATTCCAAGGATTCCTGGGTCGAGTTACTCCAAAAACAACATTAGTCGTAAGGTGATGACTAGGCGAAATTCTATCTAGAAATCTGTACATCATTTTTATCTTGTACACCAACTCTCGTGAAAAACTCCAAATTTCATTAGATGATTATTATATAAATAAAATTGCCATTAAAAACTGTACTCAGTCAATAGTAGGGCAAATCAAAATAACAGCGTCACCTCTTACAAACAACATGGCAGATCGCTTCTTGACAGTCTGGGTTAGATACGGCTAATAAGACCAAAAAAAGGAAAAAGATTGACTCACCTTTGGAACATCGTCTTCAATGCTCACGATAGTTTCTTCCACGTCTCCAAGCACCAAGTTACAATGAGGATCAAATCCATGTAATCTACCTCGGAGTTCTCTTGCGCCTCGCAGCTTCACAAAGACTTTCTCATTCAAAGCCAAGCGAACAAGATCTAAAGGTTCAACAATGTCTGAGGACATTGTTTTAAAATAATGAAATTCGAGAACTGGCAATGTGCAACCCAGGAAGATTTGTTTTGCTGAAATTGGTCACGTGATTTTTGTTGATGGTGATTCCGCACCATTCGCAAAATCTTCCCGGTTACAGACAGAGTGAAATATTTCCGCTATTTTTCGCAACGGTCATTTTATAACCTTTCTGCAGAAAATGGCACTTGGGCTGTGTTCCAGAAGAAAGTTCTCACGAGCTTTTAGCACGGGGTTGGTAAGTCTCGCTCGCACGAGGCCCACGAATACAAACCTGCGCTTAAGACCACCAGTACCTCCTACAGTTCACAACATTGAAACACCAGAAGATCATCCATTATGGCAATTCTTTCCAGGAAAAAAGTTCATCAGGTCTGTTGATGAAATTCAAGATAGGGGAAGACCTTGGTCAATTCCTGAGCTCAGACGTAAATCATTTGACGATCTTCATACCCTATGGTTTGTTTGTTTAAAGGAACGTAATATTCTTGCAAAGGAATCGCACATTTTCAAAACATGGGGTAAAGATGTTGATCAGATCGATGAGTTTGCTAACAGTATGAGAAAGGTGGAAGAGACCATGTGGAAAATTCGTCACGTCTTGAGTGAGCGAAATCATGCTTGGAAAAACGCTATCGAAAACGTTGATTTGGCACCAGTTGTGGTCGAATTTGAAGAAAACTACTTGGCAGCTGATGATGCTTCCGATGCTGAAATGGAGGTTCAGTTGGAGCGATTTCTCAGAGCTTTTTTTGGTATCAATCCAGGTCTGGAAGATAACTTGGCTGACGATCATGTCATCCAAGGAATTTACTTTGCAGCAAATGCTAAATTGAAGAGGTTTTCCCAGGATTTGACAGATAGCACTGTTGATTCTGCGAAAGACATCAATGAAGCCTTTTTGCTCTACAATGCAGAGCACTCTCCAGAGGGTATCCAAAAGGCAGTTGACACGATAAAGACTTATAGAACTGAAGAAAATTATCCAGTTGCAGCTGACAATGAGGCTGAAGTGTTGTCAAAGTTGATCTTGTTGAGTCGTCAGGAAGACTGAGAGTTACATCGTTGCTAATCTGGAACAATAATTCGCTAGCTTATCATTGACGAGTGCATTGTGATGAGTGCTCCAGCTCGTAATTTGCACAACTATGCGACCCAACGAATCACTAGCAATAACGTAACTTGTAAATAGTTTATTTTATTTTAACCACAAGGTTTGTAAGTATGTCTGGCTAGATGATTCCCACAGGAACATCGTCAGCTATTTCTCTCAATCTCGCCTCTCTTCCACCATGTGTTATTGCTCCGAATCGGCTAAATGGAAAGACAACGAGCTTGGCTTTCCCTAATACCAAACCACTTGAAATAGGCCCAAAATTGTTACTGTCGACAGAATGAATATTATCTCCTTCAACCCATAAATGATTCGGAGGTATGTTGCAAAACTTTTTTGGATAGGTGCTCAGTCTGGGTACTACAACGTCGCCATCAACCCCCAGTACTCGTTTCACAAGAATCTTCTCAGGCTCCTTAGGAGACCTGAATAGAACCACATCACCAACCTTTATATTACTCTTATCTCTCGATAGCAATAAGATATCAGAATATTTCGACTCAACAGGATTTAGAGATGGGCTCATTGATTTCCCTCCAACAAAGCTAAGAAATGAAACAGTTTCTGTGAAAGTAAATACTACCGGGATCCATGATACTGCTATTATGTACGGTTTGAGCGGTATCGAATTCCACCGCCAGGGAGGCATTGACAATGGTTATAGTTTGAATCGATTTGTTTTCGAAATGCTAATAGGCTCGCCGAGTAGTGAATGACGACAGCTAGACATGCCATGGTCAAATAGCCCACATAGTGGCGCTTGGTTTTGAAAAATGAGTTTACACATCAGCTAGCTAATAAACAATAAGTAGATGTGAGGCAGCTAATTGGTTAACTGCTACTTACATTTCATTCGTTCTCAGCTACGCCAGTGTCTCACGCTCTACTCTATCGCCATGTACCTCGCATCAGGTATTATGTTTCCGGTTTATTTTAATTAAGTGACCTATTATGAGGTATGGGTGCTAGATGAATTGAGGGTGTTTTGTAACTCTGAAATAGTATTTCTCCTAGTAGATCTGTTTCAAAAGTCAATGGAGGCTATCAAATCACTTTCCGTTCCTCTCCGATCATTAAAGCTGCCGGCGCTAAAAGAAATTTGTGTAGATTGTGGTTTACCTTCGTCTGGCACTAAAAGTCAAATTGCTGATATCATAGAATCATGTACTTATAACAAGCTACGAGATTCGTCGACCATCATGTCGATAGATATGGGTGTTCAAAACCTTGCTTATTGTTTGCTGGAGGTAAAACAGATTCCTATCATCCGCAAGTGGGACTTGGCAAGAATAGATGGCGAGTCATTTGAACAACCGATGTTTGCATCATCTGCAGTTGGTTTATATGACAGGCTATTTCCTTCAACTTGTGATGGCTTTTCCAACATACCGGACGTTATCTTGATCGAGAAGCAAAGACTTCGATCAAATGGTCTCAAGAACATCCCGGAGTGGATTGCTCGCGTCAATTTACTCGAAGCAATGCTGCATGCTCTGATAGCTCATAAAAACGCATCTACTGACAAAATAGTTGACAGTGTTCTTCCAGCTAGAGTAATGTCCTATTGGATAAGAGACGATAGAAAAAGCGAGGGAGGGAAAGTAACAGCAAATCAAAGATATAAGCTGACTAAAAAAGCAAAAACGAATTTGGTCGAAAAGTGGGCATCCGATTGTGTCAACCTGCCATTTGACTTTGGCGAATCGCTCCAGGGATTCAAGGACTCCACAAAAAAAGATGATTTAGCAGATTCACTATTACAAGGACTAGCATGGATCAATTGGAACGAAAATCGACAAGTTGTACAAAATAGATTGCTACATATAGAAAAGGGACTCTCCAAATTGTAATTGCGCAAGCGTTGAGATTTTTAACAAGTATCAGTGAACTGGAACCGTTTTCGGGATGATTGTTGATGTTAATTTCGTGGTGGTTGAGCATCTCTAGACTTATGAGCTCAATCGGTTCATTTCGCCTTCCACGTATCACAGAGACGAGGTGACAATATCCATGCGCTTAGCGACCCTATCTCTAAGTTGTTTTGTCTCGCCAACTCACAACCAATTAAGAATTTACTTCGAATCATCACGTCTGCGGTAGTGCTGATTGTCGTTTTGCTTTCTCTTCTCGTTTGTTCTATCAATGTCTTTGTTTCGCCATGCAAAGGAAAGCTTCTGCAACAACAGTTGAAAGACCATTTCAGATCTGGGATCACTTTCAATCCCCAACTTTTTCCTTTCAATACTTCCACAAATTAACTGACTTGGGTGATTTAAAACGCAACTGACTTGAAAGGTGGCAGTAGCTGAAGGCGTCTTCAGAAGTTCGATAGAGTTTCTACAATGCTCATCGTTTGCGGGGTATGACTGCTGAGACAAGAACAAAGTCTAGTTCACAGGAAATTTAACTAACAATGACATCCAGGTTACCAACTATGTGCCTTCGCGGATGCATCGCCTTTGTTTGTCAGAATGGAATCACTATTCCTCATGTCTTTTCACAAAACTAGTTACTGAGTGGGCTCCTGAATGGAGTGCGACAAGGTTTCAGCCCAAAAGACTTGATACGTAACGTAAAAGCATCGACCTATATTGGTGCGTGTAACAACACTTGGTAACTCACAAAAACCTATCTATGCATCTCTCCTGCGTGCCAATTGACCTGGCTTCTTTTTGGTAATTGTACCAACACCAGGTCATGTGATCATTGGCCAACCGCCAAACAGTGCTTGCACTCCGTTCATGGCCGCCGACACCACTTACTTGGGTAGAGACTGACAAATCTCACAACCAAAACACCGCTTCAACCAATGGGATCCCAACAATCAAAGCCCGATGAACCGAAGGTATTTTATCCAAAAACTCCAACAGAGTTCTCCCCTAATCTGCTGAGCAAGTTGGACTCCTCACTAGAATCACAATATACTCGCTCACAGTATACTGAGAAATACATTTCAGATCGAGTCGCCGAAGAATTAGCAAAGATTGAGAGTGAGGCCCAAGCTAAGGTGGCAGATTTCAAGAGCAAGTTGAGCGATAGCAAGACCGAGTCTGCCGATGGCCCCTCATCTCCTGAACTTTTGGCAAAGTTGAAGGAATTGAAAAACAAATTGAATGCAAGGGAGTCACGAGGTATTCTTTCAAAGGACATAGAAGCATCAAGAACTGCAGTTGTCAACTGCTTAAAAGATAACAAAGAAAGACCGCTCAACTGTTTGGAGGAGTTCGACGCATTGAGAAGTAAGCTCCAGGAGTAGTTGGAGCAAAGTCTCTAGCTATTTATGATATTCTCATAGTTTATCTGTACTAAATAATATACATCTTTGAGATTTTTCTCAGAACTGCACACAGACTAATCTCACTATGCGGTGGTACACATTTTTACACTTTTAAAGGAAATGAGAAGGTTGAATACGAAGAGAAGATTTCACTAATCGAAACAGATTGAAGGGTAATTGACAAACAGATTTTTGAACATCCAAACAGTAGCTAGATGATTGCATTATGGTATACAACCACAATACATCCAGTTGCTGTCATGCCAGGGTGTCTGTTCTGAGTCAAACTGGTCCGTGTTTTGTTTGGCACATCAGCCTACTTATTTGCAAAGGGTAAAACACAGCCACCATCACTCATCCTCTGAGCTCCTTCTCTCTGTACAACAAGATCAAAGCCGAATCTGACTCTCCACCTCCAGCGAGCTTTTCTATCGTTGCCTGATCAACAATGGTAACTTTGTCGTCATTGAACTTGTACCATTCGTCAAGCTCATCGTCGTTCTTACGCCAACACTGGTAGTGCCCAGCATCTGCAGATGGACCCTGATGAGACACGACAGCAAATAGTTCATACAATCCTGTTTTCGAAGCACCCGTATCAGCGAGGATAGAGGGTGCAACCGTGGCATTCAACTCTTTTTGCATTTCAACAAGCCTTTCGCTTGAAAATTTCTCGTCAGAAATGTGGGTGCCATCTTGTGCGTCATCTTGTAAAACCAACTTCTTCTTCTTTTTAGCCTGTATATAATGGTCCTCGATATCCTTTGAAAGTTCGTGAAGTTTGTCACGGGCTGGAGCAAGCTGTTTGGCATAAGACTCTTCGCACACGTCAGTCATGTCCAAGATGAACGGGAATGCCACTTTCCTGAGAATTTTTGACTTTTTCTGCGTATCTCTGCGCCAGAAAAAGCGAACGTAATTGATGGCCAAGTACTTGGGGAGACGCACAATCTTTGCCGTACGCTTAAAAGCAGCATCTCTTCCAAGAACATCCGAGTGCCTTTCAATAGTTTCATCAAATGTGAGCCCCTGCTTCAGAAAATTTGTTTTGATTGTTATGTGGCATGCCAACTTGGTGAAGTCCTCAAATCCCCTCTGAACGGGCTCCTCGGTCGTTTCCTCACATGTCAGTTCTGTTTCAAAGCGCCCACCGAAATACCGCTTTACAAATTCCGTGTCTGCAAGTTCATTACTCAGGCTGTACATCACTTGAGACCAAAGTTCTTCCGCATCCTGCTGTTTGTAACCACCGTGACGATCTTGCTCTGCAAACTGAGGATATTGCTCCCTAAGAGCAGTCAGAAACGCCAACGGAAAGTAGCCAGCTTCAGATTTATTGGCACCTAGGCCATTGTAGAAGTTCGCCAACGCTCGAGCCAAACCTCTTGATCCTGGTTCTTTGAGCGCTTGCTGAAGTTCGGGGACACCACGCAAAGCCTGCAAGGAGGCATTCATATAGCAAGTATTGCCAAGGTTGATAATGCCAGATGGCAAATGTGCAGGGGCTTTCTCTTCACGCGATTCAGCAGCTGAGGACGCCTCCGGCGCACTCTGATTAGCTGGAGCAGCAGGCAAATCTCCAGCCGTGCCTATCATCATGAGCATCTGGTTGGGTTTAAATTTGAAAGTCTTCAAGTCCGCATCGTCTTTCAAAGCTCCTCCTTTGACAAGAATCTTCTGGCGCTCTGGAGGAACTCCAGTCACAGAGAAAAGCTGAGATTTAAGAACTATGCCCGGCTCATTGGTGTCCACATTCACCTCAAAAGTTTTACCAGCGTGTTTTATTTTTAAGGGAATTTCTGACATTTGAATTGTTGTTGAACTGGAAAGTTACGTCGCTGTGCTTCTTAGTGATGGTGTGGCGCTGGCGGCTGGTACCTACCGGTCTTATGTAATAAAAGGTTACCATCTGTGAAAAGGCTGACAACAGTGCTGAAGGGAAGCACTGTGACGAGGTATTGTAGGCTATTTTCCGAGAAAATATCAACTACTCAATTCTTATAGCTAGCAGTTCTCTTCCCACGTCTCAGTCTGGGAGAATACCAGTCTCCGAATCGACAAACTGTTGGACTCGCTAAAGCGGGTGAAGGAGGCAGGCTTTATCGCGATCGCCCTAAATAGGCAATTTGTAGCCAACATCGATAATTTACGTTTACAATATCGTCATTACAAATAAAGCTCAATGTCAGGTTTGTAGAGCTGCATTTACAAAGCGGGTATACCAGGGATGTGTTTGGCGCTGTAATCCATTCCTATTTTCTCAGGTCGCTTTCATTCCTGGCGTGGTTGTGTCTCCTCACTGTGATGCTTTCATTATCAATCACACCTCCATCCATACTTGCAATGGCCCTCTGAGCGGCATCGAGGTCATAGTAAACCACTTTGCAAGTTGATTTGCCCCTTGCTTGATTGGGCGTGGGAAAGAACTCTACATAATCTATAGTTCCATGGATGCCAAAAATTTCTCGAATATGCTGAGTTGAGACGTTGTCTGTTATGGGGGAGACATACACGGCAGGCATCACAGGCGAGTGCAGCTTACTGCCGAGCTGGGTGGAATTTTTCACAAGCGTCGATGGTGCGCTAAAATCGAATAATGCCCGAAAATTTTGATACTTGTCCCAGTCATGGCTTGGGGCTGCATGGGAGGGTGTTAGCCTGCTGGAGGCGAGTTCTTCCATTTTATCTCAACACGGTGTTTTTGAGGCTACTTAGCTTGGCTGACGCATCCCGTACCGTATAGATTGGAGGGATCGGAGCTTGCTGGGCTTTTATCGGGAAGGGCAGTGATCTACCGAACCTTTCGAGACCGACAGCCGGGGTAGAACTCATCGTTGAAGATGACAGCCCCATAGAGAAGGATTGCAATCGCATTATTAATAAGCTAGTTGTATTGCGTAAAAATTGAATGACATTTGAACGACGTTTTGCCTCGCAGCCGGATCCCGGGGGCAGTACCCGTCACTGGTCAGAGGCTCAGGGGAATCTGTCGTTAGAGCCTTCGGCTATGGCTTCAACGCCCGCATGTAAGCCAAGCTAGCAAGCCAAACGCTCCCTAAAATTAGCTGCGTGGGTCCCGAGCAACAGTCTGCGAAAGGTTGACCAGTGCAATTAGCCCCTAGGCAGGCAAAAGCATGTGCCGGATGATAGTCATCCGATCGCGGGTCGATGAATCTGGCTTGCCATAGCGAGGGCTCCCGTTGAGGAGTAGTGTCTTCGATCGGGTGCGTGCCCGGTACTGGGTGTGAGAGTATGCCCGCTGGTGGCCAGCTCTGAGGCAGCTCTGAGTCAGCTATCTCCGGGTAGCGGAGCTAGCTACATTGATCGGACAATGCTTAACTGTTGGTATTTTGTGAGGGGTTGGCGTAAAATGAGCGGAGACTGACCGTTTCCAAAAAGCTAACCAGCTCTGCTATCTGCCGACGTCGAGACCCTGTCTTGTCGTGTCTTGTCTTGTGTTGCGTTGTCTCACATACGCTGAGATGCGCCCATAGTGTTTGCCTTGTGCGCTTAATCCCGCCAGGCGCGGAGCTGCGGGACTTTCACAACTGTATCTAAAATCTTGGGCTTGTGGAATAAAGGCAGTACCAGGGTGTGCCTTGTCTAGAATTTGAAGCTAAACCTCATTTTTGTCCTATGTATGGGAACTTTGGGTACTTCGCATTGCTTGACATTTGGGAGCGCTTGTAGGGACAAGCAGGGAAGGCAAGGGCTAGCCTCAAAATTTAGACAGCTCGAACCCAGTGGACCTGGAAAGGGCAGGCAAATAACTAAGGCAACCAATTGACCAGGGTCTGTTCCCCTCAGTTCTGAGCGCTCTTGCTCAGTTAGCGGGTAGCGCATCTCCAGCACCTCTGCTTGTCCTCGGTCTCCCATGGCAGGGCTGGTCTCGGGAAAAATAAAATTCCGGCGACGGCAGCGCGAGCGGCGGCAACAAAGCCTGTGGCCTCGGGACAGTAATTTCTCATGATGGCAGATAGCACAGCCCAAGACGTGAAACAACAAGTAGAGAGTTAACTAACCTGCTCAGGAAATTCAGTGCTTTCTGCCTTTTGCTAGTAGCTGGTAGATCCAACGCCCTCGCCGATGGAACTGAGATCTACTGGCTCACCACAGTTGGTAGCCCCCCACTGGGCACAGCTAAGCAATTTCAGGCAACGACCAAGCACCATTTGTCGCGGCAGACATACGTTGGGCATGCGCGGCGCTAAAGAGGCTGCGGTCGGTCACTATGGTAGCCAGTGAACAGCCATCAGGAAGATTCAACTCAAGATAGTATTTACATACTAGCTATTGCTGGTTGGTCTTTGTTAGCTCTGCTAATCTAACCAGCCGAAACGGCTAAACCTTAAGAACTGCAAGCATGGACTTGCATGCATGGTTTCTTTTGGGTACTCTTTTAGGTTCCATTTCTCATTGCTTTTTTGAATCTAGGATTGATACCGAGCACTAAAATCGTCCCGAGCCCTTAAGAAACAGAAAACGTTTGGGCTGCGCAGCAAACTGAGAGCCGAAAATTTTCTTGACTCAGCTCAGCTGTTCTCTTTTATTGCTTGTATTTTGTGAGGATTCGGCATCTCGTCTTCCGTTGGGCAATGCAGTCTTGCTTTTTTATTTTTTTGTGCATCCAGTGGGTCAATCCTTTCTACTTGGGTCCCAAAAAAAAAGACTGCCACACCACTGGCTGCTAAGCATCGTCAGGCATATAAATTCAGTCTACCTCGCCAGCCAGAAACCGCCAGGGTTTTGCAGCTTGTTGGTTTAGGTCCGTCGCTGGTTTGCATTGTTTATTTTTGTTTTTTTGTTTGTTTTTGCATTTTGAGTGCATTGCTGAATATAAATTCCCTCTGTTGCAAAAAGCCTCCTTTCTCGGCTGACTTTTTCAAGCATATAAACTATCGACTGTGCCAAACCTTCGCCATTGCTGTCGGTGAAGCTGCCTAACAGCCACTCAACAAAAATTGGAAAGCCACTCAGAAAAGCTAGCCAAAGGCTTCTTAACAGAGTTGCTCTACTTACCTGCTAAGCATAGCTGTTTGAGAAAAGCATCTGGAATTTTCAGCTCACATTTTCGCCTAAATATTGTGCCAATTGCTACAAAATATCAGCTGCTCGAATTTCAAACATTAGCCAATTGGGTCCACTCAGTATTGATTTTTGTGCCTCAGTTAATCTTTGCAGGATTGCCGTTCTTCACTAGTCTCACCATCCCCTGAGACTACCCCCTAATTTTGCATTTCATGTCCTCAATTTTCCCCACCCCCTCTTTACCGCCGGACTTGTATCATCTCTCAACCTATGAAGATGGTCAGTTTGGCTCTTTTAATGCCTTGCCGGACTTGGTATTAAACTCTGCATTTGAGGATGAGTTCTCTGAGCTTTTGACCTCAGACTCTTCTTCATCCGTTTCTCCACTAGTGGTTGACGATCCACTTAGGTTTGCAGCGCCAGACTTTTCGAGCTTTTCTGATGCCACAAAGTTTCCTCTAGCAATTTCGCCAGACTTCTCTCCAGAACCATCGTCTGATTATCCTATCAGACCGCAGAAAATGAAGCGTTCTGCGACATATCACTACCTTCCGCGACGTGAACTGGAACCTCCTCCACGGTTAAGATCGAGAAAGTCAACTGTAGGCCTCAATTTTGTGATTCAAAACGGCCGCGCAGCAGTCAAGCCAGCTGCAGACATGGGCTCTGGTAGTCCTCCTTCTACGGCCAATAGTGACGCAGTAACAGCTTTAGCATCCACCCTTGCAAGAACGCGGTTGAAACGCAAAGAGTCGCAGCAGCGGCTCAAACGCTCGTCGTCCACTCGCTCTTTGCGCTCGGCGCGAACTTCGCCGTCTCGTTCTCCTTACAAGCAACAGTCCCCGTTAGCATCTCCATACGGATCCGTTGCAGCACAGACGCCTGCTAGGGGAACTCTTGCGCCAACGTATGATGCTATACCAACTCTCAATCAGTTTGCATTCGAGAGTCCTCCATTGGATGCCACCCCGAGAGAGCAGACGTTTGTTTTTAAGGAGTACCAGCCTAAGGCTAACCGATTTCAAAAGCTAAACTAAAGCACATAATTGTTTAATGTATATATCTTGCCTATTAGTATCTCAGGCGTCATTGATTGACGCACACCCCACAACGGTGCCTGAGTAGTGCATTATCCCCCCACAGCGTTATGGAAAAAAAGAAATGGTAACTTCGGGCAACATTTTCATCTTCTCGAGGAGAGCGCCAGCTGGCTGACCCTCACATTCAGCTGAAGGTTGGCAACTCAAATTGAGACAATTTGGCTCGTCATTGCTCCGCCAATTATTGATAACTATGATAATAATCACACAACTACGCATACAACCTTATCCTATCCTAGGCAGCGTTTCCGAGCAGCCTCAGCCATCAACCATTTCCGGCCACATCTAAAATAGGGCTATCAAAACAAGTTATTGGTATTACTGCAACTGGCAGACGTCAACACTGATCAATGTGACGGCTGGAAGTTTCAAGTCAGTTCTTTACGACCTCTGAAAGTTCTTATCGACTCAACTATGCGCAGTGAGCAATTTCAATATGCAGCTGCGAGCTGGGATTATCGCTATGCAGTCCGCTGAACGTACATTGTGGGAAACAAAACCACTCATCAGGCCATTCTCAGGTCTACAAGTGAGGGTGGGGTTTTCTCGAATAAACAAATTGCAAAAGAGTTAAAAAGCACAACAGTTTTCGGGAATCCGAGGACAGAGTGGTGTAAGTGTGTGTCTGTCGATTCAGAGTTGTCCTGCAGCTGCCTTTAGAGGTGAAAACCTTTGAAGGTTGACAGTACAAGTGGAAAAAGAACTCACTTTTTTAAATAGCGGAGAGTAGTGAAACTGCCAGCAATTCTATCTCAATTCAACGATAAATTTCGTCATTTGGGAACGTTCAATAATCACTTTAATGGATTGAAATGAAAGGGAAATCTGGGTTTCTGACAGCAGCGATTGCTACTAAACATGGTGCAAATACGTTCGCTTTTTACAACAGCGCTCACCGAATCGCTATTACTCCTTTACTCAGGTGATGTCTGACACTTTTTGTTGAGACTTTTACCATATCCGGGTAACCAATGATGCCATTTCATTGGGATAAAAAATTCCGAGAGTGAAATGAGTCAAAACAACCAGCAATTGATCTGCATTTCTGTAATCGGCTAGAACTAGATTAAAAAATGTTTAATCAGATCATTTCTAAGAGCTTGACCAAGCGTGCATTTAGCAGCAGTGCTTTTAATTTGACCACACTCAAGATCGGTCTCATTCCAGGTGATGGCATTGGAAGAGAAGTCATTCCCGCCGGACGCTCTGTTTTGGAAGCTCTACATGACGACAAGCTCAAATTTGAATTTGTAGACTTGGACGCCGGATTTGAGCATTTCAAGGAAAAGGGAGTTGCTCTTCCAGACGAGACAGTAAGAGTCTTGAGAGAAGAATGCCAAGGTGCACTTTTTGGCGCTGTTTCATCGCCATCTAAAAAGGTCGAAGGTTACTCTTCGCCAATTGTTGCTCTCCGTAAGAAGATGGGCCTGTACGCTAATGTCAGACCAGTTAAATCTGTTGCTCCTAGTGACAAGCCTGTAGATATGGTGATTGTGCGTGAAAATACCGAGGATTTATACATTAAGGAAGAAAAACTTTTCACTGCTCCAGACGGCACAAAGGTGGCTGAGGCAATCAAGCGTATCACAGAAACAGCATCCGCCAAGATTGGAATTATGGCTTTTAATATCGCTCTCCAAAGACAGAAGCAACGTGATCTTGGTGCCAAGTCATTGCATGATCATCCAGTTGTCACTATTGTTCACAAATCTAATGTCCTGTCTCAGTCAGATGGCTTGTTCCGTGAAACCATCAAGGATGCATTCGCTAAAAACCAAGACAAGTATGGAGACCTTCGTGTTAATGAGCAAATTGTTGACTCAATGGTTTATCGCATGTTCCGTGAACCAGAGGTTTTTGATGTAGTTGTTGCACCAAACCTCTACGGTGACATTCTTTCGGATGGTGCTGCTGCTCTTGTTGGTTCACTGGGTGTTGTTCCATCTGCTAACGTAGGTGACGATTTTGTCATTGGTGAGCCATGCCATGGTTCTGCTCCTGATATTGAGGGTTCTGGAATTGCTAACCCAATTGCCACTATTCGCTCGACTGCCCTTATGTTGGAATTTCTTGGTTATGCCGAGCCAGCTGCTCGCATTAATGCAGCAGTTGATGCCAATCTTCTCGAAGGTGCCGTCAAGACTCCAGATCTCGGCGGAAAATCTACTACTCAGCAAGTTGTGGAGGACATTGTCAAAAGATTGTAGGTGTATTTTATCTAGCTAATAAACAGTCTGGATGCCGCGACCACGAAGCAATATTTATTGTTGCTGCAGGTTTATGATGGTAAATACTTTTCCCTTTTCATAAGCTCTTTTTAACCCAGTTAAATCCAGCTAGGACCTGGCAGGATAAAGTTTCTGAGTGAGCTCATTTCCTATCTCTAGAGAATGATTCTACTAGCCTCTAGATATCTGATAGAAAGGAAAAACTCTGTCCTGCGCACACCGTATCACTTTTCCGCCATGTCGTTTCTCATAAATATCTGGTGATGGCATCAACATAAATCCGATTGCCGAGATTATTTGTCAGCAACCTTGCTTCTGCTGGATTCTGTTGTTTGTAAACTTAAATCTAATCCTTGACGAAAAAGATTTTAAGTGGCTTGTAAACGTTAGCAACAAAGTGTTAGAAATCTGCTGGAATTCTTGATACAAGTCGTAATAGGTCATTTTTCACAGATTATTTCGGTTGCCTACTTTTACCGCCCATGCGATCACAGTCTAACTCTGTCTCTATTGACAGCAGTGGCTCAGAAGTTGAATCAGATGTTGAGGTGTTAGAATCAAAAGATATCAAGGAGCTGCTGAAAGCACCCCCTCCCGATATTATGAAGAAAAGAGGTATAAAGTTCTTTACATGTCCAATTTGCTTTGATCCTCCAGAAATAACAGCGGTGGCACCTTGCGGCCACATGATTTGTTCTGACTGTATTTATCAATCTCTGGCAGCAACAGGTTCTTCCACTAACCGAAAGGGCCAATGTCCAATGTGCAGAAAGCCAGTAGCATACCGCGACATTAAATTTTTGGAATTTCGAACTGAAAAGGCCAAGCTGATCACCCCTCCTACTACTCGTAAGCGCACATCAACACAACAGCGCAAAAGACCGTTACAGCCAAAACCAACTCCTGAGAACAAAAGCACCGTCACCCCTGGTACGTTGATGAATAATCTGACAAGAGAATCCTCTCATGAAGACAAGGGCATTAAACGAGCAAAGAAATCACCATCTGGTATGGTGAATGGATGAGAGGACTCGAATTGGAATGCTTAGTAATTACAGAAAATGATGACCTCACGAATGCGTAAACCGTCAGTTGAGAACAGTCTTGAAAGGGAAAGAACGTGTCATCCCTGGTAAATTTTTGAAGGGGTGGTATGTCTACACGTAGACAAACCTTTTCAACTGTTATGGCAATTATAGCCACTACTCAGGTATCTATTTATTCATGTGACCTTTGCTGCCGTCAGGTTGAGTTCAAGATCTTCACTGTCCAATTCCTCTCGCCTGCTTTGATAGGTATCTTTGTCTACACTTGCCGTTTGTGAGCAGGAGTGATTTTACAGTACCTAATAGTATGCAATGTCCATTACGCCAAGATGTACAATCCCCAGGTGCCAGGCATTAACTCGACCACCTGGTGGCTCATTGTCTCATCTTGAAAATGCTCCACTCTTCATGTTCAGATTGCTTGGTTTCTTTTAACTTCACTGCTTTCACCGTAGCTCTCTGAAATACATTGATGATAATGGAGTGATTTGTACGTTCACCGGAAAAAGTTGAATATAACATAAATATTTGTCACAAAGAATATCCTATAAATATAACATTAAACAGCAGAAGGGCGCTCTGTGCCAAACCTCATATTAATAGAAGGCGCAATTTGAACATTGATGAGCCGGCGTTTCTCTTCAGGGCTGGCTCTACCGAACGCAGCCGGCGCAGTTTGTCCTTTATTGATATTCGAGGTTTGAGCGGCACTAGAGTGTGAGGTGGAAGAACCACCTGAAACAATTCTTCTTCCGAGAAGTTTGAAACGAGAGCTTCGTTTCTTACCAGTAGTTTTACTTCTATTCAAGCTGGTCTCTTGCATTGGCGGTGATGGGGTGACCTTCGATGGAGCATGTGGCTGCTTATCAGCTACAGTCTTTTGCGGAAGCTGCGGAGAAGAAGCTTCGAGGTGTGGTGGTAACTCTTCTGAAGGTGACGGTGTTCTTCTTGAAGAAGAAGAGAACAATGGCGGCGCCTCTGAAGTATTGCCAAACGCATCCAATGCTGATAGTTCCTGTGAAATGAACGAATTCAGAATGTCATCAACAGACTCCAATGGCTTTTCATCATTATCGTCCGAAGCGACATGTTGATATTCTGATGGCACAGGAAAAATGGCTGTCACTGGCCGCTGGCTTCGAGATTCTTTTCTCAACAGACTCTTGTCCGGTAAAATAGGCGTATCATACAGAACATCATCGCTTTCAGTTGGAGAGTCAATAAAACTGTTGACACCACGACCTGGTGCACGCTGAGGAATTTTGATACTGGAGTATCCCGTTCCAGCAGACCGCAGGAATTTGTCTGAAGAACCGGAAGTTTCGTCCTTTGCAGGCTTTTGAACTTTCCAGGAAGACGGGTCAAAAGATAGCGTATTCACGTTACCTGATAACGCCTCCAAAGACTGGGCAAAAGACTCATCTATGAAGCTATCTTCGGCACCAACAACATTTGAATCCACACTTTGAAGCGATGACAATCCGTGGGAATCACTGGATAGCATAGTGTATCGCTTGTCCCAGTCTTTCTGAGCGAGAGGAGACTTTTCAGGATAAGAAGTTGTTTTACTAATAGCACCGCCATCAGCACTGGTAGTTTTTTGAATGCTGTCTCCGTTGGTACTGGTATTGTGGAGCACACCGTCGTCAGTAGCTGGAGCAGCTCCAGCACCATTCTTTGAAGTCAAAACTGAATAAATAGACCCATTTGAGTAAGCAGTGGACGTCGTTGGTGAAGCGGGTTTATTAAGTGGCTGAGAAAAGTCACCAAACACAGCAACCTCTCTTCGGTTCTGCTTTGCAGTATCCTCCAAAGAAGTTTCACCATTGCTGGTCTGCGAGGCAGTTTCTCGCGACACGAGTGTGAATGTTTTACTCGTAGTTCTTCTGAGGTTTGTCGAGTTGGTGCGAGTAGAGGGCTGAACAGTAGAAGGTGTGTGCGGTGCTGGCGAGGATTCTTGAGAGTCATCTTTGGCTAATGCATTCAAAGGCGAGCCAGCTGCAGGGATGGCAGTCGACAGCCTGACATTATTCACCTTTAAGGGTGGGGATGTCGCGCCGAACGAGTCAACCGACAATTGATGTTCAATTATCTTTGGCTTCTGCGACAGATTTTCCTCTGCAGCAACGACAGTAGGCTGTGGCGAAGATGAGTCCAAAGTGTTTATAGGTTGTGCGACTTCATGTTGCTGGTCGTGTGAAATGCCGATTGCTTTCCAAGGATGATTCGCGCCGTCATTGTGCTCGGGTGCACCAGACAGCGTTGGCAGCTCATTCTCCTTGTCGAACGCCGTCAGATCGCGCTCGCTGGCAACGGTCGGCAGGGGAGAGGCAGACACAGACTTTTCGCCTTCACTAGCCTTCCACGGGAACGAATCGGCACGAGCGCGGGGAGTAGCGGCATTTGACGAGGCAGATCTAACGGAGGACGAGGCACTTGATGCACGGGTGGCACTGGAGCCCACCCTTGAGGTGCGTTCACCGCTGTTATTTGACGAAGAAGACCTGACGCCCGCAAAGTCTTGCGACGACTTGCGCGTGTCACGCTTCAGGACATGGATTTCGTCATTTTCAGCATTGTAGTCAGAAAAGACCTCGAGACGTCTCGCCACCAATCCTCCACCTCCGGCGGTTGCGGAGGCCTGGCCGTCAGAGATTTTACGCTGGCGTTCCTTTTCCAGGGCTGAGTTTGTCTTGTATTGATTTTTGACTTTGGGAATGGCGGTTCCGAGACTGGGGGACCTGCTTTTGAGTTTCTGTGTCATTTCTTCTAGCACTTTCGCAGCTTGATCCGCAGCCTCCTTGGTAGACAGTGTCGGAGCGGGATCGTTGGCACTCAGGTTGCTAGTGCTGCTTGCATTTCTGAGTTTCTGTTTTGTCTTTTGCAATTCCTCGAGCGGGATAAACGGGGCGTGGACGTCGCTGGACTGGATTGGCGGCGACGTTGGAGGAGGCGGCGGCGGCGGCGGAGGTGGTGCACTGGGAGCTGCGCCTGTAAAGTCCGGGGACAGACCAGCGGCACCGGAGTCATCCAAAGGTTGGGCCCTCTCGTCAGCCGCGAGGGTGTCCTCTGGCACGCCTTCGGAATGAGTCTGTGTCTGCAGCTGGTCAGCTGCCTCAATGGCAGGCTGCGCTGCATCCTCGTGTGCACCTTCCGGGATAGCTTCTGGGACGTCGGGGACGGGCTTGTCGGCCGCCGCCGGTTCCTCGCCAGTCGACCAGTCGCCCGAGTGTTCGACCGTGTCGTAGAACTGATCTGACAGCTCAGACGCCGCCACAGATGGATTAGGGTTATGTTTGGTGATCTGGGCAGCTGCATCTTGCTGGCCGGGGGCTGGAGCGTGCAGTGTGTGACTGTCGACAGGCTCGGCCGCGGCACTGTCAGTGGGATCGGCTGCGTCTGCAATTCTAGCACGCTCGCCGGCCCCGTCCGTTGGCGCGACCGGGTCGGCGCTGGCGCCGGGATCTGGCGCCGGCGCAGGTTCCCCGGGAGAAGAGGGCTCAATTGCGGTCTGTGGCGCGGGCGCGTGCGGTTCGTCTGCCAGCGGAGCTGCGGGCGACGCAGACGGCTCCGATCGCTCGCGCGTCGGGCTCTGTGGGCTGACGAGCTTGGGTATCAACGACGGCGGCGCGTCTTTTGCTCGAGCGGGGCTTTTTGCAGCCGGCTGCGCGCGCGAAGCGAGCGCGGGCGAGCCGGCCTTTGTGACAGCGGCCGCAGCAGCGGCGACCGCATCGGCCGTCTTTGAATTGCCGTCGGCGGCGGCCGGCGGCGGCATGGACTTGCGCTTGCTGGACTTCTTCTTTGATTGGCCGGGCATGAGAAACGTTCGTTGGTTGTTTTTGCGCTTCGACGTATCTGACTGAGTCATGACAAACGTGGAGGACGAGAGCAAATAAAATACGCGCTAGCGTGGAGAGAGTTTGGATAGATTGTAAACAGACGGCCAATCAACACTCAGAATGCTCACAAAGTACACAGGAAACAACAGCAAGAAATGAGCGACGACAGCACGGAGTAGGTGTGTTGGTTGTCGCAGCTGTTTCGGGGAAGCCTCTATTTTTCAAACACGCAGTGCCCAGGGGGTGGAGAGGGGCAGCCTTGGAAGCCTTAGCGAGCACAGAAAGCAGTGATCTTCTGGGGCAGGCACTGCAGGGTAAAACGCAGCGCTCGCCTCGAGCTGGCCGGCCGGCCAGTGTGCTCGCGCCGGCACGCGCAGCGACCGGACGACACGGTAGCGGGCTCCACGCCGGCTACGTGACGCTGGCGGCTTCGCGAATGCTCGCCGTGAGAGCAGGTGCTGTTTGTTTGCAATCGCTGCTAGACCCCCAACTAGCATGGGCATGTTTCGGCCCATGGTGGGGCCAGCTCGCACACAAGCAGCTTCACCATGGGGCCATCGTTGCTCGGCTATATACGTGGGAAAATAATTGATTGGCAGCTTGTACGGAAGCCATCACAGGCCACAACGCATTGTTGTGCCTTGGCACTCTACTCAATGTCATCTACACTTGTTTCGCATCCCCGGAGCCAGTGCACTCGGGCAGCCCCTGAAATTTCACCCTCCTCCCAAATGCAGTCTTACAGCTTAAGCTTTGCATGCACTTAACCAAAGCGTCGTTGCAGAGACTGTTATTTTGTCTGGCCAAGCTGCATACCAGGCAAGCCCAGAATGCACTCACCGGTAGATCAGATCCGTGTTGATCAAACATTGTATTTCCTGGCTCGTTCTTGATCACTACTGATTGTGCTATTTATCGGAGCCCGTCCTGGCCTCGCCGGATTTTGCTGCATCGCGGCTCGTGTCCGATGGCAGCACCTGTCCCCCCTTGACGCAGAAGCTTTTGACAGACCAGTCCCGGCGGCTCTGTTAGGGCAATGACTCTGCAATGGTTCTGGTGATTCGCTGCCAGCAGAGTCATTGGCGACTTCCAATTGCATTGTCCTTTGCACAAACCATTATTTTCTGCGCGGGTGCCGTTATTTGTGGCTCAGTTTCAAAATAAGGGCTTGCCAGGTGGGTCCTTCCACCATACAGTGGTCTCGCTATCGCGCCACGGGTTTTAATTCGTCGTTCGATCGTGTCTGGGTGGGGGAGCAATGGAAGCCACAACTTTATTGGCGTCATGTTTGTTTGCATGCAAAGTAATGCCATCCATCACGCTAGACAGACAAGCTGTGACCACACAATAGGCTTTGGTTAATCGTGCATACAGGATCATCACTGGCAAACTGTAAATTAAGTTACTCATGCTGAATTGAGTCATCAGTAGCCGCTGTCTGACCCAGGCAAAATAGTTTGGGCTGATGCCGCTATTTACCTCCCCTGATACTTTTCCGGATTGACCTGAACAGATATCGTCAACCACGGGTCATGGTGTTTCCAACCGCTAAAAACCAGGGCACTTGTCAACTAACTCCTGTGTCCGCAGCATATTTGAGTTTCCATTTCTATTTCCCATCTATATGCGTTCGGAGTACGGGTGTGGTTTGGGCAGCCTGGAATGCTTCATTATAACTATATGCCGGTTTGCCGAACACTTGTCAAAATGGAAAGCTGCTGGGTTTAATGTAGTAATCGCACTACCTTGAAAAAAAACATAATAACCTATTCCAATTGAGTCATCTAGTACTCTCAAATTCAGACCCAAAACCGAACTGCCATCTTTGACAGCAGCCCGAATAAGCAAACCATCACATGATCAAATCATGTTCCATCCATTACAGGCGGTAGCTCGATAACAATAAATTGTATAACACATCCAACATCTATCAGTGATAGTGCAAAATAATCAACAGAGATACGGTCTGCTCTGTCTGCTGAAAAATGGAGAATTCATACTACTCGGCGGCTCAGGCTGCTTCCAAGAAGGATAAACGGTTACACAGTATCGGTTACAAGCTGTACCAACTCTCCGATATGTTTGAAAATGAGCGAGATTATCACTACCGAGAAATGTTACGCAACCTTCAAACTTCTCTTTCATCGCTTCATTCTGGAGACAATCCGGAGCTGCAAGAGCAAATACTAGATCTCGGCGAAGTGCGAGATAAGGGTTTGATAGAGCTGTCCGCGTGGAGAGAATATCAGCTTGAGAGGATAGAAAAGGAATATTCAAAAAGTGTCAGCGTGGCAGAAGAAGAGTTCACCAAAATGTCTCAAAAAGTACAAGAGAAACTGCTGGCAAAGCTAGAATATCAGTGCAAGCGACTCAAAGAAGACAAACAGATGCTTGATGTCGCCAATGATCATTCCTTCTTCTTGGCTGAAATGAGTGATGCTGGATCGCCCTTCTTGAATCTCGATAGACGGGTTTCAAGAAGGAGACAGCACGACTATGAAGAAATGTCTGGGTTGTCTTCCGGCGGCTCATCAAAGCGGAGGAGAGGTGGAAATGGCACAGCAGCAGAACCTTCCGATACCCAAGCATCTGATCTAGAGAACATACTGGCATCTCGAGAATCAGCAAATCATAGTAGGAGTAAACAGTGTGTTGTTCAGCCTGCTAAAGGAGATGAGCAACTGGATGACCTAACTATTATCAGGAGAGCAAGAGCCCAAGCCTAACCACAAATTTGAAAAGGTCAACTATCTCTCTTGACATCTGAACTAGTAGATGGGCAATCACGCTGTGATTTTCTGAATGAAGTATAGGTGTGAGCTGTTGATTCCAATATGCTGACTATCTAACAGTTGTCATCATGCACAGCAAATATGATTTGCTGGCAGATCAGACATGCGGGTTCAGGGCTAGAAATAGAGGTTTGATATTAGGAGGCCTCTGCGGTTAAGTTAATGTCACGCAGTCCATCTTATGCTCAGAGCCTGCTATTGATAGCGACTCGATTTGTCAATCAGCCGGCCATACTCTCAGATTGAATTGGACCGCCATGTGTGTTTCCAGGCACCAGATAACAAGATATGGTATAAATTGCATCGTCATTTCTCACTTTCATCAAGTGACCAAAATACAAAGTCCTCACTTGACAGTTTTTACACTGAGCCTATCAGGTAGGTATCTCCGATAAGTGATTACGTCTTCACAATGGATCCTTCACTGGAAAGATTTGCATTTTGAATAACAAAATACAAACATTATATTTTTTCCTACTTCACAATTACATATTTGATATACTAGCATTGAAGTATCTTCATTTCGCCTTGAACTGTTTCTAGGGAGTGATTTTCAATACCGATCCATTCGTATTTCTCTTTCCAGAAAGGGGCAACGCCGACAGGTTGGAAAAAAAATGCACGTTTTGGGCTCTCCAGCACACGTTGTATACACGAGCAACAATACTTCATACCAGCAAGTTTTCAAAATCGTGTCTATTTGATTTCTGGCTTTACTAGAGTCGAAAAATTGCACCTGCGTACTTGAAGATAACTAGTGCATTTATTCATTACGTTATCTTTTGCACGCTGTTTTGACAATCTTTTTCCGGTATTTTACCTAGGGTCTAATCATCCCGTGTGCCCCGCGTAAAAGCTTGGAAGTGTCAGAGCACACAACCCTTGTCTTTTCTATCATAAACCAACGGCCGGTTTTAACTTGGCATCACATCTTTGTTTTACCTTTACGGCACACATTTTCATTGCATTATTTTATCGAGCAAGTGGTGGTACTAAAATTTTTCACTCTTCCTTATCTGATTAGCATTGAGACTTCACCAGGGGACATAAAGCTACACTGAGCAGCACAACATAGATTGCCTGCCGCAACCTATCAACATTACTACATAGACATGCTTCGTCACAAGTGGTCTCTGCAAAAGTGGCCCGTGCTGCCCAGAGGCTCACGAAAATCTTATCTCTCATTGACATTTATGTTTACAGTTTTCGTCCTATACCTTATTTGCATAGTTCCGCATAAGAAGAAGCATACTGCGATGGTCTCTAAACTACCCCCGATATCTCCTGTTAACAAGGTTGACAGTGTCTTTTTTCCTGGGTGTCAAGATCCTATTGTCAATGCTGATGCACATCCAAGAGCAAACGCAGCGATTGTAATTTTGGCGCGAAATTCTGAGCTTCCTGGCGTGCTGCATTCAATGGAATCATTGGAAAGGCATTTCAATAGGTGGTTTAACTACCCGTACGTCATTCTTAATGACCAATCTTTTGATTCTAATTTCAAACGAACAGTCCGGAAGGCAACCAAATCAACAGTTGAGTTTGGCACCATTCCAGGTTCAGATTGGAATTTCCCTGACTGGGCGGACAAAGACGAGGTCACTGAAGCCATCAGAAAGCAATCAGATCAAGCAATCATGTACGGAGGGCTTGAATCATACCACAAAATGTGTCGCTTTTACTCCGGTAAGTTTTATAACCATGAAAAGCTGGCTAAATATGACTGGTATTGGAGAGTGGAGCCTGATGTCGACTTTTTTTGTGATTTGACGTATGATCCATTCGTTTATATGGAGCAAAACAACAAGACTTACGGCTTCAATATCTTCATCAAAGAGCTTGCACAAACAGTGCCGAATCTTTTCAGATACACTGTCGGACACCGCCACCGCGCGGGGCTGGATGGCAAAACACCTTTATGGGATCTTTTTACAATGCCTAATGGAGTTCCAGAGATACGAAATAATGTTCGGGTTCCATCTTCTTCTTCGCAAACGACTACCACTACTGCCATAGGTACTGACGCAACACGCTCTCCTGAATATGAAGCGATTCGTCAATACTTTGATAAGGCCATGCATGTCAAAGTTGAGGACGAGAACAGAATTTCGGTAAATGGACCCAAAAACGACAAGTTTTATTCAGAAATGGAAGGGGAAACGTATAACCTCTGCCATTTCTGGTCCAATTTTGAAATTGCACGTCTAGACTTCTTTCGCTCAGAAGAATACAATGCCTACTTTGATATGCTGGATAGTCAAGGAGGTTTCTGGAATGAACGTTGGGGGGATGCACCAGTTCATTCGTTAGCTGCTGGTCTTTTCCTTAAACCAAACCAACTGCATTACTTTCGAGATATTGGATACAAGCATTCCACAATTCAGCATTGTCCGGTCAATGCTCCCGGAGACAAGCAACTGCCTCACATTCCCTACTTTCCGCAGGGAGAAAACAAGGAATGGCTGCAAAAAGATGAGTACTGGAGACAGTACGATGAACCTCAAGCGGGAGGAGTCGGTTGCCGGTGTCGTTGTGATGCAGAAACAGAGCGCCGCGACGTTGAATCGTCTAATGATTCTTGCATAGCAAAGTGGATTGAGCTGATTGATGGGTGGGAGTAAGCTGCTAATGTGATAGACGATACATTTTCCAAGGCCGTAATAGAAATGATAATGATAATGATTAATGTATAAAAGTAATATATTCCTGGTAGCGGTGAGTCATCATGAAGTGCACGCCTCGATATTGTTTTGGGGGTATGATAATATTAGAAGGAAATAGTAACGTGTATGTAACGAGCAGCATATACCATGCTATCGATATTCAAACCTGCGCATTCAAGCGGTGTCACTCTGGCATGATCTTCAGTAAACAACGACAAACAAAAAGATGGCTAAAAAAAGGCAATACATTAAGAGTAATTTTATAAATATTTAGACAAAAATTGTCAATAGTGCAAAAGCACTATGCTATATATAGTTGACATGATCAAGAATGCTTGACTCTAATGTGTCTAGTCAACGCATCCATGCGAGAAAACGTCTTGGAGTTGGATCCACAGATATCACATTGGAAGGTTTTTCGCACCGCGGCATGAATGGTATCTTGGTGTCGAATAAGATCATATGGTCGCGAAAACTTCTTGTTGCATGGCTCTTGCGTCGCGGGGTTGACAAGCTTGCAAAAGTGAACCTTTGTGTTTGAGTTGACGCCAGCACTGGTAGAGGCCTTCTTTTTGGAGGCCTGAATTTCCTCCACTCTGGCCACCTCTGGGGAGTCAAGTGAATACTCTGACGACGAAGCGGACGAACTGGAAGACACAGAGTCAGGAGAGACTGAAGAAGAGGAAGGAACCATGAGCGGCGATCCCACAGGGAAGACTTGTTGCTGCTGGTGGATGGGTTGTTGCTGGTCGTGCTGTGGCTCTGATTGTAGTTGCTCATTGTTTAGCAGAGCTTTTGGTTCAACAACTTGCACACCCTCACTCAGCGGTTGACCGGCATACTGCTGTGAGCTGAACACTCGCTGGAGATTGAGCAGAGCATTGCGGTACTTTTCTGGGTTGTTTGTTTCGGAAAACAGCTTCTCGCCAACCTTGCTGGCAAGTTCGGTGAAGTTCATCTGCGGCTGCTGTTGCTGGAGTTGCTGCAACTCCTGAGAAGGTGGAAATGGCATGTTTAGATCGTTGTAAAGTAGTAAATCTTCGTGCAAAAGCGCTTGTTCTTCAGCAAACTCCAGAGCGGACGGTGGCGGTGGCACTGCACACGCGTCGTCCAGGTCGACATAGCCACCCAGAAAGTCAAATGACTCGGGACCAAACGGCTTGCCGGAAGAGGAACCTCCATCTACAGCCGACACGGCAGCGGGGGAAACAAACACCAAATCGTCCAAATTGTGATCTGTCATTTGCGGTTGTTGCTGGCTGCCTGGCTGCGAATTATAGTAGTCGTTCAAGTCATCAGTAACTTTATAAATATTATCATCTTCGTCATAGTCGTCGTCGTCTTCGTCTTCGTTGTCTTCCTCCAGTTCCGGCTGGTCGTCAATGTCCATGTCCTCCATGTCAAAGTCCATATCTGGCGGTGAGTTGCTGTTGGCCGATTCTTGTGACGAGAACATGGAGCCCTGATAGTTCATGGCTGGATTGTCGCTCAGGTTGCTAAAGTTGATGTTGGCATTCATATTGTGCTGGTTAGAAGTGTTGCTTGGAATTCTCATCACGGAAGACGAGTCGTAGTCGAGCATGCCCATGGAATCCCATGGAACGAAAGCTTCTAATCCCAAATCCTCCTTGAACTCAGGAGGGAAGTTTATGGAATCAGCTGGAAAGGAAGCGTCTCTTGACAACCACTCGAACGAGTCACGAGGATTGGCCATTACAAGTGGTGAGACGGCTGGGTAAAAAGCGAAAGGGAAATTGGTCGAATTTGGGCACGCTTTGTCTGGGGTGCTCAAAATGTTTGATATTATAAATTCGCCGGGTGGCGACTTCCTTAAATACAACATGGTGGGAATTTATTTTTTGCACGTGATGATGACCTAAGTTGTCAACCTGATTCGGCACGGAGGCGTGAGGGAACGTTTTATCAGCGACGTTGACGTGGCACGCTAGTGGGCACACAAACTCAATTGCTGTTTGCGTGAGGTCACGTACTGGTGATAGCTGATAGCACCTAACTTTGTTTCCATCTGCGCTTTGCAATTGTTTTTTGTGTAGCGCTACCAAGAAGACTTCTATGGACGCTTGATCACGGCTGCCTTGGCGACCTCTCGGAGATAACTAGATTCTCACAATGGGGCTCTGTCCTCCCAACGAGGGGACGGCCGCCCCTACAGGTGGCCCTTGTTAGTCAGCGGAAGCCCGGGCACCCCGGACTCCGTCTTCCATGCAGCAGTGCTGTCGGCTGAGCGTACACACAGACGTGAGCTATCCAGCAACACTTCTCAAAAACTGCAAACTTGGAAATGGGGCAGGAAGCTTGTTCTTGTTAGCATACCGGCTGAATCGAGCAGGTATCCATATGTGTGCTACTGTTTTCTTTGCTGAAGGAGGAATACGGACTCGAAGCGGCAGAGGCGGACTTAACGCAGATGACTAGAAAAATAAAACATGGACGGTCGGCCGGCCGTGCAGGCGCGGGCATCCTTCGTAGTCCGAATCAACCCTACAACCCTGGGGGGACGTTGGGCACCCGTCAGTACGTCTCCCCAGTATGACTAGCGCAGAACGTTGCTGGTTGCCAAAAGCGATATTTGCTGTTGGAGAGGCTGGGTACAATCAGCTGGAGAAATTTTTCGCAAAGTAGAGAATTAACAAAGGGAACGAATGAATTCGCTGCATCCCACTGCGCGGTGCAAAGGGAGCCCGGCGTGTTGCCATTTTCCGGTTGTTTTGCATACTTATTGCACCACCCTTGACAGAAGCTATTGGTCGCTGACAGTACCCAGCATAGAGCGCACCAAGCACGTCAATAACACAGACCAGTGATCAAAGAGAATTGCCTTTAACAAATACTAATTGAGACATTGCACAGAAGGCGACGCTTGCGCTGTACTACTCGTATTCACCTGCATTGAGCCCAGCTGCTGACAGCCTTCACACGATCGCCAGTACTCTCTCGCCCGCCTTCATATGGCATCACACCTCCAGCGCTAACCTTCCCTTCCATGTCGCCACTGGTTCTAAAAGTACCTGATTTGCCAAAATGGTAGTCAGGGCGACTGGTGCCTTTTCAAAGCAGCAGCAGAAAATATTAATAGTTCACATCGATTACTTGACATGCAATCTGATCTTGCAGCTTTTAACCATTTTTGTCAGGCTCACTATCGGTCAAATTGTGTTATATATCATACATCTTGTATGTATTTAAATGTGGATTATATGCTGAAACTCGCATATATGAAAACGGAATTGTGAGTAATACGTAATTAACCATATTACGGTGAACTATTCTTTCAGTGCCTGGCCACCCCTCTGACTCAATATAAACAAGCTGCAGCTTTTGCAACTATCTCCCACAGCGTTTGACCCCTCGCCACATCTGCGTTTGGCTTTGGTGGCTATCTACTCACATTTACCTCAAACTAGATCGCAAATACAATAATATTCATTACCCCTATAAATACAAATTAACCACCAAAACCGTAAATGGTTCTGCCTTGTCTCTTAAGAGCATAGACTACATCAAGAGAAGTAACAGTCTTTCTCTTGGCGTGTTCAGTATAAGTAACAGCATCACGAATGACAGTCTCGAGGAATGACTTGAGAACTGTTCTGGTTTCTTCATAAATCAAAGCGGAAATACGCTTGACACCACCTCTACGGGCGAGACGACGAATAGCTGGCTTGGTGATACCTTGAATGTTATCTCTCAAAATCTTTCTGTGACGCTTAGCACCACCTTTTCCAAGACCTTTTCCACCTTTTCCTCTACCAGACATTGTTTAATACAGTTAAAATATAATTTAAAATCAGTTGTGTTGCTGGGTATAGGCAGGTTTATATAGTTGGGTGTTTTTCATTGTCAAGCAGCCCTTGGAATGATGTGTGGCTTTGTTTTTTTTGATCAGAGTCTGGGAAATGGTTGATCGGATCACTCTGACATCAGCCTAGTGGCTGCCGGCCTGTCTGATGATGAAAATCCTGATGACGCTCAGAATACTGACATTTCCTAATTGGGACTAACGTTGGATCCGATGTTGGCAGCGGGGTGGCCTAGATGACATTGTAGTGTCCATTAAGATTATTCAGAACAAAGCCAAAATTCTAATAACCGTTGGCACTAGTATCTTGTGCTTTATTTACTGAAAACTCCTGAACAATTTCTGTAAAACATTGCTATTTTTTGAAATTTTTACACTCTCATACTCTATATCTCGTCTCAGAATTGACATTGGCCGTGTTTGTTGGTTACACCAGATTGGGACAAATTGATTGCCAAACGAGGGTATCGAAATTGTTGCCCTATCAACCACCGGCTCGCTGGTGAGAAGTGATGTAGAAATTAGGATAAGCCGATAAGGGTTTGAACATAGACCAAATGAGTGATATTTGCTGAATATCAATTTTCAGCACGCCATAATTCACTGACAGGCTTTATTATTCATTTTTGAGCATTTTGATCGAATTAGCCGACCTTTGCGCATTTTCATCATACTCAGATATACTCCTCATCACCACTCACACTGAATATCCCAGTCTGTCATTTAGCTCATCTCTCCCAACACCCACATCATCATCACATGACATTGATCAGTCAAGTGCCTTTGATATTTGCAAATCCCAAAAACTATAAAGACCAGGCACGCCCCCCCCACTACGTATTCTTCTCATCACAACTTTATTATTCACAACAATGGCAAGAACTAAGTCTACTGTCGCTAGAAAGTCAACCGGTGGTAAAGCCCCAAGAAAGCAGCTCGCTTCTAAGGCTGCCAGAAAGTCTGCCCCATCTGCCTCCGCCCCAGGTGGTGTCAAGAAGCCTCACAGATATAAGCCAGGTACTGTTGCTCTCCGTGAAATTAGAAGATACCAGAAGTCCACTGAGTTGCTTATCCGCAAGCTTCCTTTCCAGAGACTTGTCCGTGAGTTGGCCCAAGAATTCAAGACTGATCTCAGATTCCAATCGTCTGCTATTGGTGCTCTCCAGGAGTCTGTTGAAGCTTACCTTGTTTCTCTCTTCGAAGATACCAACTTGTGTGCTATCCATGCCAAGCGTGTCACCATCCAAAAGAAGGACATTCTCCTTGCTCGTCGTCTTAGAGGTGAGCGTGGTATCTAAGTTATTGGGCTGTGCAGGTATTTACAATTTTTTAATGTATTGATTTGTTTATTTAAAATTTGAGTTTTTGTTTTGAAACGCCACTGTAGTTCCCCCTTGTCTTTTGAGTCGCGACTTGCGCTCTCTGCCCTAAGCTAAATAGTATGCTAAATCTTGCACCTGGACTGTTTACTTTCTTCTTTCCACCTTATTCCTCATTCATTTGCCACTTGATTCAAAAGAACGGGCATCGAAAGTAAGCACGTTGTCTCTTGATCTAATGAGACTCAAAGTCCTGAATGATATCTCAAACAAGCCACCAGAAACTCCCCTCAGGGAAAAGAGAAAAAGCCCAAAGTTTGTGATTCGCACCCCTCAGGAGCACTCTCCTATAACACCTACAAGTAAGCGTACATCGCGTTTTCGCTTGTCCTCAAGGGATTCCAATGGGGACTACAAATCACAGGCACGTATTCTTTCTACCTCCCCAAGTACGCAGGACTCGCCCATCAGAAAGAAGACTCTCAAGTTGGTTCCGCGTAGTTCACCAGCTTCCACAAACGCCACCGGCAGTCGTAACGAAGGTGGTAAAAAGGGCCTCCTTTCGCAGGCTTACGCAAAGGCACTCTCGGACTCTCATTCTGTGGGAGCTCTCCTGGTTGAGGAGATTGCTATGCTGGAGATGGACCGATCTTACTTGAGCACGTCTATAGGTACAGTGGCGTTTTCTGACCTCCTCGTCGTGGTGGAGATATGCTGGCTCACACCCCAGTGTGTGAGCGTTCAGCTCAGACCGTCGGTGCCTGCCGATGGCTCCGGACAACCTCCACCACCCAAGAACGCACTGCTGTTGAATTACAGCGGCCAACAAGTCATGCTTTCTGATTATTTATATTTACCTTCTGCACCTATCAGTGCTGTTGCTCTCACACCAGTTTATTCCAACTGGAGGAGCTTTGACAACTTGGCAGTTTCACAATTTTGTCTGCATGCCTCACAACACCAACAGGATTAAAGTGCGAGTCGACGTAGCATCTACATAACAAAAATTATCACAGCGCTTGTTGGTGGCTATTTTAGAGTATGACACGCAAATACTGTCGTCTGATTCTGTTGCTCTAGAGTGCATTTCCCCACCAGCTGCAAACCATCACATGCTCGCCAGATGCATTAATCACGTTCACACACTCTGCAACAGTCATCTCAGGTGAACTGATAGATAGATAGGCAGAGCCGAGTTTCTACAAAGTCAGTGGAATTGACAAGTTATTATGTAATTGTTTATCTAGTTGCCCTTTTTTTTTCTAATATGTAACGAATGGTTTACAAATAATTATGGCCAATCGTCCCTTTTTCACATTCAAAGTTTTGTTGCTCACCACAATCCCCCGCCGGGCACGAGCCTTTGTCGCGCCTCATCACCAGGGTTTTTTTTCTCACCAAAAAAATTCCTAATCTTTAACCATTATATATAGACACAAAGGTAGAGTACTATCAGTCACTAGGCGTGGCATAGTTTGGAACAAGATTGATCTATCAAATGAATGCTGTTGGAAATCTCTCGGAAGGCGAAGATAAAGACCCTCCACTGAAGCCACCGTTGATAACTGAGCGTCCAATGGTTGCTCTGGCTCCGCTCTCCAGTTTGACTGCCCAAATCCCACCGACTTCCCAAACTTCTCAAGCCTCTCCGGCTCAAGAAGCTGGTTTTGCTTCCCTTCCTCCGTTGGAAACCAAGGTGGACCCTCTCAATTCACTTAATCGACTGCGCGCCAAGGTGAGCTATACTCGTGAGACACCTGCAGCCTCTATCTCCAATCAAAGCACTTTAGCAAGAGTGCAATCAACTCCTGCTGTTGCTGCCGCTGGTCCCCATGCGGCAGCAACTCTATCCTCAAGCGATATATCTGAGCAGGATGATGAGCTGATTGCCGCCGCCGCTCTGCAGTCGCTTGGTGCAAAGGAGAGCCTTGTGCCGTATGGCCCTCCGAAAAAGACATTTTTGAATAAAATGCAGGCCTCACCTCTGGTGTCTGGTGCAGTACGTGCCTACAATTCAGGAAAGTCCAATTCTCCTCTGTTCAAATACTCTGCTGAGAAGTTAGAACGAGCCATTGTCGAGTCTTCAGGCCGCATTTCCAAAAGCCACAAGCTTGGGTCTCGTTTGCTTGCTCGACGGGCTTCGAACCACCTGAAAAAGGTTTTCAAAGCTGAATCTTGGGGCAGGGGCACTCAGGAATCAGTAAAGCGCTTGCGCTACTGCGTTCATATGCTCAAACTAGCATCCAACAGGCTTGCACAGAACGTTGCAAAACTGCAGGAAACTGTGCAAAAGCAGCATCAAGAAAAAATGCGTGCCGCAGCACTCACAATAGACAAGCAACAGTCACAATTTCAGCTGACTGTTTTGGCCCTGCGTAAAGATATTGCTCAGACAGTCCGTAGAGCAGTGACTGTCGTGTCTACCGTTGCTGGAAATTCTTTACCAGAGCCAGCGAGAACTCATGTACGCAACTACATTATGCGTTTGCCAGCCAAGTGGATGGCAACAATCAAGCACGAGGCCACAGATAATGACGATGAAATAGGTGGACGAACCATATCGCTTGCCAAAGAATCGTTGGATATGTTCAGAAATATTATTAGTATCGTGGATCAAATGATTGGCTCGTCCAAAAGAGGTGAGGACGACGAGTTTGATGTTGACGACAACGAAACAGAAGATGACACTTCTTCGATCGAACAAACTAGTAATAATGCTGCTACTCCAGATACCTAATAATCTATCCCACGCATCGATGCTTATTTATTAAATGTATCATTGTTAAATATTTAGCAAGTCTAGAACATATAAGCGAAATATTAAAATGCTCGTTGAAAGTAAAATATGACTGACAAATGGAGTGAGTAGCTTAGCACACAAGTAAACAGTTTCAAAGATAAAATCTCACGGCCAAGTGAAGAGACTACAGGCAATTTAAATTCAACACAGTAGTTGTCTACGACAGCGGAAATATCGTCAGATGTTCAAGATTAAGTCGTCGCTTGCTCAACTCGACGTTTCTTTTTTCGTTTCATCACCATCTTCTAGACTATGTTGAATCTGTTGCTTGACAGTCGGTTGCCACCTCCCCGTTTTATACATGAAATACTGAAATCCAGCAAACATGTCAAGACTACCCTGCACAAATGCACCAATGATGAATTGTGGTGATATTTTTGCACCTCCAAATGTGAAGTACCACATTTTAGAGAAATCTCCAAGAAGCCAAAACCCAATCAAAGAAACTCTGAACCCTTCAATAGTGCCTCTTCTATGAATATTGAGAATTTGCGGTAATGGCAACACCGATTCGATCAGCGACGCTGCTAGGCCAACGCCATTGACGTAAACAGCAGACCTTCCAAAAACGAACTGTAGAAATGAAAGCCACAGTACAAATCTGCAAAGAAACTCAAAATACGTAGTGGGATCAGACCATTTCCAAAAGTTGCTGATCGTGGCAGATGTCCATCGTCCTAACAATAGATGGCAAGGCACTTTGGCGGCAGGAACAGAGCTCTCCAAAATATTGCGAGCCTTTCTCATTTGCTTGAACGCAAGCTCCGGGATATTGAGATCCGATGGCATCGCTGAGGAAGACATGGCCTGCAACATGTCCTTCTCGTTTTGAGTTTGAGCAGAGAGTTTTGGGCGATAGATCTGGGCCAGGTAGAGCAACATGCATTGAGTGACAATCATCACGAGGGATTGCAAAAACATTGACAGCTCATATCGCCGGCCAAAGAAGAAAAAGACACGAAAAATAGATGCAAACAGGTTGATAGCACAAAGAACTGTGGAAAACCCTGCTGAGGACTTGTTCCTGCGAATTGCCAGTATAGTGTCACCATACGAAGCAACAGGAGATAATACTATCACCGCGCCGGTAACAAGTGATACTATGCCCATAATCACCACGCGTCGTCCAGCTGTGTCGATTAGGACGTGTGTGAAGCTGCCTAACAGGTTTTCCGCGATTCAACAAGTGAAAAAAGTCAACACACCAGTAGGAACAGCGTTGCAAGAGAACGATCAGAATATTATAATCGACACAATTTGATATAATTCTACATATTATTCACACGGTTGTGGCTGATGTCTCTATCGTCGACATCTATTTGAGTTTTCAGAGACCTTCTTTGAAGGTCCCGAAATGTTCATCTTCAGCACAGAGGATTCGCGTACTGGCCTACTTCATAGCGTACATAAAAACAGCAATAAATACCATGAATGTTCCAAGCGTTGTACCCGGGGTCAGGTCATTATCAAAAAGGTATACTGAGAGAATCAGTGAAGCCACCTTCCTCGTGTTGAGAACAATAGTCACGGTCAAGGCTGTTGCATTTCCAGCAAGATAATTAACTCCACGAACACAGATGTACTGAGTGACAATATTGAACATCAAATTTAAAACCTGTTTCGAGACAATAAGTCCACCTAATGGCCCTAGCGATAGTGAGACCTTCGACAGCTGCCCCAGAGCGTTGAACTCTTCATAAATTGTATCTTTGAAGAAAATGAAAAATGGCAAGGAAAACAAATGTGTATAAAACAGGGTTTCTCGCCAGTGCTTTCCGTAAATCTTGTACGTTTGTTCCTGAAAAAGCCCCTGAGCAGCTCCAATCACGCCAGCCAGCAGCAGCAGGAATATACCAAAGAAAAACCGACTTTGCTGGTCAGCAGATCTCAGCTCTGGAAGAACGCTGACTTGCTCTTTCGGGTTGTTGTACACAGTAGCAACAGCCACACCGAGAGTTAGTAAAACCACGGATGCAATTTGAATATTGGTGTACCGCTTTCCAGCCCACCAACCAAAAATCATCGTGAATAAGGTTCCAGACGAACGAAAGATAATGTGCACCGGTACAGATATGTTGTACTGCCAAACATAGTTGGATAAGACAGATGTGGATACAAACGTCAACACTGGTAAAATCCACCGTTGCAAAGGAATTCTTGGTTTTCTGACGAAAGGATATCTGGGGACAAAAAAATGAAAAAATCCTTCAATTGAAACAAACACAAATTGACAAAATGTCAACAAAGTACCCGCCTTTGGTCGTTCAGAAATGATTGATTCCAGAGAATACACATTTATGCAACACCCACCATATATCATGGGAATTATGAGTGCCCACTGAGAAGCTGTGATTGCAGCGACGGCAGAACCTACGCTGAATTTAGAAGCTGAAAGCGGGTCCCCTCCTTTTAGAGATGGAGCAGGACTAGCCCTAGCCTTGGAGTCTGTTCGACCTTTCATAGCAGATTATGACTGCAAACGAGAATCAAGATGAAGATTGTTTGTTGGAGTTTAAAGCTTTAGTAATGATTGTCCAAAAATACTGTTGAGTAAGTGTCTGTATGTATTCGGCCAACAGATGTCAATAACGTGAAAATTTCTCGATTAGAAGTATGTCGGACTGCAGCAAATAACACGAGTTTGAAGCAAATAGATTGTTATAATACCTTCAGGTATTTGAGATTATAACAGCGGTTTTGTATTATGGTTTCTCTAATCAGTAGGCAAAAGATTCGTGGAATAATCCTTATATTAAGAAGCAATGACGCGCCTTAGGTGAACCTAATTTATGGCTGATGGCTTTGGGACAGTGCTGCGTCTAGTGCAGCAGAGTTGGAGGATGGGTTGAGATTAATTTGCTTCTGGGCGTTTCTTTCGAGGGTTATTTTAGACACGCTAGACAGATGAAGACTATTGGCATATGACTTTAGGGCTGTAAGTTCTGCTGTCCAAGAGCTGTGATGCAGGTTGTAACCCAATACAGAACACCTGGAACACCCTGGGCGTGTCATGGCCAGAAAGCATACCAACGAAGGATTGCCGTACTGTGATCACGATTTACAGCAATTGACGGTTTGTGACTATCTGTGACCTGAGAGTTTTCAAAACAGACATCACAGGCGGCAACGGTTCATTGAAGTATTAACAGTACCCTGACTTCCTTTTCAATGGTGAAGGCTCTCTACAGTTTTACGCTATTTGTGCGGACATCACTCCAAATTCAGGAAACAGTCAGAACTACGTCTCTATGTATTCAATGTAATTTGTACTCGAAATCTCAACTGTTGATAATTGTTTTCATAGCGGTTCATTATTAACCGGAACCGATGCTGTTTTCATCCAAAAACGGCAGTTGTATTCCACACAGATCCCAGAGACGCGGTGTTTGATGACAGCTGCAATAAATCGACGAGAGCGATCTTCTTAAGTGCTTTTCAATAAGGAAAATTGTTGTACCGCAATACTACATTGTGCGTTTGATTAATTAACCCAACCCGCATAAAAGTCGTTCAAGTGGCTCTTTGGCACAAGTATTCGGGCAGTATAACCGGTGATGCCTAACGGGCACAAAAGAAGCCAGTCTTCGATCACAAGATTCTTTCTTGATAAACTACCTCCTGTTATACCTAGTCCGAAGCCATTGTCTCCCACAGTTGTTAATGAAGCGGTTGTCTCAGTCAGCTCCTCCAACGGCCAATCTGCTGGTTCTCTTCAAGAAGTCCCTCGGTTGCCTTCTATTGAAGCGTTCGAGTTAGTAAATATTCTTGAGACGATTCCTGAAACAGCCGCTTTTGAATCTTTGGCACTAAGACTGGCAAATCATTTTAAAGGAGAGCTGTCAGAAGAGCTTGAATATGCCGCTTCAGAGCAAGATAAAATTACAAAAGATATACAGGATGTTACGAGGTCAGCGGCGGTTGTGCTATCCAACACACAGTCAAAGGTCCGCCAATTGAATAGAATTATTCAAAAGCTTCATAGAACGGAGCAGGTTGCAACCGCAGCAGAACAGTCTTATTCTACTATGACTAAAATCATTACGAAATTGGAGCATCTGGATAAGCTTTTACCACAGAACGACAGATTAGGTACAATTCTGTCTCCTCACAGGCACCACTATCCCCAATTACACAAGTTGCTTTGTAATCGCAAACGGATGACGGCGAACAACAACAGCCCATCACCTTCTCCGGGTCCTCCTCCAATGCATTTACGAACTTTGGCACCAGCTACTGCTGCAATTGATTTATCGGCATTACCGACCACAGAAGCTGAAAACATAAGTTTGGCAAGTCAATCTTCCACTAGGACATTCAGTTTCAACAACTTAGTGCGAACATTCTCAACTCCGGTTCCAGAATCAGGCGGTGCAAGAGAGAGACTGCAAAGAGCAATTAGCTATAGGCCATAATGCTTGCGTGAGTTCCTTAAAACGTGGGCTTTTGCAATTCTTATTTATAGTACAGTTTTACTGCGGCGAGTTGTTATCCGGGATCGAGGAGCTTTGCAGGAAGTGTAAATTAGGTAAAAAAGATAGTTCTTTTTCTCTGTAAATTGGGCCACGAAAAAAATGCAGGTTCATGTGACTCTTTATCGAGTTCAGCATTCAACGGGCTTACTTTTGGTCAATACTTCTCGATGCACTCTTGCCAGCCTCTACCACCTTTTCAGTTATCGGCTGGAATACTTTTGCCAACTCCGTTTCGCCATACTTTTTAGGCAAATCTGAATGCTGTGCCTCAATCATTTCAACAAAAGTTGGATCAATCGGTACAGACCCCAAAAAATCTAGATCAAATTGTGTTGCCAGAGATTGACCGCCACCGGCTGAGAAAATGTTGGTGCACTCAGCACAGTGGGGACAGATGTAGCCAGACATGTTTTCAACTACTCCAATGATTGGAAACTTGACTTTTTTACAGAAGTTGATCTCCTTCCTAACATCTGCAGTTGCAACATCTTGTGGGGTAGTCACCACTACTGCACCATCAATTTCAATATCTTTTATCTCTTCTGCAATGGAAATATGTTCATCAGAAGTACCAGGAGGAGTATCAACAATCAAGTAATCAAGCTGACCCCACATAACATCCTTCAAAAACTGTCTGATCATTGCTGTCTTCTTTGGGCCCCTCCAGATTACTGCATCACCACGGTCTTGAAGCAAAAAGCCTAAAGAAACAACTTTGAGATTTTCAGTGACATGGACAGGAACCCATCCGGCTGATGACTGATGGATTTTTTTACCTTCAAGACCCATCATTCGTGGCATAGATGGACCTGTCAGATCAATGTCAAGAACACCTACTTTATAGCCCTGGTTTGCCAGCGAAAGCGCTAGCTGAGTTGTCACTGACGATTTTCCAACACCCCCTTTGCCTGACAGGACCAATACAATGTGCTTGACATCATCTAAAGCACTAATCGACATTTTCAAATGGTCAAAATGAAATGTCCAGCATAGTTAGTATTTTTAGTCAGCGATCTAGGTCACGACTAGGTCACGTGTCCGTTCTTCACTGAGCCAACTCTCTCACTTGAACATCCTGATCAAATATTCGTGAATGTTAGCCAAATCGGAGAGATATTGGGCATTAGACGTGGACCAGCCTAATTATGACTCACAATGCAGGTCGCACTTGTGAAGCTTGCTAACTTGGCAAATTTTTAACTCTTGCTGAAGGCCCGACAGGCGCTGATAAGAAAACCATTTCCGGTAATTGGTCTCGTTCAGTAGTCTGTGATAGCGAATGTGATAGCGAATCAGCAACTGGAAGTATGTAAAATCTCGACAGCAGATATGGATAGTTTTCATCTAAGATAATTAAATTTCTCACTATTTTTGTCCTGCTGGCATTCTGAGTCAAAGCTGAGCTGTAAATCAAATTTGCATCACATATATCCAATAGATTTACCATAGCACCATCATGGAGATCACCGAATTGACGCCGGAGGTGCCCGAGTTTTTTCAAAACGTTTGACAACCGCCTTAGCAAACTGCATGAACGCCGTTAGATTGAAAAATGATAAATTGAGGACTAAATCCTGTTGTCACTTCTTCATCAACAAGCCCAACCCCACTAAACCTGAAAATGCCCCAAAAGCTTTACATCCATGGTTCAATCATTACTGTCAACAAACAGTTTGACGTCATTGAAGACGGCGCTATCGCCGTCGACGGCGACACTATTCAAGCTGTAGGCAGCACCTCTGAACTTTCTGAAAAGTATTCCTCCTATGAAATAGTTGACATGTCTGGTCAAATTATCATGCCTGGTCTCATCTCACTTCATGTCCATTTGGCTCAATCTCTTTTGAGATCTGCAGCTGACGATTTGGAATTGATCCCTTGGCTTTGTGATAGAGTTTGGCCAATGCAAGGACACTTTTCTGAAGAGGACGGCTACTGCGCCTCTCAGCTTACCATTGCTGAGATGCTCAAGTCTGGTACCACCACCTTCGTTGAGGCATTATTTGCTGAACGATATGGTTTTGAAGGCGCCGTGAGAGCTGTCGAGGAATCAGGAATCAGAGGATGCCTTGGAAAGGTTGTGATGGACCAACCACGATACGCTACTCAGGATGGTATTTCGATGCATTCTGGGTTAGTGGAGGGTCCAGAATCATTGGAGAATGCTTTGAAGATGCATGATTTACATCATGGCAAGGGTAACGGTCGAGTTGAAGTCTGGTTCGGAGCAAGAACCCCAGGCGGTGTCTCCGAGGATCTTTACCGTAGAATGGTAAAGGCTGCAAGAGATGATCGCAAGGGTAAGGAGACTATTGGTATTACAATGCACTGTGCTGAAGTCAAAGCTGACAGAGCCTTCTTTGCGTCGAAAGGTCACACTCCCATGACTTATTGTCAGGAGCTTGGAATACTTGGTCCGAAGACTGTGCTGGCCCATATGGTGCACCTTGATGACAACGACATCCAGATCTTGTCTAGATCTGGTGCTTCAGTCGGGCATTGTCCTACTAGCAATGCCAAATTGGCTAGTGGAATTGCTAGAGTCAAGGAACTTCTTGAAAACGACTGCATTGTCGGCCTCGGATGCGATGGCTGCCCTTGCAACAATGTCATGGACCTTTTGCAGGAAATGAAGCTTGCAGCACTGCTTCCAAAAGCGATCCATGGCGACCCCAAACTTGTTGATGCCAAGACCATTGTTGAGATGGCCACTATTCATGGTGCAAAAGCCATAGGGCACGAGCATGATCTTGGAAGTTTGGAGGTTGGCAAAAAGGCTGATTTTATTGGTATCAAGCTTGGTAACAAGCTTCATGGCGTACCATTGAGAAGTCCGGTTTCTGCTGTCGTCTACATTGCTACTGGCGCTGACGTATCTACTGTTGTCGTTGATGGTAAGACTCTTGTTGAAAACTATGAGTTGCTCACCATGGATGAGGCAGCGATTGTTGCTGAAGCTCAGAAGCGAGGAGAAGAAGTGAGAATCAGAGCTTCGTGTTAAGGTTTTGCTCCTGAGGCATAACCGACGGAAATATCCACCATTGTCTGGTACAAGGTGCTTATTGAAGTTATAAGTTTATTGATCATGGGAAAATGTTTTGTTTTAAGGCTATTGGACTGACATTGAACCATGTGAACCAGTGTAAATAAGATGAGTATCTTTTATAATTTATTGGTGGGAAGGTTTAATTGATTTTTTGTTTAATTGTTTTTGAAGGAAGTGAGTTTGTCTTTAGTTATACTAACTTTTCTCTCTTTCCTGAAATCACTGGCAAACTGCCTGGATTTTTGATTTACTGGCCAACAAATCTTTATTTATGGTCGCAGATATCAATAATATAAATACTATCAACTAATCGAGGACAACTGAGATTTCATTGTCCATTCGGTCCACCCCCGGCTATTACGATCACAAATCTCTCACACAGAGTTGTAAAAGTAGCGAGCGAAAAAACCGTAATTTTTGTGTGCACATATTCCATGGAAAGTTTACGCCTGAGTTAAATTACAATAATGGACCTGAAAATGCAACAAAAAAGTAATAAAATTACTACACGTTCGTTCAGTGACCGAGGAAACTTGGATATGCGTTTTTATGCCACTCTGCCCAATAATTTCTGTTTATATTTCACTTTTCCACCAGACTCCTTGTAAGGCGCTTTGGCCGAGCGGTTAAGGCGAAAGACTTGAAATCTTTTGGGATTTTCCCTCGCAGGTTCGAGTCCTGCAGGCGTCGTATTTTTTTTGAATTTACTGATTTTATTAGGTCAGCTTCCTAACTACAAGAGGAAATCCTCTTTTTTGCAATAACAGAGCTCATCGCAACGTCTTTTTTATACGTATTTTTGGAAAACCCACGTTTAATTCTATTTGCGGGTAACCCACTCAGCGATTAACCAGCTCTTGTCGTCTTCAGAACACTATTTGCCATTTTTATTTCGTTACGACATGTCGAAATCTATACTCCCTAGGCCACCCCCATCGAAAGATGCACCCTTATTGCGAATTTCGAAGACTTATGCTCTTCCTGAAAAGCCAAAGCCTGGCCCGAAACCTGGAGCCAAAGCGAAGAAATCTGAAAAGGTGCTGAAAGCAAAACTTCTATCGTTAGAGATGGAAAACAAAGCACTTAAAGAGGCGCAGGCTCAAAATATGACACAAAGTCAAAGTCAAAAGCAGAATCAACAACAAAGCCAAGCACAAGGACAAAGTCAAAGTCAAAGTCTAAGTCAGAATCCTAGCCACCAACATTTAACGCCTGAATCTGATGCTACATCCAGGAATGCATCCTTAAGTCCGGTCACTGCAAATACCAGTGGATCTAGACCTGCCTCTAGTTCATCTCGTGATCTTCTTCCGGGCGATATTGAGATCGGTGAAGCTCCTGATTGTGGCCTTTGTGATGAAGGTGGAGACTGTGTTTGCTCTGCTATTGGTCTTAAATCGGCACCACCTCATCAGTCGTGGCAAGGCTCTGGGGAACATTCACATATAGTATTGCCACCGCTGCCTAAAGCAACATCGCTAGAGGCTGATTTTTCAAATGTTGCTGGTGCGGTTGCTTTAAAGCCAAGAGTTGGGGCTAAAAAGATTTACAATTTCAAGAGACCTCTTCAACCGATTGAACCTGTTCACCTGAATCATCGACCGTTACCTCAGAATCAAACGTCTCACTCTGTGTATCCTACTCTCCAAGCTCGTCCCATCGTGGCACATGAACATGAACAGCCCGTCCCAAACTCTCACTGCACTCTTTGTGATGACACCCTTCCTTGTCTCTGTTCCAAGCCAGTATCTAATATTGTTGACACTATCACCTCATCCAAAGTGCATATGGATATTTCCGCTTCCAACAACATTCAGCCCACTCAACCTCATTATTCTACCATGACTGGTGCTTCTCCGAAATCTCGATCTACAACACCATCGTCATTTTCTTCTCCTTTTTCAGCGAGATCTGGACCCGGCACTTGTGAATTATGTGAGAAGGATCCTATGGCGACGCTTTTCTGCATGAGTTTAAACTGTGCACCTAGCACTGAAGTGAAGGGTCTGTCGATATCTTGCATGCAGGCTTATCAAACGCTTTCAAGACATCCCAATTTTTCAAAGACTCCTATGGAATCCATTGCTCCAAGTCTAAATACCGATGGTCAACGTGTTAGTGTTGAATCTCTGTCTTTACTATTGAAAAAAATGTAGAAAGTGAGTAGAAACGTTATTTATTAGGCATTGCCCATAGCTTTATTTATTGTAAATTATTCACCCGGTCTTCTCATTTGATGACAAACCTTGGCATGCTTCTATGGTTCCTTTGTACAGAAATAGAGCACAAATTACAATTTCACACCTTCAACAGCTGGATTGTTGACAAACCAAGTAACATCCTTACCAATCTCATTGACGATAGCACTAGGTAGCTTTTTCTCCGGCTCTTCAAAAATTTGCTTCAAAACAGGAGCCTTGCCAGCACCTTCGGCAACGAAAGCTATGTGATCAGCATCCTTAAGAACTGGAAATGTCAATGTGATTCTCTTTGGAGGAGGTTTTGGAGAGTCTTCAATCGGGGCAACCAAAAGCTTATCTTCCTTAAGCAGAGGATGGCCGGGAAAAAGTGAACAAGTATGGCCATCAGGGCCACAACCCAACAGAACTAAATTTAACTCAGCATTTGGTCCAAGCTTATCAACAATCACTTTTTGATATTTTTGGGCAACTTGTTCGGAAGAATTCAGGTCCGGATTAATAGTGTAAACAACAGGCTTAACAACCAAATGATCCAACAATTCTGACTTTAGCAATCCGTAATTGGAATCTTCATGGTCCAATGGTACAATTCTCTCATCTGCAAAAAACACATGCCATTGGCTCCATTTAACATCTGTTCTATCTTTCAATCCATTGCGAAGTACCTTTGCTAACGAACCTCCAGAAACTGCAACATTGAAAACCGGCTTTTTAGCCAGGGTTTCGTTTTGGATTTTTACAATGTAGTTTGCAACAGCATCGGCAACATCCTTAGATTCAGCGTGAGACACAACTTTAACCATTTCTATTGAGTTAACAGATAAATGCAACAGCAAACATTAGAAATGACCTTCGGAAGCTAAGGCAAGCAGCGTGGGGAAGGCTTACCGGAAAACAACCTCCCGTGGATATCCTGCAATGGATAACGGCAACAGACGGTCTTCAGCTATTTCTATCAATGCTCGGCAATGAGCACGAGAATTTATTATTACTATGGCGAGGTTAATTCACCTGCATACTTATCCATAAATCGCACTTCGTGTTCATAAGTTTCTTGGCGATAAGCAAGCCTCAAATTAGGAACGTTAGTTTTCTCCATGACATTTCCATCTGGCCCGGGGATGTGAAAGTCCTTTCCTAGCCAATGCTTCTTTATAGAATGCTCATATCCAGATTGAAGGACTGAATTTCGTGCCAGTTCACACATGTCAACGTTTGACAATTTGTAAATCTGCGCAGCAACAGAATACTCTTCAATCAAAGGCTCCCGCGTGTACGAAAATTGAAGTGGGTCATCCGTCGATAACGATACGTTCAGTCCTCGCTTGAAATAAGCGTGAAAAGGATTTTTGTCATACTCGAGGAATAGCGCATTATTACTCAATGGCGACATGGCGATTCCAATCTGTTCAAGATAGTACAGGTATTGAATGAAAGGCACTTTTCTGAGCAAAATACCGTGTGAGATCGCCCTCGATGTGAGAAAAGCAGACACAAGATGTGTTGGGTCGCCAGCCTCGCCAGCGTGTGGACGTAACACCAACGTATTATAACCCAATCTTTGTCTCCAATGATTCAAAGACGCCATGTTGGCAAACAAGTAATACAAGTAATAGGAATACGGTGGGTTCTGGTTGGTGGTCCAATTTCTTGGTGTAGGATACTTTTTGTACAAGCGCTGATCTACCTTGGATTCATCGTCCACAGAGTCAAACCCAACAACGCGCTGTAAGAAAATGTGCAACTTCGGATGTGAAGATGGATCTTGCGTCACCTCAAACAAGGGTTGAAAAATATTGCAAACAATGTCTGCAAACGATTTGACAATATTTGACTTTTTGTAAATATCGTAGAGACGTGGTATCTGAATCAACCAACGAACGTTGTGGCTGAAAAGTTTATTATCAACAATCCACTCAGCAAGTTTATCCCATTCATAAATGTCGCGTCCGTAGATAGAGATTCTGTACTCAGCCTGCTGGTATTTCGACGACTCCAGATCTTCAAACACTTCGTGAGAAAGTTCCGCCAAATATTTACCTTTGAGGTAGTTGTCCGTCTTTAAGAAAATTTCACGAAGTCTTGATTCTCCAATTGGATTATACTTCAAATTGAATTTATCAAAGCGATGGAAAGTGTCCTTGTGGGCGTGCATATCCAGAGTGTCAATGGATAAGTCATAGGCTGTAAGCTTAAGGGATTGAAAAACTTCTTCCAGTGTTAAAAGCTTGTTGTCTCTGTAAATAACAACTTCTTTTGGTTGAGTTTTCATTTTGTACTTGATGAATCGCAGTAAGTGTTTTTGATTCATGCAAGCAGAGTGATGAACGTGTGTGTCGACCTTTCTAACATTATAGAAATCGCGATGTGCAGTACTTTTAGACGCTGCAGTCTCTTGGTATTCATTGAGTAAAGAGTAAAGTTGCCATTTAGCTTCCAAATACTGTAACCTCTTGTAAGCGAATGTTTTGTTTGGCCCATCAGAAGACACTGCTGTAATAAAGTCAAGATCAATATAGTAATCTCGAATTGTTGGAATTTCAACTATTGGTTTTGGGTGATGAGTGAAATCGCACATTGGAGGTGAAACGTTGCTGCCGTCACCGGATGCCGCGCTGGCCGCAGCATCAAAGTCAAATTCATAGACTTGATATACATCGTTTTCATCTAGACAAAAGGAGTGCTTCGTATCTGCATCTGGGATTTTGCAATCTTCAAATTTGAAGTGGTTGCCATAGCAAGCTTTGTCTTTGGTAAACTCTCTGGTTTCTGGCTTCCACGCAGGAGGGGGTGGAGGAGGATAAATTTCCCATGTATCCGAGTTTGCAGGATTATCCTCAGCATACTGGAGAGAGATGCTTTGATATTTATGACGCAAATCAATACAATCTTTAATGCTTTTGTACACCAACCTTAGCTCAGCTGTGATTGCTGGATCCTCGGCAAGGCCAGGTTTGGTGAAAGTGCCTTGCTCGGATTGCTTCTGAAAGGTTTCATTTCCATCGGAAGACTCCGTGGTATGCTCGTGCACTCCATCAGTAAACTTCCTCCTTGACTTTGGCGTCTCTGGAGATTTTGACATTTCTCTTTGCAGTTTGTCCATGTCATTGATACTCAAAGAGTTTTTTCTTTGAGGCCGACTTCGACCATGCCTATGGTACGATGCGGATATCACTGGGGAACCAGGCTCACCATTTGTCCCGCTCATGGATGAAGAAAGTGAGGTCACAGACCTCGACAATGGCATGTGGTGCTCCATTTCAAAATGAGGATCAGATGCAGCAAGAACTGGAGTTTGCCTATTATTGACGTCCATCGCCATATACTTTGCATCCACGTCCATCAATGATTTTTGCTCAGCATAAGAAAATTCGGCATTAGTTGACCCCCTCGCAAACTCATCAGTATCGTCCTCATTGTCATCTTCCTCCAATGGTGAGAGTGGAGATCTTGGCACATCCGTCAAATCAGTTGGATCAAATGCGGTTTCATCATTTTTCAAAAGCTCCCTCAACTTAGAGCTGGAGGTGTTCTCAGAGCTCATCTCGACAGTGATGTTGGGTGAGGAAACTTGTTGACAGCACTAGTGTGGGTAGAAAATTCACGCTAACCATCCTTGGAAGAAAACGCAAAGAAAGGTTATAATTAAAGAGCAATTGATATATATAGAATTATGGTAGCTAGTAGAACCAATCAATTTTTATTATTTTTGTCAAAAATAGACCGATCTTTCTGTACTTTATTGTGAGCAGGTGTGCTTGTTACCTCAGTGAGGATAGCGCTATTCGCAGTATAAGCTTCTCTACGCGAATATCCGTTCTCGGTCTGAATGCTCTGAAAGTATTTTTTCTTGGCAAGGTCATCATTAATATCTAGTACTTGATTTGATTTTTCTGTTCGTAAATAGGGCAGAATATATTTGTGTTGGAATACGTAGGTTTGGCGAAAAGTTGCTCTTTAATAAAACACATATACTGGATCATTAAACTACTTCATTGTTTATGCTACAAGTCCCATTACTCTGTCAAACATTGCATCGAGGCCGTCAGTTATATCATACAATGCATCATCAAAAGAATGTGCGTTAAGAACCTTATCGATCGGTTTTTCAAATGCCTCTTGTTTTGCTTTTGATTGTTGGCTAGCCTCAAGCAAAGATTCGATATGGGCAGAAAACGTGAAACGCTCTTGTTCCTCTTCGCTACTAGCAACCTCCTTCTTGGCTCCCGGTGATAATTCAAAAATCGAGGAATTGACATCTAGAACCAGGAAATCTCCACTAGCATGATTGCAAGTAACAGCAGAAACAGCATATTCTAACAGTTCTACCTTTTCTGGAAGTGGAGAACCTACTCCAAAGACATAAAATTTACTCATAGTGCGATAGTCTTTTGCGACATAGTTGACAGCGAGAGCGAATTTTTCCAACCGTGAATCGACAGCGAGAAGGCGACCAGCTCCCAAAGGAGAATCCATCTGATAGGCCCATAATTGTTTGTCAGTGACAATATCATATACCACAAGTCTTGTTTTTGAAAGAGCAACCAATTTTCCTCCAATGAAATTGATTGTTCTGGCTCTAGCCGCCAATATGTTTGGAAGAGATTTCACGATCTGTAATTCACGATTGAATAAAAAGATCGTTGTATCAAAAGCTAAAGCAATTACCGAACCGTCTGGAGAAACAGCTAAAACAACACTTGAGCTTTTAAGTGATCCAATTGCGCCGGACATTTTCGCAGCTGACCATTTCCAGCCTTTTTCAGCGTTTGAGCCTGCAATATTCAAAGTCCATAGCCTGACAGACCCGTCCTCAGCAGCAGTAATAAAACTGCTACCCTTAGTGTCTGGGCAAGCCACAAGACTGAGCAGACTAATGTTGTCACCGTGAGGTGCTGATACCCTGGTGTTCAGACGCCACTTTTCATCACCGGTTTTGGTTTTTTGATATTGCCAAAAGCTCAGATTGGTACGTGTATCGTTGGTGGATAATAACATATCTGGTGAAGCCATACGTGTTTCATCAACAACCACCATCCAGCGGCCATCAGCTGAAAATGCCAATTTTGTAATGGATGGTTCGGCAATATGAGCTTCAGATCTTACTTTACCAGTAGGAAGTTCGCGAGCCATAGCCAACATGCTCAACTGAGAACGCATTTCAATATCGTAAATCTGAAGGCGAGTTTTAGATGCAAGATAAATATGATTAGGGTTAGAAGGATTGGTGTAAAGTTGAGCTGAAAAATTTCCCACCTTCTCGTCGTGCTCCTTTTTGTTACCAAGTTTGAGTGCCCTTGCCTTTACAGACTCTGGCCATTTTGGAAGTTTGGTGAATTGTGCCTTGACGCCACATACTTGAAGTCGAGACTTTAGGTCGATTGCCGAAAGTACAAGAATCTCGTTATCCAAATGCAAGGCATAAAGCTCTGAGGTTGTGGGTTCAACTTCAATCGATGAAATGTCCGATGTCAGTCTGGGTAAAAACTGCTTTTGGGAAGTTCCTAGTTGCCAGAGCACCAAGACCTTTTCTTTACCACCAGAAAGCAGATATGTACCATCAAGAGCAAATGCCAAAGCGGAAACTGTATCAATATGCCACTTCAGCACAGTTCTTACAGCATGCTCATATTTATCAGGGAGAGTAGCCGCTTCCTCATCATCACTCAACTCTAATTCATCATGTGCAACTGCCTCTCTATTGGAAGACATGTAAGAATTTGGATAAATAACTTCAATTGTACCACCCTGCGAACCAAATGCTACAGTACCATCATCAGACACAGCCAACGAGGCGGGGCTAGAGCGAGCAGAAAAACGTCTTTCCTCGACTTCATTTTCGCTGACTAGTTTGCCGACCAAGATGGTACTTCTTTCTTTACTAGATTCTGATTTAGCCAATATATGCAATGCATAAAAATCTCTCTTGGAGGACACTGTAAAAAGCTTTGCTCCCTTAATATAGCTCAATTTAATACGTTCCTCGGATTCCAAATTAATTTTGCAAATAGTCCAGCTCGTTCCCTTTCGTTGAAACTCATCTCTCCCCTTTCTACCGTCATCTAACGCAACGATAATTTCGTTCGGGCTCAGCACAGACAAAAATTTATCAACTGAACAGTCCAAGGTTTTGTCCACCAAGATTCGAGAATTCTGCCAATCAACACAGTAGACCTTTGAAATGGACGTGCATAACCAAATCAAATTTGTGAGAGGATCAATGTATAAATCTCTGGCACACTTTGTGTCTAGAGGGATTCGCCTGATGCAACGTTTTGATGAGATCTGATAAACCTGCAGATCTAGAGAAGTGACAGCAATCAAATACTTTTTATCAAGTGAAAATACCGGCTTCACAGGAGCAATTTTTCCGCCTATATGATTAGTGATGCTCCAATTCATGATTCGTCTCTGGAACAAACTAGCTTGATGAAATTTAGTGAAATTTATTTCGATATTGGGTGACTGGCGCAAAAAAAAAAAACGCTCGCCCAAAAAAAATTCAGCCGCGCCTTCACATGCCTCTAGCGCAGATAATGAGTGGTACAGAGACAAGAACCAAGGTCATGAACGAATAATACCATTCCCTGATGCACCATTGATTACATTGTACATAGAATAAGTGCTGGGTCTTTGATTTTTCCTTGGCATTTGCCAGCTGGCTAAAGCAGGCGCTCCCTTAACGTCTCCAGTTGAGCTTGTCACCACTGTCGGCGATCTCTCCCATTTCCCAAACTAAAATTTCACTTCACGAAAAAGCCGAGTTTCAGTCAACTTAACCTAACCACAATGATCATTCCTGTTCGTTGTTTCTCTTGTGGTAAAGTTGTTGGTGATAAATGGGAGACATACTTGAGCTATCTCCAAGATGACAATATGACCGAAGGGTGAGTATAGACGTTTATTCTACTTCAAAGCTTGTACTAACAATAGTGATGCTCTCGATAAACTGAAACTGAAAAGATACTGCTGTCGAAGAATGATTCTCACTCATGTTGATCTTATTGAAAAGTTTCTTAGGTACAATCCTCTCGAAAAGAAGGAGGTTTAGAGCAGGACCGCATTGCTGACATAACATGTAGCGTGAGACGAGCAAGCACCGTGTATTTATAATAGTAACCATAAGTTGACCAATAAGTTAAAATTTATTATCCCAGGACAATTTCATAGACAATGATGACGATGTTGAACGCTATCAACGATGCTAGGTTAGTACAATGTTGGTAACAACATGGGGCAGATACTTACGTCTCATAACTGTTCTTATGGCGTTTATTAATTTGACAATTCTGTTTTTGAGAGTCTCCTCGTTTGCTCCAAAGCCTTGGTTCTCATAGGCAGTCCATCCCACTGCGTTAGTCAAAATCATGCAACTTCCTTCTATTTTGCTCGTCGTCGCAGAGAAGAGATGTACAAGTGACAACCGGAGACAGCGTTTCGGCAGTTCACAATGTCGTTGATTCTCCGGCGCACTTTGAGTCTTCGCAAAGGATCATTGTTCTGTAGTGTACTTACGTCGAGCAAGAAATCTGTCCTCGGAAAGAATAGCAACAGCATTCAGCAATAAAACAGAAACTTGGTTAGTCAACAAATTTGGCATTTCAACAAGCAGTACGCACCATATAACAGCAGACCAAAAACTGCCATGTTTGATCAACTAAGAAATGAGTTGTTGTGAAGCGCGTAAGTAGTAATCTCCAGATAATGTTCTATGATCCGCCCGCTGTACAGAGAATATAGCGAGCTTAGCAAGGACACAAAGCTAAATGGCAGCATGGAAATAGGAGAGAATATGAATTCTATAGACGGAAATTTTTAGTAAAGCGCAAAAGCACTAGCAATAATATTCTCTCTCGCCATTTCAGGCAATCTATCTTCCGTTCACACCCTTGCTTTTCAGCCATCGCTACTCCACTCAAAAAGTTGCCTCCCACTAAATAAATCGTCCCACGACGATTTGTACTCATCAACCTTATTCAAGGTAGCGGAACTAGCAGCATGAACCGAGTAGTATCATGGACGGCATTCAGGCCGGTTCATCAAAAGCTGCTGGGAAAGCCTTTAGGCAATGCTAATGTAACTTGCAAATTCTCCACTGCAACAAGCAAGCCATCCAGCCTTGTTTATGTTGGATCATCGCCAATGAGAAGCCGCAACTCGCAGCTTCTGGTAAGAAGATTACATTCAAATCCAATGGTCGTTTCTTCTAGGAGCTTCTCCATGGGCGCTTTTCCAAAACTCATTATGAGAGTCGGCGGTATGGGTGCTGCAGCAGGCTCAGCAACCATTGGCGGTTTGGCCTATATGGAATACAAGGTGAAGGAAGTTCGTGACTATACCTCTGAGAAGCTGGAGCAAGCCAGTGGGATTGTTGGCGGTGCGTACGATAGTGTTTCTGGTGCATTCTCAGGGGCCCTGGGCGTGCTGAGATCGTTTGGTGGCGACGGCGAAGCAGGCGATGCAGAGGGGCCCAATAGCGAGGGGCGATCTGAGGAATCGAGCAAGTCTGACAATTCGCAGCAGTCTGGTGGTAATGGTGGCCCTGAAGATGTTGCTGCTGCTGCTTTGACTGCCGCTGCGGTAGCAGTGGCAAATACCGACGAAGATGACGAAGTTGAAATGATGAAGCTCACAAGACAAATGATAGAAATCAGACAGATTTTGCAAAAAGTAGACCAAGGTGATACTCTTCAGCTACCGAGCATTGTTGTGATTGGCTCCCAGTCGTCGGGCAAGTCGTCCGTCTTGGAAGCCATCGTCGGTCATGAGTTCCTGCCCAAGGGCTCCAACATGGTTACTCGCAGACCAATTGAACTTACTCTCATTAATACCCCCGAGTCGGCTGCTGAATACGGTGAGTTCCCTGCTCTCGGAATGGGAAAGATAACTGACTTCACTCAGATTCAAAAGACGTTGACTGATTTGAATTTGGCCGTCCCAGAGCGGGAAGTGGTGTCTGATGAGCCAATTCAACTGTACATATATTCACCATCCGTGCCTGATTTGACACTAATTGATTTGCCCGGATACATTCAGGTCTCTGCGTTTGACCAACCAGAGTCTCTCAAAGATAAAATCTCTTTACTTTGTGAAAAGTATATTCAACCGCCGAATGTAATCCTGGCTATTTCATCTGCTGATGTTGATTTGGCAAACTCCACAGCTCTGAGAGCATCTAGAAGAGTTGACCCAAGAGGAGAGAGAACAATTGGCGTTGTAACCAAAATGGACTTGGTTGATATCAACAAGGGCGTCGCAATGTTGGCCCACAATCAATATCCATTGCGCATGGGCTATGTTGGTGTTATCACAAAGTCACCTTCCCTCAGTGGCGGCTTGTTCAGAGGTCCCAGAACATCGAGTTTAACTGACCTGGTGAGTGCCAACGAGTCTTCTTATTTTGGAAGCCACCCTGAGTTTGATGAATGCACAGTCGGCACCAAGCAGCTTAGAAAAAAGCTCATGACTGTCTTGGAATCAACAATGGCAGCTTCCCTCCAGCCGACTTTTGAATCTATTCAATCGGAGCTTGAGGAAGCTTCTTATCAGTTCAAAGTGGAATACAACGATCGAATGCTTACTCCTGAAACCTATCTTGCTCAGTCGGTTGACACTTTCAAGCTTGCTTTCAAGGACCTGACGCAGAGAGTGGGCAGGGATCAGGTGAAGCAAATTCTCAAAAGCGAACTTGATCAAAACGTTTTGGACCTGTTGGCTCAGAGATACTGGAATAAACCTTTTGCCGACGATGGTACTTTGCCGGCCTCTAAAGAGCCACCGCTTTCTACTTTGATGGATACAATCAAAAATAAGAATCCAGATGATCTTATTTTCTGGCACCGCAAACTCGATGCCTCCACATCTGCTCTCACCAAACTTGGTGTCGGCAGAATGTCCACCAGTTTAGTTACCAGTGCGCTCACGAGTGAGATCGATAAGCTTGTTGCAAGTACAAACTTTAAAAACCATCCTTTTGCTCAGTCCATCATCAATGATGCGGCTTCGTCTATTCTCAGCATGAGGTTCTATTCCACCGCTGATCAAGTGGAGAATTGTATCAAACCGTTCAAATACGAAGTAGAGGTAGATGACCGCGAGTGGACCACATCTCGTGAGCATGCGTATAATCTCCTCAAAGAAGAGCTTTCTCAATGTGATGCAGCCTTCAATGGGTTGAAGAAGAGCATTGGCAGCAGCAAGCTGTCTCAAGTCATGAAGTTTATTGACCAATCTCGCACTGCGAAGGAAAACGGAATGTGGTCACCTCCGGAAGGCACCGAAGCATTTGGGTTCTCTCAAGCCTTACTAAAAAGGGGCAGGGAGGCTCTGTTTCTGCAAACCCGCAGTGACATATTGAAGATGAGAATGGCAGCTATCAAATCCAGGCAGTGTCAAACCAAAGATAACAAGTATCAGTGCCCAGAAATCTTTTTGGATGTGGTTGCTGATAAATTGACTCAAACAGCAGTTCTCTTTCTGAACGTTGAATTATTATCTGACTTTTACTACAATTTCCCTAGGGAACTTGACGCCAGACTTGGTTCTGCATTGACTAAGGAACAAGTGGAAGTGTTTGCAAAGGAAGATCCAAAGATCAAGAATCACATTGAACTTCAACAGCGTAAAGAGTTGCTTAGTTTGGCCATGGAAAAGATGGAAGCAGTGATTGAATTGGATAAGACCAGAAGGAGGAATAAGATAAATGCGATGCTATAGTTAGAAAATTATTAACTACTCTTTATATAATTTATAGGAAATTCTTACATATAAAGTTATTATCCGCTACAGCAAGGGGACCTTTGACAATGCAGAATAGACTAGCTCGTATTGTTTTGCCAAATACCCTGATGCTACGGGGAGTTTCTGAATACGAATAAGACTGACTATCCCCGCAAGTAGAGTACCGTAGAAAACGGTTTTTAGCTTTCTTTGGTGCTGGGCACCATAAAGTCTGAAATAATGCTTAAATCCACGTACGACATGGAAAGATGAAAAGAACAGAAGAGTACCAAATCCAATCCAATACTTCAGAGAACTCTTGCCGCCAACATACCGAATGTAATCTAGGTTGATGAAAGAAGAATCACCAAGCACTTTTGAAGGGAAATGTCTGACTGAAAGATAGTGATAGAGAAGAGGCAGCGTGAGAACATAGCCGGATAGAGACACCGGACTCAACTTAGGCAATTTCCACTGGTCATAATATAATTTTGCATGATAGAGACCATGCAGTCTAACTGTTAAACCGGATGCAATGTGTACGAGAGCTGAACCTAAGAATAGAGGTTCAACCACAGGATTTTGATAGATAGCTCTACCAAGCATAATTGCTTCATTTGCCAATGGAATTGAAACAGGTGGAGCAAGTATCACAGCTGTTCCATGTAGGACTAAAAATCCAGAGAACGTGTAAGCCGAATATCTTTGCGCTGATTGGGCAAAGTTGAGTATTCTATCAAAAAAGGGATAGGGCGCTATGCCACCAGAGTTTGTATCATCATCCGTTGGAAAGCTAGCTGGTTCTTCTAAAGGCTCCGGATCTACGTGATTTAATTCTGACATAGTTCTACGTTGAGTTAGACCTTCGCTGGGTTCGGGGCGTCGTCGTTTGCGGCAAAGTATCACAGGTTGCTTTTTTGCGATTACACAAGATAGGAAATTCCAACACCTTCAATAGCCTGAATTCAGTAGGTTTCTAGTATCTGTGAGTTAACTTTTCTGAATTGTTTTTTCCTCATCAATGTCTATTCTTTGAGTTGTTGCCAGTAAACCAACCATATTTCATCATGTCAAGTGTCTCAGAATGAAAGGATTTGGACATTACTTAGTATGCTAAACAATACATTACATCACATTCTGTTGGGTCACTATAGACTGTACAGACTTTATAAATACAAAAGGTGCCTGTGGCATTGTGAAACGCTAGCTCGTAGTGCACCATCTACTCCTCTTCTGCCTCTGCTTCCTCTTGCTTATACAAAATATCGTTAGCTGGCTTCCAAACCTGTACAATATTATCCTCAGAAGCTGACGCCAGAACCCATTCAAGTTCTGGGTGCCATGAAAAGTCACAGACACGGTTAGTATGACCACCGTGCATAAATAGCAACTCGCTCTGGGGTTGATCCTCTTGGATCTCGGCTTCGAGTGATAAATCCCAAAGCAACACGCGTCGATCGTGTCCAGCAGATCCCAATACTGACGCATTATGAGGTGACCAATGAAGTGCCGAAACTTGGTCCGAATGTCCTGAAAGCGCGTGAATGGAATGATCAAGCCTTCGTAAATCCCAGATTTGAATAAGGTTATCGTGACCACCAGTGGCAATAAGTGTTTCGTTCAATGGGTTAAATGACACTGCATTTACACCATCATCATGAACGCCATCCGATCGAATTACAGCTCCGCCATTTCCTCTTGTATCGTGAATTTGGAGGCTTAAATCATCAGAAACGGAAGCATAGAGTTGAGGGATTTTTGTAGACCAATCAACACAGGTGACTATCCCAGTATGATCATGGCCGACGGCAATAGGCTCCGTGCCCTCAATGTCCCATAGAGCAACAGTCGTATCGATTGATCCACTGACCAGCGAGTTGGCGTTTTGTGTACTCCAGCTTAGAGCCCACCCTTCTAATGTATGATATGAAAGAGTTTTCAACGGAGCAAAATCGCTACTAAATAATGAAATAGCACCAGATGCACCAATGGTAGCTATGTTGCCAGAAACATAAGAAGAACGCGCAATGTTAACTTCTCCTGTATGACTGGCCTGAGCAGAGATATTGATGAGATGATTAGGAACGGTAGAATGCTCTTGATAGTTGCCTGTAGGGATATCCACATCTGCTCTCAAGACGTGGTCAGTCTCTTGCCCAGACGTGTGAGTCCCCAAAAGCAGCTGAGCAGTCGAATATCGAGCATTCTCTTTGTTTACCCCTGGTAGCCATTCGATAGTAAGAGAGGGCCATTCTAGGGCTCTGATGATGAGCATATCATACAAAAAAGGACACGACTTTTTCCATATTTTATACTCCTCGTTGACAATCTTTTCCTCGACTCTTTTTGACTCGTGTGTGTCAATTGATGCAGATGACGGTACAGCTGGCGCTTTTTCTGTGGCTGCCATTTTTTAACTGCCTAAGTTTTCTTTATTATGTTAGGAGACTCTGGTTGTTCTTGGGCTGGACCGAACAACTTCGTCAAAAAGTCCCACTCAGGATCGAAACAGCAAATTATTGCCCAAAGAGTGTCGCTAGTTGCTGAGTACGGTTGGCTCGAAATTGGTCAATCGGCAAAACGTCATGTTTAGCTAACTCTAATCAGCATATTAAGGATTCATGTTATCCCTACTATGTCAGGTCAATAGCTATTTATGGTATCATGGTTAACTCAGACTGATTTCGCTGTGTGAGCCCATACTCTTTTCGCGGATACCTAGTACGCGTTTGTAATTTGATGTAGTCTCAGCTTCACTGAGCTTGGGGGTCATTTAACTGTCCCGTAATGCTACTGGTGATAACATGCCACTGCATGCCGATGTCAGTGCACAAAAGTACTCACTTCAAAAATGCAAACTCAACAATGCCCGGTCACTTTTCCTGGCTGGCATACAAACTCATCTTCCTACTAAAACTGCATCTTGAAACTTTTCTCAGCATTATACTCGGCTGGAAATCATACTACACTGCTGCAGTCAATGCATACCCAATTTTAAATAGAGAGTAGACAGATGCAGATAGGGACGCGAACTAAATCTATAACTGTCACAAGCTTGGACCAAGACTCAACCTTCAAGGCCTATCCAGAGTGTAGTAATACAGCCACTATACAGCATTGCTCAATAATATTCTCGCTATAATCTACAGCAAAAGAAACTTTTAATTACGTTGTTGAAACTTTCGTAAAGAAAACTTCCACAGTTCATCAACCTTTTTTCATGACAGTTTTTATGCACATCGCCCCGATTACATTCAATCCTGGTTTCTTCTGGCAATCTTCTTCTGGTGCTTAGCATCAGTACCTCTGAACTTCTTACCTCTGTTCTTCTTCTCAGCACGTTGCTTCTTGGCGGTCTTCTCAACCTTGGTAGCAAGTCCGAATCTAACTTGACGGTATCTTGGCTCGTAAGACTTGAGAGCTTCAGGGGAGTCATAAATAAGACCAAATCCAGTAGTCTTTCCACCACCAAACTTGGTTCTCAATCCAAAGACAGAAACAGTGTCTTTCTCAGACTTGTAAATAGTGGCAAGCTTGTCACGGAGTTCATCCTTGGAGATGTTGGCAGAGTTTGGGTGCAAAATGTCAACAACAAATTGACGTCTTCCAAGGAGAGGGTTTCTAATGAACTTTCTGGTTCTGATGGTAACGGCGTCACTCATTATGTGTGTATTGTATGTGATACTGTTGGTGGTGCTCTGTATTCCGACCTAGTTTGAGTGAAATTTGGAAGTGTCGAAGTGGGAGTTGTGACTGCTAGGGCTCGCAACAAGGTGCGCGGCGGGACAAATAGGTGTACAGAGGTAGACCAGCCAGGAGTTTGGGAAAAAAGCGAGGAACTGTTTTCAATAAATAGATAAAAAGTTAATAGGTAGAGAATCTTATTCAATATCTAGTGTATTTTCTCTTTCATGTATCACTTTCTTCTGTTCGATCGTCTATTTGGCTGTTCAAGCTGACTAGCAGTTTGAGTTCTTTTCCGTTGTGCATTCCACATTCATTCCTACTGGCGTACACGCTACCATTGGAAGAATGGAGTAACGACAGTGAGAGTCGACAAAAAAACACTGTTGCTGTGTAGTTGATTTCAAGCTCAGGTCATCAGTCGCTTCTAACGAATCTTGCGATTTGAGTCCGATTTTGTCCGAAAATCGGTAGAAATCGTTCGCTCGTCACACTGTTCCTCGTCCCTCACCACCTCCCAATCAGTTGAGACGTTGAACCAGCTCACCATTCGCACACAAACATCATGGCCAAAGCAAAAACTAGACACACCTTGATCAAACTAATATCTACCGCTAAAACCGGTTACATGAGATATATTCAAAGGCCTAGATCGTCACCAATTGTCACTCAAGTGAGATACGATCCTATTGTAAAGCGACACGTGCTATTTGAAGAAGCAAAGAAGAGAAAAGTGGCAGATGTTAAAAAGCCAATTTTCAGCTAGAATCTATCGGGGGCACGGAAGCAGCTAGTCTTCATATCATGGAAGGAGAAATGTGTACATAGTTTGATTAGTCAATAATCAACGTTATTTATCAAGAAAACTTGTTTTTTTCCAGTTAATTTAATATTCAAAATACTTAAAAGTCGAAACCCTAGATCATAAATTCAATATCTTTGGACGTCCCATGGTAGTGGCATTTGGATAGCAATTTGAAATCATATCTCGCTGCAATTAACAAGGTCTAGCACAATCTACTTGCAAGAAGTACAGCAAGAGCATTGGCACTTGGACTCAGAGCACTTCTTATCAGCGGCACATTTGCAGTTGGCAGAGCAAGGCATTGGTATGTTGGTTTGTAAAGAGTTTGTTGATTTGTAAGACTTGTAGAAAAGTGTGTTTTAAACCACTCAACCAAGGAAATTTTCTGGCCTTATATATCTCTGATCGTAGATCCATTTTCGGTATTTGCTGTCACATGTCAATTGGTGGCATGGTCACGCCGCCAAGTCGGTAAGGTTCGGGTACATTCTCTGGGCGGTGACGTGGCTAAGCCAAAAACATGCATCCATAGATGGAAATCCAAACTGGCTAAATGTCATATCATCGACCAAGAGACTGGCAAGCGTTACTTATAATCATTTATTTATAGTCGAGTACATGTTCAACTAACAAAATGCTCAGTAGAATAGATAGCCGAGAAAAACTCTACTAATACAACGCAAACCTTGCAACAGTTTTCATATTATTAGCTTCGGAAGGAATGGGGCAACCCCCGTTATGAGGTTTAGCTTTTCCACCATTTGCATGCGAACAATGGGCAAGATTACACTGAGAATTCAACCAATCAGCTCACAATGCTGGAACATGAACGAAATAACAAGTGCAAAAATTTATTTACACAAATCTGGTCATTTGGAGCCATCGTGATATTTGTTCAGTCCGACCGTCTACTTCGCTTGTCTCATCCTGGTAATGCTCAAAGACACCTCTCTCTTAATAGATCAACCGATCTCGGCAAAATCCCAAACTGGAATATCTGTAGCATGGTTGATAAGTTGTTTACTTTCTGCCTGTTTGCCCTCTACGTAATTGACCACTCTAGCACTACTGGAGTTTCATGTTATCTCACATGAGACTCCGTGAAACCCAGCCGTAACGTTTCAGACACTGCTGCCTCAATCAATATCCACTCACATTGTCACTACCAGAAAATCTCATTTTAGCATTACATTTCAAATATACAAGGTAAGATGGACAATTTTCCATTTTATCGGCTGCTCCTGATCTGCACTGACTCTTTCAAGAGGTGCTGAAGGTCCCTAAGCTGCTGCAAGTACCTTACTAGGACCTGCATAATGAGGCGGAAGTGCACTCCTATCAAATTGAGAGGCAGGGTTCTTTGCCAGCTGGAGTTAGCGAACCAGATAAATAGGTATCATTGCCGAGATGATCTTTATCTGCACTGAAGGTTACAAATTGTCTAAAACAGGATGCTTGGTTTTCTGTTTGCTCACCAATTGGCAGCTAATTTTGTAGCCTTCTGCCATCGCCCTTGTGTTTTATTGTCTTGAATAAGTCGAACAAACAGGGCCAAACCTGCCACAAAACAGCAGCAAATACCACAATTTGGCACCGAAAGTAAAACCTCTATTACATCACTTACTCTAGATACACTGTAGATGCCTGTAATGCACCTCAATCTGCTTCACTAAAAAATCCCCCTCGCATCATGCTGCCACACTTATTGTCGCAAATTGCCTGCAATTATTCTGCAACTACCAAATCGGACCATCACCATCGTTTAGCAATTTCTCCACATCTATTTAAGCACTGTCTTGTCCTTTCATTTTTAGTCTTTTACATTTTACACCTCCAGATGCCAATGACTCAAACGCAGCCGATTGCTAACAAACAATCAGCTGCTGCGAAAGCCTCGGGCCCACCGGTACAGCCGTGGATAACAACGCTCAAGCCGAAACGGCCGGCTCCTGTTCCTCCATATGATAAGCCGTTGCCAAAGGAATCGCAATTTTAACTGTAAAATGAGCTTGCGCCGCTCAAACCTACCCCATGCAGCCCACACATACACCTTCACCTAATGTCAACACACCTCCTAATTACTCTACTGCAGGCAGAATGGAGTGCCACCAGCATGTCACCGTGCTCTGCTAATTCTAATGTATTAAACTTATTAATAACAAGTAGTTTGTTTTATTAAATTGTTTTCATATTTGCACGTTTTCTCCTATTCAATGCATTAGTCTTTGCATGACTTTGCACATAATTTTGCCCTCCTCATTCTGGCACCAAATTTTACGGAGTTGAAGCATCATATCGTGGCGTTTCATCTTCACCACCCCAAGCGCCAGGAGTAGCAGCCGTAACAGCAGGTGTCTTTGCGTCATATGGAGTGCTGATATCATCGTCTCTGAAAACACCTGGGGTCGGTGCTGACATAGGCGTAGCACCAGCTGGGGTAGCATAGTCTCCACTTCCATAGTAGACACCAGGAGTGGGAGCAGTTTCCCCACCAGGTGTACGTCCATCATTCCAGCGAGACGATCTACCAGACTCCCAGGGACGAGATGCAGACTCTGCTCCGCCATTCCAAGCTGGAGTTCTGCCTCCTGCCCAGGAAGGAGTCTTGCCTCCATCACCACCATACGAGGGTGTCTTGCCTCCGGCCCACGATGGGGTCTTGCTGCCGGCCCACGATGGAGTTTTACTGCCGGTCCACGATGGAGTTTTACTGCCTGCCCACGATGGAGTCTTGCTTCCTGCCCATGACGGCGTTTGCGCACCACCACCATAACTGCCTCCTGGCGTAGCTCCTCCATATCCACCATTTTGACCAGGTAAAGGTGGAGGTGCTCTATATCCTCCTCTTTCATTCCCACCCGGCGGCCCTCTTCTGCCGCCGACAAATTCGGCGTATGTAATTTTGCGTCCTGAGCTTGGATCGGTAAATAGTAATGACTGTCGATTAACTGTCACGACTTTATTTCTCGCTTCCAGCTCAATTCTTGCTGTAGTATCGTTGGCATCCTTAACCATACCATTCAAGCCTTTGTATTGCGACCCTCTTCCAATGGTCACTCTTTTTCCCACAATCATGTCTCGACCTCCTCTCATGGGAACTGGCGGGGGTTTCATGGCATTTGCTTTTTGCATCACAAGGGGATTGAGCTTATTCAAATCAGGACCCTGACTATCTTTTTTCACGGCAATGGTTCTCACGTTACTTGAGCGATTCACAAATACACCCAAGTCTTCCTGAATATCACGGTTATGCATAAAGACATATTGACGGTTAATATGGATAATATTACCCTGTCTCATTTGACCACCAATTTCCTTGACAGAGTCACCTACCGAGAGAGCATTGCCTTCTCGATCCGTAGAGAAGGAATTGAAATCTCTGAGTTTCATAGTGATTGCCGATGGCTTGATAGTCTGCTTTTCACCTGTTTGAGTCAAAATAGTCAAAGTATCACGCTGGATGTTAACAATGCATCCAACAGTTTCCCTGTTGAGTTGTACCAAGTCACGTAGCTCATACTCTCCAAGCTGATTCGTTCCCCCAATATCTGAAGCCTCTTTCAGATCCTTGGCAAATACAGTGATTTCCTTCTTAGTTTGATCTGAAAGTAAGGTGACAGAATCCTTGTCGCTTGAAACAACCATACCCGTGTCATCCGTATAATTACCATTGATAACCCTGACATGGTCACCGATTGTGAAGAGTTTCCGCAAATTGGCAGAAGGAATTTCGATTAATTGACCACGCAGAGAAGCGGCATTACTGATTTTCATCGTTATGATATCACCATTGATAGCAACAATTTTACCTTGCATACCTGTTTGCTCACCTGACTTGACTTCAACGCTATCGCCGTCTTGAAACTCTGCAGTGATCGCTTTGAGCGATTGAGAAACTTGCTGCAAATTTATACCCGAGTCATCTGAAGTCAGAGCTTGAATTTCACTGAGCTTTGGCTGAACGTTTTCTGAGGTGATCAAATTCACCTTGAAGTCCTTAAGCAAATACCCATCCTTGAAATCATCGCCATTATAAGTGTAAGTGTTCGCACCTCTTCGAACTAAAGACCCATCTGACATGGAGGCCTCCGATTCGGAAAACATTTTAGGAGCAGGTCTGAATGTGCTACTCCGTTTTCTCTTCTCACCTCCAATTAGTTTGCCATAATCAAGACGAGGAACAAGCTTGAGACGAATTTCGAGACCTGATTCAGAAAGGTTTTCTACGACAGCCAAATCTCCCTGGTACTTGCCGCGCTTGACACGAACATACATACCTGGAAGCAATTCAGTTTCTTTGCTTTTTGTCACCCTGAACATGTCCGGGTACTCCTTGATTGGCACCAAAATAGTGTTTCTCAAATAAACGTTGGTAAATCCCTTCAAAGCAAATTCCACGGCCGCCATTTTGCGAGCTTCAACATATAAATAACCTGGAAACGCGTCACGCTGAAAAACTGAGAATATTTCCAGTGGAGTATTTGTATATTGCAATGTACTTCTCTTCTTCATCACAAGACGCACGAGCTCTTTCTCTTTTCCAATTTTGACACGAACTCCCCAGATGTTTGGGTCTTGAACCGACGGCAGTAGCAAACGCTGTGGTACAACACCAGACTCACCGCGATATTTCGAGGCAGTTGAACGACCATACTTTTGACGGTACTCCTGCGCTAACCTTTCTGCATCCTCTTCGCGGATGGCTTCTCGTCGCCTATCAACTTCACGATGTAATCGGTCGTCCTGATCCTCTACTTCCTCGACTTCTGGCTCTTGAATGAAACCATCCTCTCTTTCGTCGTCCTCATCGTCAAAATCTTCCTCATCTTCGTCCACCTCAGCCTCAACATCCAAAAACTGATTTCTACGTTCACGACGAGACTTTTTACGTCTTGGTCCAACATCGTCTTCTTCCTCGTCTTCTTCCTCTTCCTCGTCCTCCTCATCATCCTCGTCATTTCCTTGTCTGTCAAGAATGTCACCATCTGGAACATCATCATCTTGGGCATTATCGTCCAAAGGATGATTACGAGCTTCTTGTCTCAGGTCATCTTCGTCATCAACTTCATCTTGCTTGGAAGAGCTCAAATCATGCTCCAAGTCCTGTTCTTGTTCCAGATCATTTTCCAACTCATCTTCAACCTTAGGATTCACAGGTTCGCTATCAGACATTATGTAGATAAAGAGCCTTGACGTTACCACTTGGCTCTTGAACCAAATTTATTTGTTGTGTTGAAGAACCTGCTGAGTGTTCTTGTCAGTGGGAGCCATGAACTTTGGGGAACACAGTTTTTTATTATGTGTGAAATGTAGCATAACATAATAAAATGAGCTTAGCATTGTAGTACTATGGTAACTATGCTTTATAGGCCGCTATATTTTAGAGCTTCCAGGCTATTCTTTCTAGTGTCCATAGTGATATATTTTGTTCATGCAAATTTTGATTGTGAAACTGAGTGACGTCATGACTTCAGCATGCAACACATGCGCTGATGTGTCCCCCATAATGAAGAACTCCAAGTTTCAACCCTATTAGCAACTATGCCACATCTGTGTTCTCAGTGAATATTACATTTTGCTAATCATAACCATGCCCTCAGGTTTGATCGTCTTTTTGTCGCTGTCAGGTATCGCAAGTTGAACGCGCTCCAAATGAGAGTTCATCCTGCTCAGCATGTTTGAATCCGATAAATTATTGACGTCGGGGTTCACGTGGAAAATCCCTGTTTGAAGAATCTGATAGTGCATCTCTACTCAATAGCGATGCCGAATGTCAGAAAGCAATGTTGGATTGATTTTAATACTTAACTTGTGAATATTGCTGATCTTCGAAGGGCAATATTGCAGACATACTTAGACTGTTCCTTCTCTGATAATTATGATATTTCTCCTTTGATTATCTATTGTTACTCGGTGCCAATGTCAGAAATCACTATTTAGATGCACTCAGCATACAGGGCAGTGTCCACAGAGGATGATATTTACAGATTGGAGCAATTACATATGAACTCATACCATCAAGCTCTTCATTCGAAATACTCTTTCCCACTGCATTGTGAGTGATTGCAAACCGCTGATTCTCCTCGCAAGTAATATACAAGTATGTGCACTACCTTCTCCCTTTTCTTGAATTGGCATCTTTTTCAACAACTTCTGCAACTCCTCCCATTTCTTCAAACTTGTCCTCACTGATTCTGACCTCCTCTCTTCTTTCCCACCATCTATCCTCACATAGCTCAAAAGCATAAGTTTTGAGCTCCTTTCCACGCGCGTGAGGATGAGCCTTGAGTGACCAGTCAGTAAAATCATTACCGGCACGTAGATAAAAGTTTCTCAAAGTTTCAAACGGCTTTGGATGTGGTAGCCATGGCCGAGGATCTTCAATAGTGTATACCTCCTCTTCTTCTTCCTCTGATTCTTCATCGTTCTCATATGCAAAATCCTCCTGCTCTTCCTCACCGTCATCATCGAACTCATCGTCATCATCGTCGTCCTCCGATTCTTCTTCCTGCTCCGCTTCTTCTAATTCTCTCAAGTCTTCCCATAAAACCTTGTAGCCATCAAGACGTCCAAGATCGACTGCATACATTGAGTCAAGATTAAATTCTCTTTCTCCTTTTTCGAATGCACCACCGAAAATATAAAGTGTATCATCAAGTACACATGTAGCAGCGTTGAATCTCGGCTGAACAGCCTGGACTATTTGATATTCTTTGATGTTTTCTGGTTGTTCTTCGGCAGGAGATGAGTTGTCTGGAATTGTAGATGTGTCCAAAGTATTTGAACTCTCCGATTCTTCGTTCACAGACAACTTCTCTTTCAAAATAGCATCCAAAGTTTCCTGCAAGTCAGCATCTCTTTCTTTCTTAATAATTCTTTCCTGTTTCGCAACCTTTTTCTTGCGCAAATTGAGGCAAAACCATTTATTAAGCTCGATCTGATAGGCGTAGAGCTGATTGTAGAAATCAGAAGATAGTGTTTCCTCAGTTTCTTGGTGGTCGTAAACCCCACCGAACAGTAACCCTCTTCCTTTGTGATAAACCATTGAACAGCCAACTCTTGCAGAGGGACCAAACGGAGCTTTCTTGCGACGCTCCCACCGCACCCCTTGTAGATCTCCCTTCATTTTCAAAAGCCACAAATCTTGATGAACTTTTCCTTTAAATGTGTTTCGTGGAGCTTTCACTTTTGAATACCCACCATAAATAACGGCACCTTCAGGATGAGGAACAAGAGAATGACCTGAACGAGCATCTGGCACAACATGGTTTGGTGGGAATTCGATTTGATGCCACTTGTAAGATGTGACATCAAAGGCCCACAAATCATGCAAGTATGTTGTGGTTGACGACAAATCCCTGAATCCTCCGTGCAGTAATATGTAATTCTTCCACACTGTCATTCTATGACCAGATCTAGCAGACGGGCTTTTTTTGTTCTCGATTTTGGTCCATTCTTTGGTAGCGGGGTCCAACGTCCAAGTGTCTCCATAGTGATAGAAGGTGTTTTGCTTTGGTGAAGAAAACTCACCTCCAAACAACAGCATGACACCAGAGGGATGAACGCACATGGAATGAGATGATCTTGGTAATGGAGAATTTGGTGATTGAACTTTTCTCCAAATATCGCTGTCTGGAGAATACACAAAAAGATCGTTATAAAACTCAGCTAATCCATTTACTTCAGCCTCTCCACCAAATAGATAAATCTCCTTTTTTTGAGCTATCGGTGAATATGAAAGAGAGGGATTCAATCGTTTCGATGGTGGCGAGTTGCACACTGTTATTGTCACAGCATTAAACTCTTCTTGCTGCTTCTTATAATTTTCAAGAATTGCATCAATATCTACGTCTTCCTCTTCATCGCCCTGTTTCTTTGCCATTTTTTTATTTTTCTGAGCACTTTTAGCTTGAGCTTTTGCATTTTTCTCAGCAGCCCTAGCCTTTTTAGCTTCTTTATCTTTTTTCTTACCGGCCATGGTTGAACTATCACCTTCTGCTTCTCATCAGGCTCTGCTAGTAGGTGAAAAAATTCGTCGGAAAAGCAAAGCCCTATTCGGTAAGAGTTGATTTTGTATCAGGGTTAATCTATTAGCTGATTTCAACAGAAGAATTGATGAAACTTGTAGTGAAATTATGTGAATTAGAATCTTGCACTTTGTGATTGCGCTTGTTGCTCAATCAAACCTGACAGAGTCTTTAAGGCTTTTTTTTGATTCTGACCTGATTTTCATACTCAACTTTCATGAATCGAAAAAAGCTTCAATGAACTGAAAAGCATCGTGAACCAGGAAGGCATTAGTGTCTATCAGAGTAATATTTATTGAAATTTTCTGATCATACTATGCCTTTCAATATTTCCAGGTAAGAGCTTTCGAAAGCCTGCGCTCATATCCGAGCTAAATTGAATGCAGACTACTCTATAAATGTATTGCGATGCGAATCGTGATATGATAAAATCAGTAATAGTTTCCAAAGTTTCGCGTTATTATTATTATCATAATGAAAAATTTATTGTTTCTTGGTCATTGATTTGATTTGAATTGATTCTTTAATCGACAATAAATTGAATTGATAGCCTAATAATTATTTGGTGTAAACCACATCGAGAAGTTTGTGAATTGACAATCAAGTTTTTGGCAGTTTAACTGGACTGTATTGTAAATTTTGTACCTATTTTGTTACTTTATTGCTACTTGGCGCCAAGGCTGTCGAATAATGCATCGTTAATCTGCATCTAGAGATATATATTGTCAAGTATGCGCAAAAGATTTCAATTGAAAGTATGACTGGCCATCGAGAGCATAGAATGTTTTCTCACAGATTGTCAAAAAATAAGAAGGCGGGTAAAATTGTATCTGACGGCTATATCTTTGATACAAAAAACACGGTAACGGGAAGCAATGAAAAGGTTTCAGATGTGCCTTCTTCCAACAGCAGTCCTGACAACATAAAATGCATTGATCTGGCTGACGATGACAGCGGCAAATCAAATTTGAGTAGTGAGAATATCGATACTACAGCTCAATTACGACAAAACAATTTGCTCAAGGGTGACTCTAAAGCTAAAACAACAAGACTGCTTATAAAAACTAACTCTCTCTCTCAAGACGGAGTGGTAGATTATCAGGTCAGTCGCAGTCAGCTCAAGTCAACTAGTACTAGCGGTCCAGATAAAGGCCAGCAGAAATCCACCGCTCAAACGGCAGCTGTTCTGAAAATTCAGACAGTGCATGCAGCGAGGGTTCATTCATCTAAATTAATGCAGGTAGCTGACTCAGACAGCAAGACAAGTAATGCTGCGATTTGCAATTGGCCGCAGCTTTTGACTTCTAGTCCCGCTGAACAAAACAGATTAATTGAGGAACTTCCTCCATACAACAACTCTTATCTAATTAATGGTGATACATGGCATGTGTATGAAGCGATCATGCGATTACAGGAGTATCTTGTGAAGTCTGAAATTAAATACAGTTTGTGGTTTGCGGTATTGTCAACCTATGTTCGTGGACAAACTCGCGAACACCTTGACAATTACCTCCAAGAAGCAGGTGCCTCCCCGGTATGGCATAGTGCTGCAAGTTACATTTTTAGCAGATTGGATCGTCAACTCATGAAAGCATACGTGGTAGACCAACTGTTGACTACAAGACCAAAGGAAGGGGAAAGTGTTGAAGACTTCTGTGCACGCTTTCGGCCAATCGAGCAGACTGTGATTCGAAACGTTTCTGGAACAGAGTTTTTGAGATTGCGCTTTGCAAGTCTGATACATCGTGAATACCATCAGCCACTCAATTCTATTCTTAATGATGGAGAAGACATGTACATGACAGCAATAGCTAGAAGCAAGGAGGAATGTTCGCTGTCAACAGTTTCTGACGACACCAAAAAAGTCCACAAGTCGAGCAATAAGCTAACAAAATGATACCGATGATTTGTTATATAAAGTATACAGTAGCCCACTTAAAGTTTGGCATTGTTGAAGGACAATTGTGTAACGAGTTTCGAAACATGCGAAGCAACACCCCAAGAAGTTTCGAATCCCATGCCCCCTAGTCCATAGGCATGGACAATGGCACGTCCTTTAGCACACTTTTCTGCTTGTACCCTGGAGCCTTCTTTGCGAGCAGGCCGCAAACCCACGTTGATCCTTTCAATCTTATAATTGCTCTCCGTGATTTCAGGGAACACCTTACTGGCATTATCCAACAACTGCTTAGTGTCACTATCTTTGGGAGTGGCAGTGGTATCACCAATCTGTTTAGTACCTCCAATAATGATGCAATCGCCGCTCATCGGTCGAGGAATATTGAAGCACCACTGGCCATTTGCTAACTGATAAGTGAGTGTACTTTTTTGCCAAACATTGGAAGAGGGAACCTTTAAAAGAAGAGTTTGACCGCGAATTTGATAAGAATTTGGATCAAAACTACCATCGTATTGTAAACCAGTTGCAGAAGCATTAATCACTATTGATGAATCTGGAAATAAATTGAAAACCTTCTCAATACTTTCAAGCTTTGCTGTACGAACGAATGTAACACCTTTTTTTTTCAGCGATGCAGTCAGGAAAGAGAGGTACACTGGAGGATTCAGAACAAAAGTTTTATAGGAACAAGCAAATGCCGATGAAGGGGCTGATTTGACAATTGATTTGGGGTCAATTTGCTTGAATTCAGCAGCTGATCGATAAAATTTGTCCTCAAGTTCATACTTAGGCTTCTCCACAATTTCGTAACCGGTGGTAAACACAATTGAAGATTCAGGGTGTTCCTTCGATACTTCTTCAAAGTGGCGGTAAGTCAGCTTGGTGTATTCAGCTTCTCTTAACCCCCCAGCGTAATTGGGCACTGGCATTGGCCGATAATGAGCTCCTGCCCAAACAGATGTATAATCTGTCGAGTACGGATCTGAGTGGAATTGAGCAGCTGCAACAGTGACATTGTATCCAAGTTCTACTAGAGTAGAAGCACAGCTTAAACCAATTACTCCTGCTCCAAATACCACAATTTCTTCCTTAGCCATTTTGCTAATGATTGTAGTAGGATGGACTGGTTTATGTACTCTCGGAAGCTCGGCCGATAGAAAGGCGTCTTTTTAGTTGATAACAGCTGATGTCGGTGAAGAGACAAAAGGGCAAAAAAATAATTCGCTAGTTTTTGTTCAGTCACTGAATGACATTTGTAGCCTTATCTACTGCAATGCGCTGCGCAATTTTGTGTTATTTCCCCGATCAGTTGTACCATGGCGGCGGGGGTCTACATGGCATGATAAGCTAAAAGAAGCGAACTCGTCAGGTGACCACAATCTGTACTTATCCGGAAGGTAGGTTAATAATTCTGTATTTCTATGAATATTGATTGTTCAATTATGGAATGGAGCTGCTCCAATTCTGAATAATAATCTAACTGTCGCGACCCGTTATTGAACCGACGAATCTTGTATGAAGACTTCTTTATATTTTGATCGTTTTCACTTATATTTGTGGTTATCACCCACCTCCCCTTCAATACTTTCATTCCAGACTTTCTAGGTACCAGTACCCAAGTTTCTTTGTCCATTAGTGATTTAAACTCAGCATCCGTGGCTTCTTTCCATAGTTTTCCATCAGTTTGACCATACGCTTCAGTGATATTTCGAGGATCTGTTCCCGCAAATAATAGGTAGCCTTTCACCATCCACTCTTCTTCATCAGATTCCCCTTCGGAGGCAATAACGACCATCTCAGGAGCTTGAGCTATAGTGAGAGCAAAGTGATCTATACAGTTATCTTCCAAGGGAAATCACTGAGACGGCTATCATAAATCCGGTCTTTAAGATTCAACTCATTTAAATACTCTCCAGCTATAAGCATGGCCAACTCAAATTTTGGGTTTGGTTTAATGGGACTCCCATATCTAGATTTCTTAATCATGGTTTGAAGTTCTCCTAAGAGTTCTTCTTTTCTGTCTGCCCTTCTCTTGTGCCCAAATAGATGCCGGTCTAAACTGTGAACTATTTGCTATCTATACTTGGGGTACCTGTATCATCTTTGATCTCTTCTCAACATGGTATGCTGTGATTTATCACGGTAAATGCTCCAACAACTGCTACATCTCACGGGAAGAGACACTACGTGCTTTGAATTTGTTGCTCTAGCTAGACTAGCACCAGTACGATGAAATCTTGATTAGCATGTACAGAAGGTGAGTTACAAAGTCCTTGACAAGAAAAAATTATGAGTTTGCGATTACTTACTCGACTTTGAATAACCTAGAATAATCCAAACTAACCTAACGTTTTATTCTCTTCTTATTCACTAACTACAAGCTTAACGTTGAGAATTCTAGCCTTGGCCAAGCGACGAACATATGATTTCACTTTAGTTCTCACCTTGCGGAGAAAAGTGATTGTTGATTTTGAGCAAAAGCTAGCAAAATCCTCTTCAAAAACGCCAGCATTCTGGTTTTGATTGATAATATTTGACGGTGCTGGAGATGAAGTGTTTGGCGTTGCGATCTTGGCCGCAACCTCCTTTTCAAAATCTCCAGTTTCATCAATAGCTCCGGAGTAGGAACAAAATGGAGAGCGGTTTGACTCCTCATCGCTAGGCATCTGATCAGAATAGTTAGGGTCTCCACTGGACTTATAAAGAGATCCTGGCTCCGAAATTTGCCCTGTGCGTTCTGACTCAGCAAGAAAGCTTTCCGATGACTGGTCTTCCTCCCCACTTTCCTCATCTACTTCTTCGTATTCCTCTTCATCTTCCAGTGTGTCTCCAACTGAGTCACTTTCTTCTTCCGGTGTACTTCCTTGAATATCTAATTCCAAATCAGAAAAATTTAATTGAGCTGTCATTTCCTTGACGCGCTCTTCATCAAAAGGATTCTTAAAAATTTGATTGGTTTCAGCATCAAAACCCACTGAGCTTCGGCCACTACCAGCGCTCTGTTCGTGAACTTCCTCGATATAGCCACGGTGTTCATCTGGTATGTCTGGCTGTGCCGGTGCAGGAAGTTTTGTGAACTCCAGCTCATTCCAGGCCTCAAGGATATCATCCATGTTGATGGCATCTACGCTGATCGTGGCAAGGTTGCTTGAACTGCCATCAGCTAAATCGCACTTGAAAACAGATCCCGAACTCGAAGAATGGCACTCATGCTCAATATTTTTGTCACCAAAATTTGTCGAACTTGTGCTCGACTGTTCATCTAAGGCATACGACTCAAGTTTATCCATGCAAGTATTCTGGAGAGCTAAAGTTTCATTTACTGATGAGTCAGGAGAATCACATTCATTATCGTCCACACTCAAGGTGGTGGTGATAGAGGGATCAGATTCTGTAACAGAATTCAAAGTGGACAGCATGGATAGATGGAAATGAGAACGAAGAGAAATACGTATCAAGTCCAATTTGACCCATAAATAAAAAGATTGGCAAGTAGTTGGCGTTGAAGAGAAAAAAACTGGCAAGGCTCTCAAAAAGCACCAATCCAGTAACTTTCGTCGAGCCGAGAGAATGGCAAGATGCTTGGTCACTCGGTCAAAGCGTTTGTAGACCTGGAAACAGCCCAGGATATTTTTAGTGGCAAATATTTGAAAATTAGTTATTATTCAACTGCTACAACAAGAAACGAAAACCTAGCATGGGCTTTTCTGTGTTACGGCCTAGCATTAAGTATTCCACCACAAATGACATTCATCCTTAGAATCAAACAGCGCACTGCCCCAGTCTCAAAACAAAGATCTCATCTCCACGGAGCTCATCGTTTCATGAATTTACGTGATCCAATAAGGCAAAAAGGTGAGAATTATTTAGAGTTCATTTCAACCGGGGGTTAGCATGATGCAATCAAAACTTTATGATCGCTGAAAATTCATGACCCTCACTGTTTACTAATCTAGGTGTGACTTTATTTTTTCAATATCTGATATTTGTGGAGTTCTCTACGACAGCCTATTGCCCACCTGTCAAAATTCAGCTAACTCAAGGCGTCTCCAAGCTATCCACTGGGGAGAACTGCCTTGCCTCGGATTTTCTGTTTCAACAAGCCAATAGCAGAAGCACGATAACTTCCGCGCGTTTGGGCTCTCTGCTACTGCTAGTACACAGATATGAAAAGACTAATATCATGTCTATACATCTTGTTGATTGAATGCATTGGTTTATACTATTTCACTAAAGGCTTTCTACTATCGCGTCCAGTACTAGATCAGTACTCAACCCAGGCAGACATTGTCCAATCATCAAAGGCTTTTGATAAAGCAGTCGTGATAATTATTGATGCCTTGAGGTTTGATTTCACTATTCCAATTGCTGGATCAGCGGAAAAATATGCCAATCAACTTCCTTTCATGTACAATTTGTTCAAATCGTCTCCAGAAAATGCCGTTCTACTTAAGTTTATTGCAGACCCTCCAACTACTACCTTGCAACGGTTGAAGGGGTTGACCACTGGTTCTTTACCGACGTTTGTCGATGCTGGTGCTAATTTTGCCGGCTATGAAATTGAGGAAGACAACTGGCTGCATCAGGCTAAAAATGCTAATAAATCAATTGGCTTTGTCGGCGACGATACTTGGACAGCGTTATTCAATGTCTTTGACGAATCATATCCCTATGAGTCTCTCAATGTGTGGGATCTTTATACTGTGGATAATGGTGTCAAAGAGCACATTTTTGATTTGATTTCGAAGCATGATATCGCCATTGGCCACATGCTTGGCGTGGATCATGCCGGTCATCGATATGGACCTAGCCACCCCGTCATGTCTGAAAAGCTGCAAGAAATGGACCATTTTGTTGAAAAATTAGTTTCAGCTATAGATGAGGATACCATTTTATTCGTCATGGGCGACCATGGAATGGACCCCAAGGGTGATCATGGTGGTGATTCCACTCTAGAATTGGAGGCTGCTTTATTTATGTATGCTAAGCGACCATTTTTCACAAAACTCGAACCTGAAAATGTATATTCTATTGCAGCGGAAGGACGCCACTATCGCGAGGTTGCGCAAATCGATCTCGTGTCCACAATTTCTCTGTTATTGGGTATACCCATACCGTTCAACAATCTTGGATTTCCTATTCGTGAGGCTTTGGGTCACGATGAACTCAAATCTGCGCTTGCAGCTTCAAATCAAGTTCACAGGTATATGCATGCACTTTACCCAGACGACACACTGACTTTTCCTGATGAAGATTACCAAGAGGCACTTTCCTTTCAATCAGAAGCTTTAAAACACTGCCGTGATCTTTGGGTCAACTTTGATATTCCAAGAATATTTGGCGGCATTACGATATGTGTCATGGGCTTAGTATCTGCATTGGCGTATATAAACGAACTTGCCGTTTTGGATAACTATCCGCGATTCAACTTCAAAGTGATAGTTTCAGGCGTGGCAGGTTCATTACTCGGTTGCTTACCTACGCTGCGTCAGCATGAAATGCAACCTCTTGCTGGATGCGCAATTGGAATGGTGACCGCTTTTCTGCTACTGCGCGTAAACAAGTTCAGTTTCAAAGTGCCTGCACCTGTGGAGTGTTTCTCTATTGGAGTACCAATTGCGTACACTGTTCTTCTAATGTCTAACTCATTTACTGTATGGGAGGATCGTATTTTGCAACACATTATGCTTCTAACTGGGGTTCTAATGGCATGCTCTTCTTTTCGACTAAAAACAACTGCCGAACAGGTTATTTCTCTATCTCAATCTGTTATTTTTCTTGCCTTGACAAAGATCAGCTCCATGTCCGTACTATGCCGCGAGGAGCAAGGCCAAATGTGTGAAACTACTTTTTATCAGCAAGGAACTAGCATGGCGCCTGGCTGGAGCTATGTGGTATTGTCCTTTTTGTGTTACGTTTTGCCGAAGGTGGTTATCTCGTATTACAGGTTCACTGAAAGTTTTCATGGTGCCGCAGTTCTTTGGCTCAAGTGGGCATTGCCATCCGCAATGATTGCCACTTCCTTGTATTGGTGGTTGGAGGGATTTGAATCGCACGGTTGGGGAAATGTAAGCTTTTCTCAAGATAGTCTTGATGTTGCCAAACATGCACTTGCTCAAGCGGTTTTGATAGTGACGCTTATCGTGGCGAACTACTTTTGGTACAGAGGCGCTATGTGCTTGAAAGTTGATATGAGAGAAAAGAAAGCAATAATTTTAGGGTTTGGAAACTCGTACGGCTCGTATTATCTGATTCTCTTGATAAACGTATTTGCTGCCTGCTTAATCGTCTCTAAACCAGTAGGAGGCGCAGTGCTGAGTTTGCTGCTGATTCAAATACTGTCGTTGATGGAGTTCATTGAGGTTCATGACTTGTACGATTCAATGTTTGGTCCAGTTGTACTTGGCATGATGGGGTCACTCTACTTTTTCTCCACGGGACATTATGCTTCGCTACAGGCAATTCAATGGGATACTGCATTCATTCCATTCAAAAGCATTATTTTTCCTTTCACACATGTGGTGGTAGGGTTAAACACATTTGCACCATACATATTGACAACAATGGCTGCACCATTACTTGTATTTTGGAAGCTTCCACCTACAGACTCCATTGCTCTTCAAAAAATGACTACAAGACTTTGCTTGACAATTGTGATATATCATGCATTTGTGTGTGTAATGACAATGCTAGCGGCAACTATATTACGAAGACATCTAATGATATGGAAAATCTTCGCACCTAGATTCATGCTAGGGGGTGTTACACTAATCGCTGTTGGAGTAGCAGCGTTGGTTGCAGTTGCAGCCTCTACTCGAGTCGCAAATGTTGCGAATCTTATTTCCAGTAGGATTAACAATGGTAACTAACCAAAACACTCCACTAAAAAGCTGAACATTTGCGAATCTTATTTCCAGTAGGATTAACAATGTTCGCTAACCAGGACATTCCACTAAAAAAGCTGATGAATATGTTGAATAAATTTCATAAGCTGAAATCATTTATACTTGGTGTAGTTATAGACAGCAAATTATAGCTACAACGTGCAAATAAAAACAGCATTCTCTAAAACTCAGTGAACAATTCACCGTACCATTTCAAGTCACATTAAATATAAATATTACAGATACTTCTGAGGCAATGCACAGTGTGACAAAAGGCAAAGCACAACATGTGCACAAACATGTCTACATAGGTTCCATCAATTTAACGTTAGAATTTAGTCCTGAACCATTGGGAAATCAAAACTATCAAAATCCAAAGCATCTGCACCTAGGCCCAATTCCTCACCATCAGCAACATGAACTGGGGCAGCTTCAGGAATCTCGCCCTGTGGTTTAACAACCTTTAGACGTTCGCATTTTACAATTTGCAAGTTGAATTTGTTTTTCAGAATTTGTTCTTGCTCCTCCATCACGTCACCGTCACCAACGGTTCCAAAGTTTTCACGCAGCTTAATGATCATTTCTTTGAAATATTTAGACTTTTCGTCAAATTGAATTTCTTCCGTGTCCTTGCTTTTGAGTTCTTCCAACTCCTTCTGAGCTTGTTCAACCCGAGCCTGCAAATCTGTTGGGAATGCAAAGGCCGACGAGGGAACAGGCTCAATGCTGGTGACTGAAGAAGGACGATTTGAAACTTGATCCATCCATTCCTGATATTTAATGAAACGCGTGGCTGCAACATCTCTTAGCGAAACGGTGTCAATTTCATCACCAAACCCTCCTGCTTCTTCTACTTCCTCCATCTTGTAAGGAGCGTGTTGCTGTGGCCGACTCATAAAAAGCTATTTGAAGAGTAATATGAACGAGCTTGAAATCCCAGTGCAAAAGTAGACAATAGCTCCCACAGGTGGTGTCGAGAGCGGTGGATTTTCAAATCGCTGGCGGGCTGAAATTGTGTCATGTGATCTAACATTTACTAGAATAGGAATGAAATCTCGAAGTTGAAACGGCGGCGGCTATTAACATCTAGACACTGATTGATAAATCGGCGTCTATTATCAAGTCGATGGAATTGCAAATTTGCCATCCTCTTTAATATTTGCGGAAAGGGAAAGAACCAAAATTTTCCTCCGTAAGTGGGGTAATCCTGAGCAGAAGGTAATAATATTGTTGTATGTGTCCACGATAAATAACTAAGCGACTGGTTGCCGGGCATGAAGATAAAATTGCCAATGTAAGAAAAGTCATGCCCTTCACATCAAGATGCAATCCTTTTTATCCTTGGGATCTTTTTTTTTCCTGTCTATTGCAGACTTGTCTTTGGACGTTTGTGCGCCAGAACGGGTAGACGGTCTTGCTGCTGTCCGGGAGCGTGGCTCACCGACTGACCTCGCCAACCTCTCGTCTTCTTTCATTTGCAGTTTCTTCGCTAGTTCCAAATCTGCATCATAACTTTCCGTTGAAGTGTCCATCAGTTCTGGAATGCCTTCAGAAGGAAAGAATGCTGCGGTGACAAAAGACTCATCTCCATTAATCGACGATAAGGTGTGCCAAACATAATTTTCCTGATTTTTGAAACCGATGTCCGTCACTAACACATAGAGTTGGCCATTCACATTGGTGATTGTAGAGTAGTGATCATTGCGAAATAGTATTCCAACAACGTTGACATCAATCAAACGATGCAAAAGCTGTAAACCATAAACGGTCAATTGACTTACATTTTGCTCTAGCCAATCGTTTAGCAAAGTAGCTGCCGGCACTAGACTGCTATCATCGAGGGCTTGAACCAGAAACATCTGAACTTTATCATATGAATCTGTATTTTCAGACAGAAGTAGCTTGGCGGCTGGCTCTGACGAATCAGCAACCCAGCCGTGAACAATAGGAACACCAAACAATCGAAATAAAGACATCTCTCTAGTGTCATCAAACGATCCATCAAACTTTACGTTTATGTTCATTCCAGTGACTAACGATGGGAGAAGTTGTAGAACCTGGTCCATGTCTCGTTCATGTTCAAGTCCTCCATTTTTCATCAACCACTCTCCTAGAACCTCTAGAATTGAGCTGACGAGAACACTATCGTGATCATAAAGACAATTGGTTATTTGTGCATAACGGGGTGGGGAGTGGTTATTGATGACATCCGTCCAGACCATTGTGTTGAGTAACGCCACAATTGGACATGGCCCGTTCTCATTCTGCAAAACAATGGGTAGTTTGCTATCATTAGCATTGACACTCTTTATGACGAAATATTCCACTGCCATCGCTGTTCTGGTCATTTGTGAACCGATGGGCTAGTTACAGTCCGGTCACAGAGTTTGGTGGCTGTGAACATAGCCAAGAGATAGCAGGAGGCGATAAGTCAACTGGCTGACAATAAGTAAAAAACACACATGATATAAATACTTGGGCAAGGTTTTGTAGAAGCAATTACTTGCAAATGTTTAAGAATTTGACCATCTAGACAACCACACACCCGAACGGCGATTTTCTCATTTTCCACAATATATGGTATCGAGCGACTAGCCACAATTGTTTGAAAGCCGTCAAACCACGGATAAACTTCGCAAAGGCACGATGTCCTTTTACGAGATTAATGGATTGCGCGCGCTCAGCAATCGACAAAAATATTCCGTTTTTGCTAACCACTAACTTTTGTCTTGACTTGGTAGCTTAATGGTTTGGTCTATTGTGTGGCGACAACGTTCCGACTCACAAGTAGGTTTTTCAATGACATTATAGATTTCAGATACAAGTAGCACAGTAATGCAAAGATTCTATTTTTAATATGGCACCTTTACTGACCACTATGGATATTTCTGATGTGATTCATAGACATCTAACCCCTAGTCATCTCCCATCACGAACGGACGCATCTGGTATTGACCCACTGACAACAAACCGTTCACGTATTGATTGGACTGCGAGATTGCCTCATACCAAAATGTTTTCTGCTGCATTTAAGGCATTTTCCAGTGGAATTCATTCTTCGTATTCAGTTAGCTCCAGCCCCTTATTTTCCACGGGCGCATGGTCGGTATATTCGGGAACTAAGCGTTCTTCTGGTGACCATGTATCGGTGTTTGTGTTTGACAAGAAAAAAGTAATGGCCTTTGCAACCAAGTCTGGCATTCGAAAGGAAGTGGTTAATGAGATACTTGATCTATTGAGACTACAAGTAGCAAACCTAGCTAAATTCAGACACCCGGCTGTGCTCAAGCTGATAGAGCCCTTAGAGGAATCAAAGGGATCAATGTGTTTTGTTACCGAGCCGTGTTCATCTTCTTTGAAAACTCTCATTGATAACTCGTCTTCTGGATCGTCTTCAGAAGGTTTTGATGACCTGGACGATATTGTGGTTCAGAAGGGTTTACTTCAGGTGACAGAGGGTTTGGAATTTCTCCACCAGCACGCTCAGATTGTTCACTTGAATATCAATCCGCATTCAATTGTGGTAGACGCGAAAGGAGATTGGAAAATTTCAGGCCTGGGCTTTATTGAACCTCCAAACAAAACAGACTTTTATCCTCCGCAATACGATCCGAGATTTCCACGATGGGTTTCTATTGATCCTAATTATTCAGCTCCAGAGTTGATTTTGGATCATCGCGTAGAAGCTTCGTGTGACACTTTTTCTCTTGGATGTCTCATCATGGGGATTTATTTTAAGCATGCTCCGATGAAGTGTGATGGTACTGAAAATTATCGTTCTGAAGTTGATCTACTTTTACGAAAAAAAATACATGATCCTCGTATCCCGCAATATCTTCAAGGCATTGTTCAGCGGATGCTCACTCGTCAACCTATGGATCGCATTACTTTACATGATTTCAGAGCATCTCAGTTTTTCGATAATATTCTCATTAGAACAATCAATTTCCTCGATGAAATTCCACAGAAAACTCCACAGGAACGCCAAGCCTTTATGAAAGGTTTGCAAAAGGTACTGCCACAGTTTCCTAACGGCATTAGGCAGCGCAAGATTTTGTCCGCTCTACTACAAGAGCTTGATAAGGATGAATCTTTGGTGGGACCTATTCTGGTTAACATTTTGCTTATCGGAGCTGATATGAGTCAACTTGGTTTTTCTGAACAAATATTACCGAAAATCGTTAAGGTGAAAGACGTTCTATCTGCTCAGGTGGTGATTCTTGACAACCTGGAGACTGTAATTGCCAAACTAAATGGCTCAGACTTTGTGTCCTCTATCCTACCAATTATATTGACCACGATGGAAACTGCGCCACCTGAAATCCAAGAAAAAGCACTGAAACGATTGCCATTAGCAGTAGAAAAGCTTGATTTCATTACGCTGAAAAATGATGTTTTCCCGCGAGTAGGAGCAACTTTTGCAAAGACAACTTCTCTTTCAGTTAAACTCGAGGGCCTTTCGGTATTGCGTTATCTCGTAACATCTGGTCTTGACAAATATACTCTTACAGAAAAGTTGTTGCCTCTGTTGGCCGGAATGAAAACAAGAGAACCAAAGGTTATGATGGGTGCTTTAGCTGTTTATTCTGAACTAATCAGTATTCTGGATTTGGAACAGCTTGCTAAGTTGGTTATTCCCCAACTGTTGTCCATGAGTATGGAATCTTTACTCAATTTGCAACAGTTTCAAGAATTTATGGCAAAAATTAGAATGATTATTGATAGAATCGATAAGGACAACTCAAAGAGACTCCATAATGCGGTAACTTCAGAGCCTTCTACAAGAATTCAGACGCCGATCGGCAGCAGCAACAACCAGCCAGTAGATGATTTTGAGGCGCTTGTATATGGTAACAATTCTTCAGCGATGAATGGCCAGGAAGCAAAGTCACAAAATGCATCCCTAAACATGAGCCCCATGGATGCAATTTTGCCTTCGATGCATGAAAATGGTAACGCTTCGCTTTCTTCAAAACCGGTCATACAGCCCTCATTTTCTGCAGCATTGAAAACCACAGCAACCGTGCCTTCATATTCAACGTCACAGCAGCAAACAGCACCTACTTACTCATCTCCTCCATTATCACAGGCAAATTCTTTTTCGGCAGCATTGCAACCACAAAATAACTCTTTTTCATCGGCCCTGCAACCGCAAAACAACTCTATGTTTACCACCTCTACCCCTGCAAATACTGCAAACAACACTTACAGCTCATTTTCTTCTGCATTGCAGCCTCCGCCGAGCTCTTCGTCATCTGCATTCTCTGGAGTTTTGCAGCCTCCGCCGAGCTCTTCGTTGTCTGCATTCTCCGGAGTTTTGCAGCCTCAAACAAGTTCCTCATTTTCGTCTACCCTGCAACGTCAACAAGGCAACCAAAGTGCGATCTCGTCGCCACGCCAATCGAATGCACCTGTGCTTTCAAAACCGCCGTCGTTCAAACCCACTACCGCAACACCTGCCTTTGGTGCAACGTCAACACAGCAACATTCAGCCTTCCAGCCGCTAGTCCCCACAAAAGGTGCCTTTGGGCAGACAAGTCAGCCAGCCAATCAAGTGACCTGGACGAGCCCACAACAAATTAAGAAAGCGGACAATTCTTTTGGTCAGTTTCAATCAACTCCAAATTATGGTGACAATAGTTTGATCTAGGGTTTCAGCAGCAGTAGTTCATGGTCAATGCCAAATTCACACCAACTGCCTCTTAGAACATCCAACAACTTTTTGTAAAGATGAGATATCACACTTACTTCGCACAGACATGTAACTATAGGTATATTGGACACTGAATTGCATCTCCTCAGATTGAGCCAAATAGATTTGCAGTGGGAAAGCCTATCGCCCTTCTGCTCAAAAATATTGGATCAAGTAGCTAACCCCGAAGCGATTTGAAGTTTGGGCAAACTCAATGGTCACAGGTGGCTTACTTCTTCTTTATGGGCTTTAAAATCGCTTAGCATGACTTGAGTGTCCATGAGACAGTACATTATTATTTAGTATTCTATACTTCACTTGCGGTAATAACACCAGCGTTCTCCACATTAGATTCACAGTAAGTGGCTGCACAAGTAATGAAATGTGTATCTATGCAACACAACGCTGGCTTTATTTGAATGTCTGAGCCAGGAAATTTTGAGTGGCTTTGAGAGCTTCATATCGTACTTCGGAGTCACCACTAGTCATCAGCTCCATTACCTTAATCTTTGTTCCCAGCTTCTCAAACAACTTGGTAGATTCTGGCAGCTCGTTTGTAATGTAAGAGATATCATTGCAAGCAACAGCCAGTACGGTTGAATCCTTAGAGGTTTGAATTATTTCATTGAGTTGCTTAACAGCCTTCCAATCATGCTCTTTAAATTTACCAGCGTTCTCCTTCCAGAAAGTTTCGCTATGATGTGGAGGCGACCATTTGAGAGCTTTGGATGACAATTCAGCTTCATATTCATCAAAGGTAGTCATGGAAACGAATGTGCTTTGCAAAGTTTCTTGGAGGTTGGACAAATCAGCAATAAGTTCCTCATCTGCCCACTTACGCTCTGAAAGAGTATTCACCAAAGTCAGTGCAGACGAAGCCAAAAGAAGAGGAACAGCCGAAGGATAAGAGGAAATGATGTTGACAATAGTAGCAATGGCCACGCGGATAATTTTCTCCTTGACTGCACCTCTAGAAATGGAGAGTAAGAGTGGAAGAAATTGGCCATCGAACCCGTTAGTCAGACCTTCGGCAGCAGGTTTCTCAAATGAAATGAGCCAAAAAATTAATAGACTGTGATACTGGAGTTGCAAATTGGTCTTGGAGTTGGTCAAAATCTTGATCAGTGGAGGGACAGATTCAGAGGAGTGGGCCCAGAACGAAGCTCTATAAACCTTTGTCTGTAACAAAACATCAAATGCTTGAACGGCAATGTCTTGAAGGTTTGCGTCAGAAGACGACGCCAGTTTCTTGCCCAAAAACGCATTGAGCTGAGACAGAGGGGAATCTTTTCCAGTGTCTACAGTGGCCTTTGGAGCGACGTCAAAAAGCTCCACCAAAACTTTTGTTGAGAGCAAGTAAATAGCTTCATCATTTGCGTAGAGGAGTTTGGTGAGAGCTTCGAAAACTCCTGTTTGAGCCAGCAACGCTTTAACAAACTCGGGCGAGCCAATAACCAAGATGTCCACCAACGATAAAACGTACTTGACGACGTCGTCTCGGGTAATTTTCTTGAGCAATTCCAGCAAAACAATAGCATGTTTAGTTGGGTCTCCATTGACTATTTCAATTCGTTTCTCATCTGATTGCTTCTCAATTGTTTTCACCATGGAAGCATCGTTTGAGGACAACAGATTGGCACGAACGTACCCTTCCCATGGAATTGGCCTCACCCTTATATTTGTTTGAATTTCATCGAGATATTGACTCGAAACTGTGTCCGGAGATGCAGTAGACATTGTTGTTTGTAAGAGTGTGTTGAGAGGCTGCTTTCGAGGAGTTTGTATGGATGCAGCACAAGGTTCTGAGGATGCTGGGCATGGCTGACCGCCGGATAAGCAGACAGTTGCGCTGGTACAAAATACCACATGGACACGACGAAGAGAACATCAGGCTTTGGAACTGATAATTGCGCCATAAAAAAATAAATTGCTTCATTAAATATTTGTTATAAGTAACTACGACATTAACTTTGCATTATCAAATGCAAAAAATTAACTGCGTCGGCCGGGAATCGAACCCGGGGCTAATCGATGGCAACGATTAATTTTACCACTAAACCACCGACGCTTTGATGTTAGAAAGTGGATTTGGTGATATAAGATCAGTAGCACCAGCTACAATTTGCACATTTGAACGTAAAAACGGTAGATTGCCTATTTTTATTTATATATCATTTAGAAAATATGCATACTTTATATTCAATCACCAAAGAGAACATTTTGCATGGCCGCAATGGCTTGTATGCTGCAATTATTCAATTTTAAGCACTACGATCAAAAACGATCCCACAGGACTCTGTGACGTCTCATCATATAGAAACCACCAACCAAACCAATATTTTGGAGGATTTAAGTTACAATGATAGGGCTAGCCCGAAGTCGACCCTTTCTTACTTACTAGGTGGTAAGATAAGATGTTGTTTCCTTTTAGGATGTTTGTGATATGTTAGATTACCATCGATGTACTCGAATATAAATAAATGATTCTGAATGATAAAGTCTCGCGGCGACTGCAAATCGCCACATTACCGACCACGCGATGGCGGATGACAGCGCAGCCGCAATCATCACCATGTTGCAGGAGTGCATCACAACATCCACACCACGCATCAAGATAACACAGTACAACAAGAGGTGGTGGACCCCAGAACTAACAAACATTCGAAAGTCAGCCATCACAGCCCGCAAACGTGCGGATGCCAGTAAACAACCGGCCGAACTATTGAAGGCGCAACGGCTGGAGAAATACTCCGAAGCTATCTCAAAGGCGAAGGCTGATACATGGAACAAATTTCTAGCCTCATTACAAGGCGAGAACATTGGACTCATTAATCAGTACTTAAACCCCAGAGCAAAACGCCGTCCGATGCCGGCGCTCACCGATGACAACAACAACATTAGCAATACTCACCGCGTAAAAGCGGCAATGAGGTGGTCTACACTACTTCTGGCCAAAGACGATACCATCGACTGGACTGCAGTACCTTCAAATCCTTCCCAACATGCTAATAACGCCAAGATCTGGCCCAAGCTAACCGATCGTCAGATGAGGAATGCCCTGCAACACCACGAACAAAGTCCCCGACCCAGACGAAATAAATACAGCGGCTATTAAGCACGATGCGCAAATAGACGGTTTTACCGGTTAATGAGAAAACTAATGACAAACTACGTTCGCGAGCGTTTTCACTGCAAAAGCGAGTCGCGGCGACTGCAAATTACCAAATCATCGACCACGGGATGGGATACTAGACCGCGCTACTTATCTCAAAGAAAAGGCGTGCGATGGTACCGCAGCCTCAACAGATCAAAACCTTGCACAAAGCTGACACAACTTCGACAGCAGAACACCACTGCAGGTAACATTCTTCGAAGTCTACTGGATCAAGATCGCCTTAAAGAAAACATTGTTCCACGAATGGCGACATGGAAACACAAATCGAGCAGGCGACTCCTACACCGTCAAGCAACCACCAAAAATGTCAAGAAATCTATTGACCACGAGGCGGTTCACACAGGACTATGAATTTTTTCCATATTTCAACATTTTAGAGTCTTTTGCTGCAATTTGTTGGAAAACTGTGGTTTTTTGGCCTTAGTTGGATGGAGATAACTCAAAGCCAGACGGATTACTGTGACGTCTCGCAATTAAACAAAAGCCCGCTACTTTTGCAACTTTGTCAGAGGGATTTGTGATTGTAAGCCCGGAGGGAACAATGCCATTTTTCAGTCGTTCTTGATTAGTTGATAGTATTTATCTCATTGATGTACGCGACTGTAAATAAAAATATGTTGAACATCAAACCACATGGGGAGTTTGAGGGGCTGAGCTAGCTCACTTTGTGAGACAAAGCAAAAACCGCCGCCCAGATATAGTTCTCTGCAATTAAATTATTTGCGACCGCTGATTTGCAGATTAGCCAGACTCGTCAAGATCACCGAGTTTATGTGGTCCCATCAGGCTTGTTCACAATTGACAGGCTTCTAGTACATTCACTTTATTGTTCGATTCACTTCCAGATGCACTGGATTGCTAGTGTAATTGAGGCTGCGGCCGCAAAAGTGGTGACGGCGCCCCTGACTCTCATCTTCCCCACATTACTGAACCTCGGTGAGTGGACACTGATCGTCGCGTGTACACGTGATACAAGCAACGCCCCCGTATTATCATTTCGTTTATCTGCAAGGAGAGAGGAGCAGAAAGGGAGAACCTGTTTGGTCAATTTCCATGCTTTCCTCCTCCACCATCCTACAACCACTTGTAGATATTAGTCTTTTTTCATCCATTCTTACGTTCTTTTGTTTCTCTTCATCGCTAGTCACCTCGGTATAAGCCTCTCTCCCAAAACTTTATAGATGACAGATTCGAGTGGGCAGTTTTCTAGAGCAGCCACTACCTTGCTCTTTGCCCTTTCAAAGTCTGGTATTGTTTCAGATGTTCACAAGTACGATTTCATCACTTCCAATACAGACACTATTGCATCAAAACTAATTGATACTGCTGACATTGTTGTTGCAGCCTCAAAAGCTCGAAAGGAATCGGACGCTGCTAGACGAGAGTCGGACGCCACTGCTGTTGACGATATCGAACTGAATGAAACTATCTCCGGTAACATTATGAGTAATTTGGTTGAATATGAAGATGAGGAAATTGATTTCTCGCTGCTGATTCCTAGATCAAGAAAAATGTCGTGGAGTGACGACTTGCCGTCATCTCCGTCGACTACATCTGCTACTGCTGTGACTGATGCATCCACTCATAACCGATCGACAGCAACCTCATCTGCCTCAAAATCCAAAGGTGAAAAGTCAGTTAAAACTACTTCAAAAGAAGCATTTTCACCAAGCACGCTAATTTCCAGCTTACGCCGGCTGGAGGCACACTCAGCTGCACTCAAAACTCTCAGTAGCTTTATTACACTTGTTGTTTCATGGGAGAAACCTGCCCTAACATTGTCGATTGGGCTCATTTACCTACTAATTTGCTATAAGCCGCAATTAATGTTTGGGTTACCACTGTGGATCTTTGTTTTTGGCTTTATGACGCCAGGATACTTTGAGAAGCATCTCAGTTGGAAAGACATTGATTATGACTTTCGTAAAAATGCATACAGGAAAGACTTTTTTAATGGCGACATTTCCAATGACGGAGATGTCTCTAAACTGTTACACCAAGAGTACAAGACGTTGAGCGAAAAGCGACAGAAAAAAGCAATTTTTGACATTGTTTCGGACCTTCAACATGGTCTTTATTTGGCTGCTCATTCTTTGGACAAATTGCAGTTGACTTTGTCAAACTTAGTAAATTTCCAGAATGAAAAGTTGTCCACTTCGCTAACAACAATTCTACTCTTAGTATCGATCCCGATCGTTTACGTAGCGTCTTTCATCACTATGCGCTCTGTCATGCTGTCGGTCGGTTTCAATGTCTTTGTCGGTACACACCCTCAGCTAAGAAAGTCTGCTTTGCAATATGCAGAAAAGTACTTGGAGATGGATCCTATTGAATTGGAACATTTGATCAAGCAAATTCAACTGATTGAAGAGGAGACAATTATTATCGATGAGCCTCCAGTAGAAAAGTTTGTGGAAGTTTTCGAGCTATCGCGTCGAGGTCTCACTCCGCGACAATGGGACCATGCTTCTCTATTTTCTCTAGCGGTTTATGAACAGCAAAGCTACTGGAGGAAGGAATGTATTCTTCCCCCTTTTGCTACTTCACAATCTGAAATATTACCACCTGACGGCTGGTATTTCGAAGCATATTATGATTGGGAAGTTGACACACACCCATCCTCCTGGATCTCGGACCGCGGTTTGCTAGATTTGGTGGTAGAAGACAATGGATGGGTCGTTGATGTCAGCGGAGAATGGAGGAGGAGGAGGTGGGTGCGCAAAGCATTCAGAACCTATTGACGAATCCAATTATTTATTGTTAGTTTAAGGTAAGTGCATAAACGAAATCTTCAGAAGTTGTTTGCGTGTTATTAGCTAATTTCTCTTAAACCAATGGTAAATATCTGTCGCAATGGTATCATTGGCTTTCTTTGGCGTAGATTCTGCTTCTTGATGGCTGTCTGCTTGCACATCTACCTGCGCCTCTTCATCAAGGTCAATTCGGTTTTGTATTGGTAGCAAACTTTGCGGCTGAAACATACTGAGAATAGCCATTATGATACAGATTATCCCACAAAAGTACCAGTTGAAAAGCATAGCTTCGGCAAATACAGCCCGAACTTTGGATTGAATTGTTTTATCATGTATCCGCGAAATGATATCAATTGCGGAGTACGTTCCATCCATAATTCCAGGTGCGACATCTACAAGATCAGTAGTATCTTTGAGATATCTCAGACCCTCCATTACCTTATTGGCAAAAATAGAACCCCCTGCCAGGGATCCCAGTACATTTCCAATAACTTTCATCAACGCCATCTGGGTAGTAGCATCAATAACAGAATGCTTATTGTGAGCAACAGACACAGGATGGGATACAGCACGTCCAATTCCACTTCCAATGCCATGAATAATCATATACCCTAAGAATTGACCCATTTTGGAGGATATATCAAGAACAGTAATAACAAAGAATCCCAACGACAAAGTAGCCCATGATGCAAATGTTAGCCACTTATATTTGCCGGTTGTTGCCACCAGTCTCTGGCCAGCTAGAAGTGCAGGAAGCGCAGCTACGGCTTGTGGTAGAACAGATATTCCTGCAAGGGGTGCTGTAAAACCGTCTACACTTTGATAATACAAAGGAAGGTAAAACTGACAAAGACAAACAACTAGAGCATGCATGCAAACTTCGACAAACCCTAAAGTTTTGGGCCACGAATCCCACACTTCCAAAGGGACAATAGGTTTATCACCGTAGACATAAGGATTAACATCAAGAGCGTTGACAATGAACGCTCCAAAACGATTCTTGGGCTTTGGTAAACCTGGGATTTTGTTTTTAACAAGAAGAGCAACTTTTGACGCCCCTTTCAATGTTGCCTGATACTGCTCTTGTGCTTTGTTTTGAACTTCAGTTAGCTCTTGTGCAACAGAGCTCCCTGCTGCCGTGATGGAATTTTGAGCTTTCTCAAGAGCTGTTTCCTTATGTTCTAGATGGTGAATTGTTTGTAAAATTTTCTCAGAATATGTAAACAGGACAAGACCGACCAGACCACCGATAAGTGGAAGATATGAGCGCGGTGAATGCCAGTGAAACTCTGTTCCGCCCGTTGATATACCAATTGCAAAGGAGCATAAAGCTGGAATGTAAACTGAAATACTTAGCCAGTCAATTCGTTTGATCTTTTCCATAAATCCCAATCCTTGATACTGAACAGCTGCTTTGTTTGGATTCTTTTGACTCATCACATCAGAAGGTGTCTTTGGACCAAAAAAGTTTCCAAATGCCTTGAAAAGACCCAGGAGCGGAGATGACTGTTCTCGTTCTTCTTCTTCCGATAAGTCTGTCTTAGTTACAGCTCCATAATCATCTGGAGTCCTGGAAATTTGCACGATAACCATCCATATACCCGCTACACAGAAGGGAATGTTCAATAAAAAGATGTATCTCCAAGCTTCCGGTGCTGATCCAAAGAAGCCACCAACTGAAGGGCCAGCAATAGTCGCAAGTGTCAAAAAAGATGATGCTTGAGACAAATAATTGCCAGACATTCTGGTAGGCACAGCTGTTGTAATCTGTGAAAAGGATAGTCCTGCACACCCACCACCTCCAAAGCCCTGGAGAACTCTTCCAAATAAAAGATAAAAAGGCGAGCGCCCAAAAGAGCAGCTGATAGATCCGCCTAATAAAACAATGATACAAACCAGTTCTATAATGGAGCGACCAAACAGCATTGCCAATGTAGAAATCGTAGGCTGACAGGCAGCCGCTGAGAGAAAGAAAAATGTACCTACCCAAATCGACTGGTCCGAAGAGAGATTCATATCAGCAGACAGCTGGGGGATAGCAACAGAGACAGCAGCTCCATCCAACGCAACTAAAAATGTGAGCGCTTGAAGTAAGAAAAATTCCCATCTGAAAACATCATCAGATTCCCATGGTTTTACCTTTGTCCCTGCAGAATCATTAGCAGGAGGGGGATTGTCGGTCGCACTATAACTGGCATCATTCAAGGTAGATTTGGACTGTTCATCAATGGCGGATTGGAACTTTTTAATCAAGGGATCGGTTTCTGAAGCAGCGGGTGCTTTCTTTTTGGAAGTGTTGGCCGGAGCTTTGGAGGACTCTGGCTGTTCGGGTTCGGGGATAACGGATGTTTCTGGAGAAGAAGACTCTTTACTTGGTGGAGAGACTTCGGGATTCTTTGCGGACTGTTGATGCTCTTCAGATGGTGCTCCCGCAGTAACAGGGGGAACATCGGGGACTGGCTTCCCACTATCTCCAGCATTGCTCATTATAAAATATATTTATATGTTACAAAGGGCGAAATGTGGCAATAGAAGTGCGTGTCAAATACACGTTAACAAATAAGAAACGAAGGTTCAGAACGGGAAAGGTTACAACGATATTATCTATTGGTCTACTCTGGGGTATCCTGCAGGCGGTAGGTACCGATGTGGTAGTGGCTGCAATATGCACGTATAAACAACATGTTATCGATGTACAATTAGCTTATCTGCAAACGAAAAAATGTCCACTGATATCTACACTAACATACTGTAGCTTTATAGGATGATTACAGGGCCGTGGTAACAGTCATTGTTTGTGAATGAAGTAACAAAATGGGGGGCAAGTCGCGACACCACAAATCCAAACAATCGACGTAGTCCAGACAGTCTGCTTCATTTTCATATGTTCCTCTTGTTGGTGCTGGAAGCGTTGAAAACAGTACCACGGATTTTTTCGAATTTTGCCTCATCATGTCGTTCAAAATAACATGCTGGGCTCGAGCCGGTAGATCATTGAAAGATAAGAATGCATCCTCTTCTGTAATGGACATTGATCTTCTTCTGCTGAAAGCAAAATTCTCCGGTTTGGGAGTATCTTCTGCCATTTTGTCTTTGGATTCTTTGAGCAATGGAGTACGTTCATCAAAACCAACATGTTTGCTAGAACTCTGACCAGAACTATGCCTAGATTTAGCAGACCGATATTGTTCAGGGTCATCTTGAAACATAATTGTACGGTTTCCTACAGCATCATCAAGATCCTCAGTAGAAGGTGTAGTCATACTACTGAAATTTGGCTTCAGCTTCTTTTTTGTTTGATGGTGACTTCCATCTGTAGACTCTTCAAGATTTTTCAGCAAAGACGGCTTGTTCCGAGCAATTGTGGGACGCCGTAGTGTTTCTACGGTTTGATAGGCTGGTTTCCATGTAACAGCATTATCAGTGGTAGCATCGTTGCTGAGCGAACTTGATTCTGACATTGAATCCGACTCTTCAGGTTCACTTTCTGTCTCAGACGAAGCCACATCAGAATCTATTGTCTCGTCGTGGTCAACCAAGCCCACATGCTTAATGAAATGTTTATCAATATTATTAGTGCGAATGCTGAAAGAAAGACCCTGTTGCTCAAGAGACTGCATTGTCTGACGACGTTGCAAACGTCGAGTGCCACTTGGGCTACCCGCAACCGGCAATGGAACCATAACCTGATTTGAACCCACTTCGGGAGTTATCAAGTTGAGAGGTACAGCTTCGAGATTAAGCTCAGTCCTGGCATTCTGCAACTCTTTCCACCACTCATCGTCACCAATCAGAGAGTTCACACGTCCGTCAATATCTTCTTTTCCTTCCACAATGGTCTGGTATGCAGGAACACTTGTCAAACACAAAACAACAACATCAGCTTTGATTCTCAACTTTTCCAGTAGTTGAGAAATTCTAGATTTCTCTTTGCCAACATCTTCTTCGTACTCCACAAAAACAATTACTCTCAAAATGTAAGATTTTTTCCACAGATCAACAGTGTGTAAAATGGAACCCATCTGCAGAATCAATGTATAGGTATCAAAATTTGTGGATACATGGCTCGCAATACCATCTTCATTGTGGATATAGGCAGACATTTGAATGGGATAAAGATCAATATAGCCCGTTTTTTCTGTAATTCCAAGTTTACTTTGCTTCGTTGGAAACTGTAGCCGTGGAAACCCTCGAGCAACAGCCACATTTGCTTGCATGGTTAATAAATCTTCAATGATATGGACCCACTCCTGAACTTTAATGGGCTCTTCTATACGGCAAGTATCGGTAGGAAGAGCTTCCATGTCAAGACCCATAGTACTGAATCGCGACATGCATTCATTTCCTGTCTCAGGATAATAATGCGATTTCTCGTAGAAACCAAGAACTGTAATATTTGGCCTCATACCCCCCAATCCAGACCCAAGATACACATTACGAGCCCCCCATACCAGGGTGGATCCAGGTGCGACTTGGACAAAGCCCTTGATTCGAGCCTTGTCGCGTATTTCATTCCAGGCATTTTGCTGTCTCTTCACTTCCGAAAAGTCATCTTCAAAATGCTTTGTGACGACAATATGTCCCAGAATATAGAGTCCACCTTTCTTCAAATGATTACAAAAGTGAATAAGCGACCAGCAGGTACGAGGATTATCTACCAGGAGCAAAATTTGAGGTCTCCAAAACTTGACATGATCATTTCTCAGTCGTAAAAGATACTTTCTGACCTGATGATAAATCAAACTTTGAGACACATCACCCCATGGTTTCTGTGGAGATGCAAAATGAAGCACCAAAAACAGTGAAAGCAAAACTGAACACATTAAGGATGCAGAGATTCCATCTGCTAAAAACATAGCCAAGATACAGGCACCTGCACCTACACCTGCCGTATATGCATTGAAGTAACGAAATGACGGACGAAAGTTGGGGGCTGATGCTAGCTTCAGCAAGAAGCAGGCAAGATTTGTGACAACAAATGTCATCAATAAGGCCATTGTAACAAAAACAGCAATTCTGTTGATATCAAACAAAATTGTTACTTGAGCGATAGCGTAAGTTAACATTACCGCTGGGAGTGGATTGTCTCCTCCTTTCGAAAAAAGTTTGGCAAAGGGTACAAGTTCATCCAAAGCAATAGCTTGCAGCAGCTTGGCTGCACCCACGATTCCCATCAATGCAGAGAAAAGCGATGTGGAAAGCTCGCCTGCAAATACAATATATTTGGACATGTTGATATCTTGAATAATTGCGACATCCTTGTGCAGTAAATCCCGAGAAACTGACGTTCCAAGCGACACTATTACGAGAAAGTACAATATAAATGTTGCAAATAGTCCCCAAAGAGTACCCTTTGGAATGGATCTAGAGGGCTTTCTCAGATCTCCAGACATTGAGGCACCAGCAAAAATACCAGAGGTAGCAGAGAAAAATATGCCAAAAATATCAGTGAAAGATTCCTTTTTATTTAATTTGGAGGAACCTGCAGCTCCTTTAGTGAAATGAGTCCAAAGGTTTTCTTTCATTGTTGCCAAACTTGGACCCGTGTATGCAGCATTGCCGAAAGCTGGAATTGTGAATGGCCGTACAAATAGCACTGAAATGGGGATTGAGAGAGTTGAAATGATGAGAATCACAAATAGAGCATTAGAAGACTTTGCAAATAGTGATGATCCAACCATTGCAACACCAGTACAGATCAACAGAAGAATTGTAGCATATAGAAATTTCCACCAATAGTCTTCAGGAAATAAATTCGCTTCACCCCCTGTTTCAAGACCATAATTGGCCAGTAATGGTTCACAAAAACCGGCAACGTTCATGGCAGCATTAAATACTTGTCCAACGTAAAAAACAATGCCAATAGATCCACCAAATTCCGGACCCAGCGATCGAGAAATCATGTAGTAGGCACCACCACCTCGAACTGTACCATTTGTTGAAATTGCAGAAATTGAAAGAGTGGTCAAAGTAATGATTATGTACGATAGAACCAAAAGTAAAAGAGTGCCTAGCAGTCCGGTTTGACCAACCACAAACCCAAAACGTAGATACATCAAAATAGAGAGCACATTGAGCGTGGTTGGTACAAACACTCCAGAGAAAGTGCCTAATTTCGAATCTACAGCTGGCAGCTTCTCTGTATGAGCTTCCAATCCATCTATAGTTACAGACCTCTTTCGAGGAGTTTTCTTTCTACCGTAGAAATTAGATCGTTGACTGATGGAACCATACTCTGCCGAACTTGTCATACAATGCAGCGTCTCTGTCCGTGGACTTTGAATATGAGTATACGATGCAATCTGAAGGAAGTTTTAGACTTAATAATATTTGAATTAGTCTAATGGAAGAAAAAAAATAGTGGCCGTCAATTATCTACCAATGTAGGTTATCTCCTGTCTAGTTCCGTAAGTAGAAAATATTCAGTGATAACGAAATAGTGCTCTATGAAGAGTGGGACGATAATGTCGACTAAAATATTGCATAAGGAGAAGGAAACAGAAAGAAATGATTGATTTTCATCCTGAATAATGGCAACCAATGGGCTTTTTTATTGTACAAATGCAGTTCGTTTGTTTTTCTCGATGCACCACTATCCATCGCAGAGCAAAGTTGCGCGCAGCTGTGCTGCGAGGGCTGGCGTTCTCTGTCCTATTGGCGTTGTGGGGTGCAATTAATTACCTACGCATTTTGTACCACACGAAACAAAATGCAGTTAGACACAAGTGGCTCGGACATACAATGAAGGAAATCTTTTGATTGGTCTGCAACTTCTAGTGTTAATCGGTGAATGATCTGCCATTTTGGCATTACACTAGCTCATAGAACTTTTTGCCTCATCAAGCCATCAAACTTAATCGGCAATTAAAGTTTAACATATAAATTGAGAACCATACTACATCGAAAAAATTGCCGCATGCTCAATTCAAAATGCTAAAAAAATCTGTTTCAGAGAAACCAAAAGCTAAAAAAAGCGTCCCCGCCAGGGATCGAACCTGGAATCTCTTGATTCGTAGTCAAGCGCCTTGCCATTGGGCCACGAGGACAAGCTCCGATACCGGGAATCGAACCCGGGTCGCCTGCGTGAAAGGCAAGAGTGATAGCCACTACACTATATCGGATGAGTTAATGACAAATCGGTCTTTTGGTATTAGAGGTCAATTGTAAATGTATGTATCGAGATTTTATGGCCAAAATGTGCATCAAAATAATATTCATTATTTTGAATAGTTTTTTTTGCCATTAATTATAAAATAAACTGAATCTCATTCATTTTAGTATCTTTATGAGATGTAAATTATTACAGTATTATTCTCTGATAATAGTATAACACTTGAATGACTGTCGAAAATATCATTCGATGAAACTTGACATCCGTCTTGACTAAAACTTATCTATCTACGAGTGCTGATTTCGGTTGCTCAGTCAATTCAGAGCTCTGGGTAAAGATGTTGAGTCGCTCGTGTCGCTTTGCGGTGCGCCACCGTCAGCGTATTCAGTCCATATCGACCCAGCAAGATACATTAAGAGAAATCAAACAAGTTTTTCCTAATTTCAAGGATATTTATAGCAGAATTGATTTACTTACTTCTGCAAACCCACCTCGAGTAGCTATTATACCATTTGACACGCACAAAACGGAGACCAAGTCATTGTTGGACTGCGTGTTAGCTGATCCATTGTCATCGGAGCAACAGTGGTATACTCATTTTAAGCATCGTCTTTTGAGCAAAGATACGCTTATTCGCTTTACACAATCAAGTGACTTTGTTTTAACACACAATTCTCTCGTGGAGTATCCACTCCCTCCAAGAAAAACAGAGACCGAGATTTTAGAAGCCAACTCATACGTGGATTCTTATGAGCACATTCGCAAGTGCCATTTACATATCTTTGTCTGTAAGGATTTGAGAACTGCTCTTACTAAATCTGTTCCTTCTTTCTTTCCCTCAATTGTGGTTGTAGACATTGAAAACAATTTAACTGGCGAGAACATTCTCTTGGAAGTAGACGGAGATCAAAAGGTTACCGGGTCACCCAGTCATACAGCTGGCGTGGATGAAACTTCTTTTGAGACAGTAGAAAATGCCCGAAATGCATCTAGAGATGGTGCCGATTCTGAATCTTCCTCCTCGGACTCATTTGTTCCGCCACCGCGTATCAACCAAGCTGCTTTAGCTCAGCGCATGGAAGCTGCTGGTCGCAGAATGTCTGGTACGGATAGAAACCCAAGTGCATCAACAGAACAGACAATTGTTGTGTCCACTACATGGGCACAGGAAGGTATTGACCTGCTTATTGAATCACCGGAAAATGCGTCAAAGTTTTTAGATTATCGCCGTCAGTCCAATATACCGGCTGTTGAGGATCTGATTTTTGATTCTGCGGAAGATTTTCGTAAACGATTAACAGAAAGTGTTGCTCGCGACTGTGATGAATTTTTAGTCCACACTAAGGAAAATTTGGCTGTGATCGAGCAGGAAACAAAAAATATGACTGAACTAAGAAGAGAATTTGCACAATCTGCACATGAGGAATTACAGGGTTCTCTTGCTGATTCATTAGCTACAGTTACTGGCAAAACACTGGCTTGGTACAAATTGTATTACCTTGTTGATGATGTACTGGACATTTCTTCGAGCATAATTTATCACAAATTTTTGCCACAGACTCAACACAATTACGAATATTTATTGGGAAAGGTTGATTCATTTTCGTTTGACACATTTGATCCATCGCTTCTAGCTAAGATTGATAATCAGAGGGCCCAATTAATTAAAACATCTTGTGTGGAGTTGCATGATTCTGCTTTGGCCACGTTACTTTCAGTGATATTGGGTCTTCAATTACCATCATTTTTTCTTGCTGGAATGGCTTGGTATTTCTACGGTTTTTCAGTTTATGCAGTAGGGTCAGTTGCAATGCTTGGCTTTGTTGTGGGACTCAGAAAGCTACAAACAACCTGGGGTAAGCACACCAGACATTTCACTAAGTCGGTGCTTGAAAGTGCACGAATCGCCATTGGCGATTGTGAGTCGACATTGTTCAATAGGTGGGAAAGGAAGGTGGTTTATCAAAGTAAGCTTGTTGGAAAGGAAAGGGCTTTGATTGATCAACTGAAGGCTGCTGTAAATAAGAATTAGTGTAAATAGATGCATAATTAGAAGCTTGATTGTGATTTTGTGCTTTCTCAACTTTGTATGAAAAGTCTGCAAAGTGTGCAAAGCTTTAGAGTGACGCAAAAAAATACCACACCATTTTCTCCATCCTCAGCGCTCGCCTTTCTTAACACGGATATGATAGTTGCCACTTTTTGTTAAATATCGTACCCACGGTAGAGAAGGATACTGCAACCTTGATTCAGTCACTTTTAGGTACTTCACTTGTAATCCTGAAACCGCCAAATAAGGAATTTCAAAATTGACACGAACAGGAAGTTTGGCGTTAGGGCCCATGCCTTGCCTATAAGCTGAGTAAGAATCCTCATCTGCAGTGTCATCAATGGATGACAACTGCAGTTCAGCCTTCATAGCATATGTCTTTCCACCAGGAACATTTTTTAGCCTCCAGACAATTGATTCCTCTTCAGGCATGTAATAAACGGTTCCGTTAGCACTACTGAATCTTGGAGAATCAGCATCTTTCGGGACTGGAATCTTAATCTCCACAAACGATGCTACGGATCGTTTCTTGTATTGTGAGGTCATTTTCACAGACACCAACACTCTTGAATGTGATTTGACATTGATATCTGTTTCAACCAGATATAACGGCCGTGTCAACGCATTTGGCCTTTTAGTGGACTCAGGTCCATCGTCGGCATCTGGTTCTATCCGATATTTCATGAGCTGGAACTTTCCGTCAGGGGGGATAAACTCAATATTCCTATCTTTCTCAAATTTCTCAAGTTGAACGCACTGGTGAAATTGCGCATCTTTCAAATCGACTGTGAGTTTTGAATGCTTTCCAGATGATCTTTGAGCGTCATTGAGACCGAGTTTGAGGTGAGGCATTCCGGAGAGATATGCGGTGATATCAATGTGACCTAGTAATTCAGATTTGATAACAGTTCCGTCGTGGGCTAGAGTCATATTCATCTCCTCAATAACGTCCAAAAACAGCTCATTCTTTTTGTAAAAGATATCAGCAGGGCGCCACGAAATGGCTGAGGTTATTTCACTTGGTATTGTGGCCTCCCTGAGCTGGAACGACTCCTGAGTCACATACTCTTTGAGCACCTTTGCATCTGTGATTTGAGGGAACCCAAAGTCATATGCCTCGTCGAAAAGTTCATACAGTACCACAAAATTATCGCGAATTGACTCTTCCTCAACATTGCCCAAATAATCCTTCATCAAATCCAGTAGTTGATTCAAATAAACAATGAGTTCCATCGCATTAACATTAGTTCGTGCAAGTGCAAGCACATATATACCCTGATGAGAGACATGTAGATAATTCACACCTTGGTGAGAAAAACAGGGAACATGATCTCGTTCCTCAACGAGCCTGGGGAAGTCTTCCACTGCCGATAGAGGAACATCACCCCTGTAGTTTCGAGACAGTAAAGGATTTCCTTGCGAGTCCAAGAGAAACACAGCGGATGCCATTGTATCTTCTACTTAGTTGTTACAGGGGTTATTGAGTTTGTTCCGCGCGATCCTCTACTTCCGTGATGGTCAAAATAGTAAAGTCGTGACGCTTAAGTGAGGCGTTTCAGATCGGCAAGTGTCAACCTTGGACGCGAAACTAGAGAGTTGTGAATGGATAATGGCAGTCTGCCGCATAGTGAAAGTGATTGATCTATCTTGTTTACCGCGTGCACCAGTCATGCTGAAACTTCCCCACCCCTCGTTATCGAAAGAACCTCTGCACAGCCAGGGATTTTCCCGCTGGCAGGTATCTTGAACAGCATAGTTTTATTGCGCACAGGTAAATTTGCTCTAGATTGTACCAAACATTTTTAAATGTTTCAAAATATCATTAGTAGAGACAATTGAGTGCATGATCAAGGATTTGCAACGCTTTTCAATGTCCTAACAGGCAAATCTGGACAGACAGGCCATTCTAATAATGCCAAAGAACTAGTGCATTGCATGGCATCTGTAGGCATCTATTCAGCTCACTCAATATTAAACTATTTGAGTAACATGAATGAAGAAACGCGTATATCTAATCTATCTCGGCCACTCTGAAACACTGATATACCCTGCATCCAAGGTGAGCGCATTTCACTTGGAACAGAAGCGAAATCAATTCAAACACTAGCCTCAATACAAAACTGGATCCGCCAAGCTGGTAGCTCGCGCCGAGTTCACACTCAGGTTCCTTTCGCGAATCAGCCAATTGGAAACAACTCGCAAACTCCCTGGCTCTCAAAATGGCAACTACGATTTTGCCACAGCTAAAAATTGTGCAAACAATACGTGGTGTTTGAACAATATAACTAGCTCTAATAAACTATCAATATTATTTAACCTTTCGATGGCTAGTCACTGTGACTCAGTGTCGCTCGAGGCACCATTTCCCGAGGGCCAGAGCGTAGCAGGGGCACCCTTCTTCCCAAACGTTCTCAGAGGCCCCGGCCCACGGCCCCAATCCAAGCAAGAACAGGCTATTGCTACACCACCACTTCTGACACTCACCACACAAAAATCATAGAGATTCGTAGGGTCCTGAGAGGTTAAAAAAGCTCTCTTTCCGTAGCATCTTGTATCACATCTGCAGGTTGTCGATTTGCATAGGGTTTTCCCCCAACCTGTTTCAAAATTCCCCCCTTTGCGCAGAGTCATCAAGCTATTTCTTTGATATCAGCATTTCTGCATTTGTATGATACCCCATTCAATTACCTCTAGACACGTCGATTACTCATGAGTGCATCTGATTCAAAGCAAAACACGCAGAATCCGCAGGGATCGTCGTCCGATTCGCCAATTTACTCCGTCTATGTGTCAGAACTGGATCCATCTGCCACCGAGGCTCACTTGTTTGCTTACTTCTCCAAGTTTGGCCTGGTGCAGTCTGCTCGCGTCGTGAAAGACCCCACCACAAAGCGTTCTCTCGGCTACGCCTATGTGAACTTTGCTGAACCGTCAGCGTCTACTTTGGCCGTCAAAGAATCTCTTGTAACTTTAGCAAATGGAACAGGCTGCGTGGTGTCACCATTCAACAAAGAACGGCGTAGAAATGTCTCGGCAACTGCAGATCCTGACAGCAGCCTGACCAATCTGTCGCTCGACTCGCCGGACACGAGTGTAGGAAGCGTTGGAAGCAACGGACATACGTTGGCACCAGCGTCCACTGCAGCTCAAGAATCTCGTCCCAACTCTGTATTTGTAGGAAACCTGGATGTTGAGGTCACGAACGAGATGTTGGCGTCGGAGTTTTCAAAGGCCGGTCAAATTGTTGCATGCAAAATTGCACAGGGTCCTTATGGCCAATCTCGTGGTTTTGGTTACGTTCAGTACGCTACGCCTGCCGAGGCTGAGGCTGCCATCACTCAACTCAATGGCGTGCAGGTGTTGAACCGACCCATCTATGTGACTCACCACCAAAGTCGTCGGGAACGAATTGCACGCCTGGCCGAACAAAAGGAGAATTTCACAAATCTGTTTGTGAAAAATATCGATTTTGCCGTCACAAACGAAGAACTGACTGCTCTCTTTGCAAAATATGGCGAAATTATATCTCTCTCTTTACCAAAAGCATCCCCATCATCCTCCAACATCCAAGGCTGCAAAGGCTATGCGTTTGTTAACTATGCAAATCATAGTGACGCAGTCGCAGCTATGAAGGGACTGCATGAGCATGAGCTCCACGGCAAGCAGCTGCACTTGTCGCGAGCGCAATCAAAGTATGAACGAGAGGAAGAAATGAGAATGGGATATGAAAGAGCAAAAGGAGTACCAGCCTTTCACAACGACCGTAACAACTCCACCAGAGCCACGAACCTCTATATCAAATATCTAGACAGCGAAACGGATGATAATGCCCTGAGAAAGATGTTTGAGAGGTTTGGCGAGATCACCTCCGCAAAGGTCATGGTTACGCCAAAGGGAGAGTCGCGACGCTTTGGCTTTGTTTGTTTTACTACCGCTGAGGCTGCTCAGAATGCCATTGCTGAAATGAATGATGCAGAGGTCAACGGTCAGCACTTGTTTGTGTCGTTGGCGCAGCAGCGATCTTCTCGTTACAATAATACTCGAGGGGTAAATAACGGTATTAACCAATATTATTCTCCTCAGTTTTATTATCCTCTCCAAAATCTCAAATGGAGGGGTGTCCCCAATGAAATGCCGCTGATGTATCCTCAAGCGCCGATGGTGCCAATGCAAATACCCATCCCCAATAACACACTGTCCATGGCTGCTGCTCTGAATAATGGATTGATTCTTTTGCCGCATATGGGTGGCCAGATGCCAGTTGGTGGGCTTGTTTCAGGCCCTGGTCATGTTGTTCAGGGACCTGTGCAAGTGCCAGAACAAGCCCCAAGCGCACCAGACAGCCCCAATTTCAACAAAAACAAGGGCCAGAAGAACAGTCGTTCGATGAGCCAAAAAAAGAAGGTCAAAGCCGGCGAGACTGGTGAGGAGCTGCCCGAAAAAGAGGATCTCCAAGGGTATTCCCTGTCTGCGCAAGTGGCCTCTGCTTCCGACAAGGATGAGCAACGGCGCATCCTTGGAGAAGCACTATACCCGCGTGTTTTGGCGCATCCGGCAGTCAACTATGATGAAGACATGGCTCAAAACACCACGGGGATGCTATTAACCCAAGAAATTGTCACTTTGATGAAGTGGGTTGATGATGACGTCTTACTGAGCAGTGGGATTTTGCAAGCGCAAAATGCCTATGTTCAATACATTGATGATCGATTAGCTGCGGAGGTAGCTGCCAAAAATGTTGCCGAGTAAACATTTTATGATGACAATACATTGTTAGTGATGCTATAAATCGTTCAAGACTCTAGGAGAGGTTTTGGACACTTGATTTATTGTCATAGAATAAATATGTAACGAGTGTATGTACATGGCCACGCAGAGGTAACGAGAGGTCAGCGCCAGCGGCCAAGCCACGCGGCCTTGTGTGTGAATAAAAGTGAGTCGCCTACAACGAAGGTGCCTGCGACTCCTCTTGTTTGTGTTTGAGTTTGTTTTCCAGTTTGTCGAATTCCTGTAGAGAAACTTGCTCTTCTGGATCCAGCACCTGTTCAACGCCGGTGACTTCCTCCACGTAGTGCATCAGCATGGATTCGATTCCATTCTTCAAGGTGACAGCAGAAGAGTCGCACGATCTGCAAGCACCCTGCAGTTTGATCAAAACCTTTCCATCGTCGGTCATTCCTCTATATTGAATATCGCCGCCGTCTTCCTGGATGGCCGGTCTGATTTTTGTGTCAATAAGCTCCTTGACCATCGAGACAACCTCGTCATCGTCTTCCGACGGCGCGGTGTCTTCGTTGACTGCTGTGTTGTCCAGAACGATTGGTCCACCCGCCGTCAGGTGCTCTGTCAGCAAGGAAAAGATCTCCGGCTTCAATACTGTCCAGGGAGTCTCACCAGACTTTTCAACAGTGATCCAGTCGTTGCCAAACATGACTGACTTGACACCGTCGATGCCGAACAGCTTTCTAGCCAGAGGAGAAGAGTGGGCCTCTCTGCCATTGAGATATTCAACAGTGTTGTTGGTGCCGAGCACCGTCATGGACGGCACAAACTTGAGGGCATCGACGTTAGGAGTGTCGTAAGTGCGAATAAACAAGTTTCTGACAGCTCTAAGTAGAGTTGGTTGCAAAGTAGGTCTGAATCTAGTGAAGCCAAGCATTTCTGAGTGTGAAGAGCAGCAGTCGCAAAATTGTGGCAGAGGTGTTTAAGTAATTACTAATTCGCCTAATCGGATTTATTTCACTGGCTAGTGGTGTGGGTATGGTTGCTGATGGGGATGTAGGGAAGTTGTAACCGATTTTTGAAACAAAATGTACATTGCAAGAAGCAAGCATTTGATGTAGTGTCAAATAAGAGAGTCAAAGCGATGAATAAGAGGGTCAAAACATTGCATGTTTGTGTCTAGTTAATGAGTAGCGACTGATGCGGAGGTTATTTGGCAGCGACACTGACTGCCGTTGACGAACACGGACGACAGTGCTGCCTGAGAGGTCATATTTTACAAATGTGCTTGACAGGTCATTCATTTTGAAAATGTGCTTGACAGGTCGTTCATTTTGAAAATGTGCTTGACAGGTCAAAGCATTTACAAATGTGCCCGACAGGTCATGCATTTACAAATGTGCCCGACAGGTCATGCATTTACAAATGTGCCCGACAGGTCATTCATTTACAAATGTGCCCGACAGGTCATGCATTTACAAATGTGCCCGACAGGTCATTCATTTACAAATGTGCCTGACAGGTCATTCATTTTGTTACAAATGTACAAACATAAATAAAAAATACACTTTAGAATCGTCCTGAACATTCAGTCCCTGGCATTCAAACATTCCTCTATTGTGACAACATCTATTAATAAATACGCATTTTTAGCTACACCCTGTAAGCTTATTCTTTGGCCAGTCATATCCTGCCATGGGCCAACTGGTCAAGTTGGCATTCTCATATGCTTTTAAATGGTTGTTAATGTAGTCACTTGTAGGATAGTCTGTAGGGTCACAAGTCAAAGAAACGGCGTCGGAGGGTTGGTAAATGCGCACAAAGTCGACCGACATATGAGACGGCCAGGTGAGTCCGTTCCAGTCGATATAGGTCCAGGAGTTGGAGATGCCCAGATTAATAATCATAGACATGGGCTCCTTTGAAATGTGGCGCGTGTCCACATTGCCGTTTGGCCCGATGGCTGGAGCATACAAGGTGTAGGACGGGTTTTCTCCGACAAACCAACGAATGTATCCATTAGTATCGTCATTCAAGTACTCGTAAGCGTATCGCTGGTACTGCTTCGTGGAGTTGAGTTCGTACCACTCGCTGTTGAGCATTGTCGTGCCAGAAATGGCCTGTTGCAGCGGGCCACCCGCGTACGTGTTCATGCAAGTGACAGACGTGTTGTGAATTTCCAAAAACTCATAGTTGGGGATATACCAGATATCATACGGAGCGAGCTGGAGCGACTGCGACGCCACGCCGAGCGTGCCACTCACTGTGCCTTCCAGCGCGTCGATTTCGGGCGCGCCGCGGCCGGTGCCGGGGTTGGGGTGGTCCTCGCCCGTACACGTGCACGCCGAGAGTCGCTGGCCCGGCTGGTACGAAATGCCGTCCCAGGACGACTGGTTCGGCGTGATGCCTGCGTCGCACGCGTCGTAGGAGTACGGCCAGGTGCCGTGCGAGGACGCTAGGTAGCCGGGGCGCGCGAGGTTGCCCATCGTCCAGAGGCCCGGCCACAGCCCCGGCGTGGTGCCCGAGCCGGCGAGGTTGGCCGAGAACTCGACCTTGCCCTGGGTGAAGCACATTTTGTTCCACGACTGCACCATGCCCGACCGGTACATGAGGTTGTGGTTTTTGAAGGCGTCCAGCGTGATGTAGAGCGTGCCGTTCACGGTGGTGACCGCGTCCGGGTCGTACCACTCGAGGTCCTGCGTCGCGGCGTAGTGGATGTCGACCGCGGTCCAGAACTGGTCGTCGCCGTCGTAGAACGTGCGGCCCTCGAGCGCAAACTCGTCGGAGAAGACGAGGTTCCACGTGTCGCCGTCCTTGGACGTGATGTTCATTGCATCCGCCGGCGTGTCGGGGTCCACCAGGTTGGTGCGGATGGCCGCCAGGTGCGAGTACGTGTAGTCGGTCAAGATCTCGTACGTCTGCGTCTTGTCGGGGTGCGTGGTGACGCCCGAGTAGGTGAGCACGGGGAGGATAATAAAGAGCGCAACGCCGCCGAGCATCAGCGAGAGTAGCGCGCACGCGCCCCAGCCGCTGCGCCGGTCCAAGCGGACGCACTGGCGGTCGTACTTGGCGTCCAGTATGGGGTCTGGGTTGTGTAGATAGTCGTCTGCTTCCTTTTCCTCGAGGTGCAGGGGGAAGGAAGATGCTGGGTAGCCGCCAAACGGCGAGAAGTCTGCGTGGACCACAAACGGCGATGCGGTGGAGTTGCCGGACGCGTCGAGCGACGACGCGTCGGACGCCGAGTTGGAGGAAAGCCGCGACGCTGCGCGGATCGAGTTGGTGTGCGAGCCGCTGCGCGACCCGTCGGCAAACACGTTGCTGCCGCCGTTCACCTTGAGCAGCGGCACGCCGGAGTTCGACGCCATCGACGAAATGCGGTGCGGGTAGCGGTCAAACTCGACCGGCGTGTTCGCCGACGGGTACTCGGCGCGCGACGACGGCGTTGCAAACTGCGGCGAGAAGCGCTCGTCGCTCGACGAGTCGTCGACCGTGTGCGTGTCGGATCCAAACGGGTTCCGCACCGACGAGTCGCCGTCGCTGTCGTTGACAGAGCGGTACTGCTGCTGAGGACCGGTCAGGTTTCTCATCTGCGGGCCGCTTTCAAGCAACGAGGGAAGCTACAAAGGGGAAACGTTCCAAATAGTCGTCTGGTGTGTTTGCAAGTCTGGCCTGTCCTGCAAATCGTTTCAAGGTCGTTGTGTCAAGGCCGTAGTTTCAAGGTCGGCGCTCACTTGTGCTCTGCAACCTGCTTCCAGTCTTTGTGCTGTCACTTGTTGTGGTGTTGTAGCTGTCCAAGTGCAGACCGCTCAGGAAAAAGAGAACCTCTGCGGCTGTTATTTTTGGCAACCGGCTGGGACCTGTCGGGAGCCAGCGCAGGGAGCGGCGCAGGAGGACCGCACGAGCTGGCAAAACAGCCTGCTGAGCGCGGCTGGCATGCCAGCCGGCAAGCCAGATGGCAACAACCGCGCTCAACAGGCCGACGCTCGTCCGGCGCTCGCCAGCGCCAGGTTTGGCACGCTGCTCAGAGATTTGACAGCGCGCCGCACGTTGTGCTCCACCACCCGCGCTGGGGGCTGCCGGCCGTCACTGTGCAACTCATTGCGCAGCGTCGCCCCGTCGGCGAATCTTGCCCAACCGCTTGCTTTCAGGGGGCCATCGCGCTTTGACTGCAAAACAAGCCACAAACAGAAGGGATTGACTGTTGTCACCCGCTGGGCCCAAAGCACAACGTCACGATCCGTTAAGTGGGGGTGGGCGGGCTGACGTCTGTCAGCGGGACGCGCGGTAAGGCACCGCGGCTGCTCACATGGGCTCCAACGGGTCGCGGTGGCTTTGGAACGGGGCCCTGGGTTGTCGCTCGACGAGCTTTCCCACGTCAACACAGACCAAGAGCGCAGGAACCTTTGGCAGTCTGTAGAATTGACATTCTTGGCACACAGGGACTTGCATGTGTGTCGCGTCGGGAGGCGGGCAGTGCAAAGGCAAAAGTAAGCAAAAGTGAAGGTAAAACGGTCGCATTTCAAAGCTAAATGGTAAACTCCGCGGCACTCAACAAGAAGAACCTCACCCAACGAGCCGGCAGGTGCAATCTGGCCAGTCCCGTCTGCTCTGCGCCGAGACGACAGTGCGCAACCGCAGTGGGAAGTAGGGCACATCACAGGCAGTGCGCCTCCCTCCCTGCTGCCGGGCTCAGTTTATCCAGCTACATGAGGCACCGTCGAAAATTTTTGCACGCCGGTCGCTCGAGCAACACGCCAAGCTGGCCTCCAAACAGACTCTCGGCTAAGCGCTCGAGGCCAATCACTAATCAATCAATCGTCTTCAAGCGTAGATAAATACATTGGTAAAAATATAAACAACTAGCCACGCAAAACGGAATTTGCTAGCCTGAAACTAAACAGATCCAAACACTCATCTTCTTGTTTGCACAGTTGAGCCAACTCTTGTCGAATCGCCCCTTCGACTTCTCGTTCGTACCTTGCAGCGCAGTAAAGCAGCCCAATCAACAGCGGAACGCGCATCTTTGCTAGCGAGTCCTCTCCACTACAGGCAACCATCAGCAATGACTTGAGTTGCTCGTCATTCATGTCCAAATCCTTTTCGGCAATGCCCCTCAGCAGGTTCCAGACCCGCTGATTATCTCTACTCTTAATCAACTCGCTCAGCTCCTTGGTGGACGCCGGTGAATTGGGTGTAAGTGGCATATCACCTTGTCGCGAGTCACCCGAGGTCACGCTCTCACTGCTGCTGCCCGAGTTGTAGTTTCCACCGCACGAACTACTCAGCCCATAATTCGGGCTGGTGGAGCTAGCCGACAAACCACTCTGACTGCTACTGCGGTGCGATCGCCCATCTCCACTAAAGTACCACACCATTTTGGCCAGCGCATCCACATTGTTGCTGATGCGGTGGTCCTCACCTTCAACATGCATCAACATTAGTGAACCCCAGTTTTGCTGAGGGAGAACTAGTAATGTCACCATACGCAGTACTTGATATTCACTGGTAATCCTCAACTCTTCAAGGCGCCACACAGTCTTTTCTTCAATTGCCAAAGGCTCCAATGGATCTTGAAACTCAGGAACAAGCTGAACGGTGAGCTTTCGAATGGCTTCAATTACCGCAGGGTTGATGCCTTTGAACCGTTGCAGTTCCAACATACATTTGGCCTTCTTGACACCTTGACCGCCACTGAGCATCCCAGTAACTGCTCCCGCAACTGCTTGTGAAAATCGACTGGTCAAGAATATCTCATCCAAATGCTGAGCAACAAACTCCAAATAAAAATTCAATAACTCATCCCATGTTGTCGGTGATGGCATGCTAATGGATCGTTTTGAACAGGAATAAATGTTACCTGCAGCTACAGTGCCACTCGCTATTGCATTCTCAGAATCCATCTCACAAGTGCTATTCAACAGAGTTGTGATTTTCATCTTCTTGGGTTGATTCCGTCCCTCAGGTCTTGCTTGGTACTCCAAGAGACGCTGCAATTGCCCTTCGCCAGCGAAGGAACTGAAAGATTTGTGGAGAATTTTGAACTTTGGTGAGGGGTCATCAGAACTGAGATCGCGCTCCATGGTTCCGAGAAAAATTGGATCATATGCAAGACACACACGCATGGATTTATCGCAGTTCTGGCATGTTGGATGATGCTCGTCACACTTTATTCTTCTTTTGCGACATGTGATACAGCCTGTTTTGGTCCTTCGCTTCACACCGTCAGGAGCGCTCAAAATGGTTACGGAATGAGAATCGCTTTTGAATCTACGGTGGTACATCATATCTTGACCCATGAATGTACTTTTGGTCTCAAATGCTCGCTGAGGACCCACTGCATTGTAAATTCCAAGCCCGAAAGGTGCAGACGCAGTATACCCTGAAGGCAAATTCGGTCCCGCGTTTGTTAGTGTGGTTTTAGGTAATGCAGCTGCAGATTTACGGTGTTCTTCTGCAGACCACGGGTACGCCGCTCTTGATTCTGGAAGGACCGTCTCATGCAACAGTGTGGCTCTATGAGCTGTATCAGCTGAATGTGATACTGCATGTAATCCATGCGTGGTGAGTGTTGGTGCAGTTGATGATGAGGGCGGCATTGGTGACGAGTGACCTTTACCCACTATATATGGTCTGATCACAGAACTCAAAGGTGGTAACTGAATTGAACGCTCAAAGCTATGGGCTGGGGTAGGGTACCCTGGTCCTGGGATTTCGCCTCTTGGCATAGAATTTGTATTGTTCCCACTCAGCGGTGGAAGAAAAATCTGCTTGTTGTCGCTAAACGCATTGATACCTGCCTTTGATTGGGTAAAGTTCTGATGATGTTCCCTTTGTATAGGCGAGCAACCTATTGGGGGTGTTGAAGGTAAATTTGTAGCTAGCAATGAGCCGTTGGAAGGATGCTGATTTTTAACCTCCTCACCAGCGCTGGTGAGCTCTGTATTATTTTGGTATGCTGTCTGGGCAAGTGGCTGGGAATGGGCTACCCCAGTTCCACTGCGCACTGAATACTGAAATGGATCCAGGTACCGTCTATAGTAATGAATACTGGTGGCTGAAACCGGTCTCTCAATAGCGGTGGCAGATATTTGGGGGTGGTGGTGCTGCTTCACTGAGAACGGCTCAGGAGATGATTGCGACATCAAATGAGGATGAAGAGGTTATCTAAAAGATAGCAGACAGAATAACGCTCAATCTAAAGCCTCAGTTGGCCTTTTCGGCTAGTTCTCAAATATCCTTTTTACAACGTCAACCTTAAGATTCAGATGTAGGTCGAGATTCGAGACAGTTAAATACATCTGTGAATGAGGTAAACAATTGGCGCTGATTAATTTTTGTTTTTGATTTGTTTTTGTGAGGCAGCATTGCATAGTTGCTTGTTTTCAAGATGTTGATGGACGGTGTAGTGCCCTGCCTCGTCCTACCCCCTCCGTCCATGCCGTTTAATAAGGTTAGCGGATCAAACCTTAAAATGCCAGGTTGGTATGCATTTTTCGGAATACTGGAGGACATAGAGAGCTATTAGATTTTAAATCGCTTAATTTTCATGTTGCTGTATAACTTCAAAGCTACATGATACAGTTTCAAACTTTCACCAACATACTCTGCACAATCCATCTGCCGTTGCAAAGTGTGGGGCAAAAGAAAATCCTTCTTGTGCCATCGGCTCTTTGCCCATTTGATGACTCCCTTCATGGCAGTCAAACAGCCCTTTTGTCAGATTATAACCCATTCCAGCCTTGGCAACAGCGTGCCCTGTCTGATTAATTTACGCTGTTAGGACGTATGATCGCTTGGTAAACCGAATGGTGCATAAATATAGTGCTGTAAATGGGGAACGGTATTCCAACAGAGATTCAAATCGGACATTACCAAGTCTCGATATGCAAATTTGTGCCACTTTCCATTACAGTCGGTTTGACTTTAGGGTTTGAATCTGGTGTGCCGAAGGGGAACGCTCTGGTCACTGTTTGAGGCAGCTCAAATGTATCAGCAGAAGGTGTGCTTTTTTTTATTATGAGATTTGAAACAAAGCTATTCTTGATTCTAGCTTTTGTTGGATTATTAGTCTAGCGTTAGTATCATGTAAAGACTCGTTACAGGTTATTTAAAACATGAGTTTTATTTTCCATTTTGCTTGTTGTTTTTACTTTTTATGTCAGTGGATTATGGAACGACATCCATCCATTGCTATTGACATAGTAAACACCGGGTATCGAATGCGTGTCTCGCTTCCTTTTCAGACGTATTGTTAGTGCTGCCATCAAACAAATCGTTTTCCTGCATGCCACTCTAGTTGATGTTTCGTGACGCTCAGCAACCTGTGGCTGTGGTAGAAGGCGTGGCGATATGAAGTTTCAATTACTCTCTGGTTTATTGACAGGAATAGTATTTTCTTGGATTTGTCCAATATGATGTTTTTCTGAATATCGCTTGCCTATGGACTGCACTTGCGGTTTGCAGTGAGAAAAATAGAGAAATTCAATGTTTGCTTGGAATTTGCCATGTTTTCAGTGCTTTACATTATATGCTTACAGACACTGCATTGGATGAGAGGAGTCGCTACGAAACTGAAGCTGCATCAACGACTACGTAAGAGACAACTTTCTGATACGACAAAGCAAGCTGTAAAACAGCGGGTAATTCCTGATCGCGGACACTCACTCACTCCTGCTAATATGCATCGATATGTTTGTGCCTCAAAATGGATAATGAACTTCCCTCAAAAGCAAAATTATGTCCAAAATATAATCTGCATGTACGGATCTAATTGACAGGATAATATTTGTTGTGATTGGAATTGGGAGAGCTATGTATTTTGCTAATTGTTACAAAAAACAGTCATGGAACAAAGCCATGTTGCCATGTGTTCTCTACCATGTTTTGTGGCAAAGCTGGGGACTTTTCTTCTGTTGAAAGATGAATCCCGGTCAACCGCGACATCTGCACGTTGTAGTACGTCAATTTTCAAGTTTTCTTGTGCATTCGTAACGCCCCTCAGTAGAGTAAGTTAACCATCAATCAGCAATACAACACATTCTTCTCGACAGCAGCACTTGTAGGGCACATTACTTTTGTAGAGTCTGGACAGTAAAGATTCAAGATAAATTGGGTCAGCAATTGCTAAATCTCACAAGAGCATAACGAGGAAATTAGATTATATGCACAGCTGAAGCACACAAACGTACCCATTATTCCCAATCTGCAGCAGAAGCGAAATAGACACGATAGAGAAGCGCACAGTCACTCAAGCCTTAGCATATTTTTCAGCAATTTTGTCAAATTCCAATGACTTTTCATGGAGATCAACTAAAGACGGGTGATCTTTGCAAAGCTCAAGCTTGCTTTGAAGTTCCTCATAGTCCTTACTCGTGGAGATGTACAATGCGATTGCATCAGCCAAGGCATTTGCATTTTCTCCATCTACTGCAAGTGCATCCTTAAAAGCCTCACCAGCTTCTTCAAATCGAAGTAGCTGAAGTTGAGAGACTCCCTGGCCGATCAACCCTTGAACGGAAGCGGACGAAGCAACACCCAACTCCTCATAAATGTAGAAGGCATCTTGACTCTTCTTGGACCTCAAATTCGTCCACGCCTCCGCTATATTATAAATGATGGAATCTTGGGCCCACTTCTTGGCTGCCATAACCTGTTTCACAGCCAGGTCAACTTTGTTTTGAACAAGATAAATGTAGACAATCAGTTGAACACATTCCAGTGATCCTTCATGAGTCGACAAAAGCTGCAACGCTTCGTCAAACTTTTGGTTCAAAATCAACAATAGTCCACCAACAAACTTGACAGTGGGGTCATTGTGATGTTGCGTAACCTCCTCGGCGAGACCCTTGAGGGCCACGTCCTTTCGACCAAGAGTAAACTCAGCATAGTGCTTTACAATTTTCAGCGCCGGCTCAGTGGAAGAAGCTAACTCTTCAATCACTTCAGCAGACCTTCCCAAAGCAATCTTGGAGCGCTCCACCAGCACTTGAGCGTTGACTTTTGAGGCCAATGACAATTGGGACACGTCAATGGCAAGAACTTCCTTGTAATCGCCAGAGTAAAAAGCTTGGGTAATATTAAAAAGTTCTAGGTTAGAAACGCGTTTGAAATAACTTGGAATCACATCACTACTCGATACATACCACTGGAGTCGCCGTCCATTTTGTGCTTCAACTAGTTGTAGGTTGATGAAGAGATGATTTAACGTGTTCGTTGGACAAAAACGGAAGTGCAAAGGAGGGCACAGTGAATTGCCAGGTCATGTGATAGTTGCATGTGATAACAAGGCTTGAATGGATTCTGGCCTTACTCTATTCAATGCCCGCTGCTTGCTTCTCTTCACACATTCATACTCCACCGGTGATTTCTCATCAAAGGAAACGCCATTGTGCTTCGCTAGTCGAGTTATGACCTTGGACAAAACTCTGTACTATTTTCCAATTTAGGCAATTCACTGGCAAATTATCGGCAACATGCCTGCGTCTCAATGTAAGTGCGCAAGGAGGCCACTTGCTTGTTCGGGAGCCGATTTCTTCATCCAGCTCATCTTTTACTACAGACATGAAATTACCGCCTCATGCTGCTCTTGGTTGTTTTTCTGCCTAGTCCAACCTGACAGTTTTAAGTCATCAAAATGTGAAAAACCTTCCTAATTAGGAAGTATTTTCCCTTGATCTCTATATGCCATATTCTGTTAATGCTATCTAACGATAAGACCAGATTTGGTAACATTGTCCTACTACTCCACAAATGATAAATATAAAGACTTGCCGATTGTTCTTGGCTCATTCTGTATCGCAAGTCAAGTATGATCTCAGAACTTACAAACTCAAAGGTCTTTGGCTTGACCTTGATCGTGGTGACCTTTTTACTTGCAAGCACGGCAGTGATCCTGAAATCTAGATCTAGAAAGGAATCAAATGTCAATCTCGTTGAGAAAGAACAGTTCAACGTTTCCTCAGTATCCGGACGTCCAAAGGGTAAGTGGACTCCTGTTCAGTTCACACCTCCTCTTCCAGAGGAATTCGAAAATTTTGACCCAAAAACCACCGCAGTTCTTCCGTATCGCCCATTCAAACATAACTACTTTGTAACAATGGGAATCAGATCAATGGATTGGAATTCGTGGATTGAGTTGGACAAGGACTGGGATAAGTATCACAACAGAAAACTAGAACGGTTAGCAGAAGAAAAAGCCGAGATCCTAATTCATACCGATCCCAGCGCACAGGAGGCTGCAGAAGAGTTCCTTGACATGCTCGTTAGATATTTGACTAATCGATATCCCAAAATGTTCAAAAAGACCGCCAAGGGAATTGACAACCTGCATACAGGAGAGAGTTTTGACACGGTTACAAGGCCCTGGATCGAGTCCCCTATGCATATCGCCAGTAAGTTGATCCAAGATGATCTTGCTATCATGATTGAAGGTGAAGACGGCCAGTATTATTTGAAGTCAGGATCTATTTTGCTGGCTGGATTTTGGAGGCTTAAAGATAAGCTGAATTGCTCGTTGGCCGAAATTCACACAAGCGGCGATGTCCCGCAGTTCAAAGAGAAACTGCAATCACCAATGGAAAGATTTTTTCTCAAAATGCAACCTGACAAGCCAGTTGTGAGAAACAATTATTTCTTGCAGACAGATGATGATATCGCCTGGTCTCATGCAATTGGTCCTGAAGATTCTGAAGTATTGGGCTGGTTCACAGCGAAGGAGGCCGAAGATGCTAAGAAGCTCAACTTCAGATCTGAGAGACAATCGCTTGTACGATTACCCAAAACTGGAGCAATCGTGTTTACAATTCGCACATACTTCTTACCCCTTCCAGAAATTTGTCACGAACCATACGTTCCAGGAAGACTACTAGACGCGGTTAAGGCGTGGCAAGAAGATGTTCGAGAATATAAAGGTCTTGCAAAATATGAGAGAGTTCTAGTACCATTTTTGCAAAAATCTCATGAGAAACAAATTGAAGATGGAATCTATGACAAGAAGGAGCCAGTCAGCTATCCATTTTGACCCGCTTGCATGTAGTATTTATACCAAAATATCTTTTGGCTTGCCACATTTTGCAATGCTTTGGAACATTCACGGTTTCATTTCAAAATAGATATCCACATTGGCAAGCGATGACACGTTTGGAGAGCGGTTACGCAGATAAATTGTCACAGCAACACAAAATCGTCCCTCCCACCTTTTTGACGATAATGATGTTGACTAGTTCCCCATAAAGATGCCTTCAAAGAGACTATAGATGGCCTTTAATGGTAGAGGCCCAAAAAAAAAGTCAATCAAATAGTGGAACGGTGTACTTCAATAAAATTTTGGCAATATCTTTCAGCTTTCATTAAACTGTATGCATTAATCTTCTATTAGTATACAGAAGAGATAGTATAATCACTTCTGTTTCTTTCTAAACTGGCCAGAACCATCTGCAGCTCCTGGCGCAGCCCTTTTCATTGAGTTAACATCATAGGTGACAGCCTTGATGTCTGTATCCTCTGATGAGATACGTCGGGGTGGAAATTCTGTACTCAAACCATTGAATGCGTTGGAACACGGTTTCGGGTTCTCAGCGAAGTAAGGATGATTGAGTGCCTCAGATGCAGTCAGACGCCTGGCAGGTTCATACTCCAGTAGCTTTCTAAGTAGGTCGTAACCTTGTTGAGATTGATATCCGTTTTGATGGTACCAATTATCCAAACTAGGACTCTGTATTTTCATCTGCATCAACGAAGGATATTCAGGGTATTTCGACAGTGATGACCATCGATCAAGAGTAGGAGTACCTAACAAGTCCAGCACCTTCTGCATCTGATTATGTTGAAAAGGAACATTCTTTTTTTTGTCAACTTTCGCTTCTTCTCCTTTGAAAATTGGGCGCAGTGCTAATAGCTCTGCAAATATGCAACCGGCTGCCCAAAGATCGATAGCCGGCGTGTAATGGCGAGCCCCAAGAAGAAGTTCTGGAGCTCTATACCAAATAGTCACCACTACTTTGTCGCCACCATATAGAGATTGTATAGGATCTTTGAACAGCCTTGCCAGTCCAAGATCACCTATCTTAACAACTCCATCAGCAGTCAACATTATATTGGCAGGTTTAAGATCACGATGGATGATCCAGTTTTGATGAAGATAAGAGATGCCATTGAGAAGTTGCCAAAGCACGGATTTGACCATTGTTTCTGGAATGTTTTTGCGCTCTGGATGCGAATGAAAGTGGATGATTTTGAGTAAGTCATGCTCTGCATATTCAAAAACCATATAAATAGACTTATCCTCTAGCATAACCTCAATCAACTGAACGACGTTGGTGTGATTCAGTTCTCGACATAATGCCATTTCTCTTATTGCAGACTGAGAGATCCCAGTGTAATTAGGTTGCTCTCCCTCCTTATCGCTTTTGAACTTTTTTATTGCAACTAGGGGACAAGGTGCATTTGGATCTTTAGCTTTGGCTTTGTAGACTTTGCCATATGTGCCTGCGGCAATATATCCTTGAATATCATACTCAGCAAGTTTCCTACTCCTGTTTCTGTCTATCCGTTCCTTGTAGCCTCCTAATGGCGATGAAACAAGCAGAGGAACTTTCTGTGACATATAAGGACAGATATTATCAAAGGTTCCCGCGGTGTGCTATCAACTATAATTTAAAGATGTACCAGTTTCAAATGCAAGCAATTTAATATAAGTTGTCAAACGATATATCTGGATATTGAATCCAGAGAGTTCAAGTTGGAACCCTCCATCATTCCCCCACGTATATTTGAGTGATTTCGTTTGAAGTTACTAACGCCCCACCAGAAACCCTCGTGGACACGCCGAGAAACAGAGAATATTCTGCTTGCAAATAAACTCGCAAAAGTACTAGCGTTGTGGTTTTATTTATTCGATTGTGCGCTATATGGCTTCCAGTGCTGACAGATGTAATTACTATAGTTGTCTGTTCTGGCTTCCATCTTCTTGAGCTTCTTGCGCTGACGACCAAATCCCTGTAAATTTAAGATTGCAGAAAGGATTTCTATCACCGGTGCACTTCATGCTCTTGCTTTCGATGTTATGAGAGATGTATGTTGTCTAATGGGTGTTTACGCAACTTGTGAAAGCATACCCCAATGCTGCTCAACATTGTAAGGACCAGGCGCCTTCCACAAATCGTCATAGGCAGATAGCCAAACACCAAACCCTTGCAAAGCATTCAGCTGAGAATCGATAGCAATCTTCTGGTTAGCAACACTTGGAACATTCAATCCGTTGGTGTCGCCAGCGGATGGATAACCTGTTTCAGAAACAAATACTCTGTTTTGGCACGTGTCCACAGCAGCGTTGTACTCATTTAACGTGAATTGACCGGCTTCTTCAGGAGAAAAATTGGCGTTAAAGTAAGAATATGAGTTGATGCAAACCAGGTCAATGATGTCTGACGTGCAAAGTGTCGGGTTATTAAGATATGTCACATATGGCTCGGCGGTAGTTATGGTTCCATCAAATCCAGCTGCTTCGAATTGCGCTTGGATAGATGCAATTTTGGCGAGAAGCGCATCCACAGTAACCCAATTGTTTAAAACAGCCTCATTGCCTACAATGAAGAACTCAAAAATATCCCAGCTGTTGGTAGCTGCGTAGTTCAAAACGTCAGTAACCTGACTGTCAACAGAATCGGCACCGCTGCTGGTCATCCAAAACCCTTGAATTATGGTCATTCCTAGTTGGACAGCTGCATCGTTGACAACTGTAAGAGAATTGCAGTCAGTAGCGTATATTCTTAAGACTTTGATTCCTTTAGCGGCAATGGCCGCAATATCAGAGTAAACTCCAGCAGCTGCTTTACAAGACTGGTCATCGTTGAAGGGATTGTAAGTAACCGCGTATGGAATATAAGATGAGGATGCAGTCGACGAACTGGCAGCAGAAGTAGAGCTAATCGACGAAGATATTGTTGATCTGCTTGAAATGAAAGAAGAAGTTACCACAGAGCTGCTGGAGGCAACAGAGGACGAAGCCATGGAGCTACTGGAGGCAATAGAGGACGAAGCCACAAAGCTGCTGGAGGCGATTGAAGATGACGCTACAGAGCTGCTGGATGCAACAGAGGATGAAGCCACGGAGCTTCTGGAGGCGATTGAAGATGACGCTACAGAGCTGCTGGATGCAACAGAGGATGAAGCCACAGAGCTTCTGGAGGCGATTGAAGATGACGCTACAGAGCTGCTGGATGCAACAGAGGATGAAGACACAGAGCTTCTGGAGGCAATAGAGGACGCAGCCACAGAGCTGCTGGAAACTGCAGAGGAGGAAGCAGTAGACATTACCGATGAGCTCCTGGAAAGAGCGGATACAGAATAGCTCAAGCTTGTAGTCGACACTACACTGAGTACTGATGATGAGAAACTAGAAACAGCAAACGAATTCGGTGCTTGTGTAGATGCGTACGCTTTTGACGTGGTAGAATTGGTGAAGGCATTACTTGTAGCCAAAACGCTGGAAGAAAGGACAATAACATTGGTTTCTTTGCCCAGTGTAGTAGTGACTATTGTTGATGAAGAGCTGGTTTGCTCTACAAAGAATTGTGAAATTAAGGTAGCCACGGAAACCTCTGTTGTTGTCTCAGTTTCACAAGGCGTGGGTAAAGTTGATGAAGAGCTGGTTTGCTCTACAAAGAATTGTGAAATTAAGGTAGCCACGGAAACCTCTGTTGTTGTCTCAGTTTCACAAGGCGTAGGTAAAGTTGATGTAGTATCTGGGGTTTCAGTTGTTGACAAAGTTATTATTGAGGGTGAAGCATTGTGGAGATCTTTGGTTGCTGATGTTTTTGCAGTAACACTGATTGCAGTCAATGAAGTGCCTTTGTCTCCCGCTGGAGCAGAGCTCGACTCAGCAGGTTTTAGTGAATTTAATACCACAGAACTGGTAGGAGCAAGAAAAATGCCTGGAGCCAAACCAGTAGGACAGGATCCAGCGTCAGCGGTGACAGTGACCCAAATGGTTCTATGGAGATCTGGATCTTCATAAGAGGCCCCTACACTCAGAAGAGGTAGAATTACCAATAGTTTCTTGAAAGAAAAGCGCATGGAGGTATAGAGAGGATTCGCTTTAATGACGAAGCTGTAAGTCAGGCTATTCACAGAAGAACAACATAAGTCATATAAATACCACCACCTCCTTAAAACACTAGCGTTAATTGAGACCCTGGTTGAACTATTTCACGCGCGCAGAAACGCCTAAACGCTTGGCTTTTACAAGGGATAATGAGGCGAGCATAAAGGATGGAATCGTTCATATTTCAAAAAACATTGAATAGCTCATGGAGCTTGAGGTCAGCCATTGTGTGAAGAAGCGATTCTTTGCATTTGCTTAGAACCGCTCAAACATTTATTATTTCAATTCAATGACTGGAGAATTTCTGCTTCGCGATTAGACATCAGTCAACCAATCAACTATCCCACTTTGCATAGCATTACATGTTTGTCACCCAAGATTGTAGACCGAGAAACATTTAACGGTCAAGTTGGGCGTCAACAAGTCGTTAAATCCCTCATGACCTGACTATCAACAGCATAGGCCCCCTCAAGTCCAGAAGAAACATTGATAAAACAACTTGTTTCTACGGTTTTAATCCAAAGAATTAACAATCTCGTGCTTATGGAATTCGAAGACTCTTCTTGTGACCAACATGAAATAATTTAAATGGCACCGATGGCTAGGATAATCGTTTTGGTATGAAAGCGGGCTTATTTCGGGTTGTGGAGGCCACTTAAAAGATCAAAAAAAGTACTAGCCGGCGTTTTTTGGTGTTGACTCGCCTGCATGTCATCTGCAAGATCGCAGTATATGAAAGAACGGCGAGGCGTTACTTCCATCTCAAGTTGCATGCCATTTCGTTAACGAGCAACAATGTACATTTAAACCACCGATGATTGATATGACTTGGAAAAATAAAAATACAAAATAATGCTTTTGGTGTATGGCCATTTTTACGCTCATTACCTTGACAATTATAATACGGCCACTATTCCCAGTTAGTGTGTGTTGCAAAAATCCCGCAGTGAGCGGACCTAATCTGTGGAGGAATGTCAAACGCAGATAGATGTTAGGCTCCGACTGCCTTGTTTTGATACAGTGTGCTTATTAGTGCGCGTAATAAAACAAGAGAAAATGATATTGAGTAAATTAAGAATATGAGAATGAGTAAGAACTAAAGAATAGAAAGGGGTGGCAAGCCCTTTAAATATTGCCAATTGAGAGAAGACTTGTGACATCAGGGATGAACCTCAGAACACTTCATGACTATGCATGCCAGTTAAACCCCGAGGTTCTAAGTGGGAGGAATCCGCCAGAATCCAAAGCACAACAGGATTATTGATACCCATCTAAGTATTTTTCCATTTACCCTGGGATATTACATGCCGATATGCAGTATTGCCTGTTCTGAACGCTCCCTGTTCAACTATCAAGCACTACACGCCGTATGAATCTTTTCATACAATAGGCATCATTTCTGGTCGTCTGATAATGGAATGAGTTTGGGATCGCTGAGCTGCTAAGTTGTAATTAGTAGAGGTCACGAATACTTTTTCCCCTTCATCATTTAAAAACGAGCTGCTCTAAATTGCAAAGTGCTATAGTAGTGATGTGTCACCAGGAGACTTCTATTCGGCGCCTGAATGCTATCAACTGGATAACGACGAGGCCAACGTTTGGACTAGTGAAAACTCATCAATAAAAGTAGCAACATCTTCATCAACTGGTTATATGCCTTCATTGCAGGCTAACTTGGAATGCTCAATATGCATAATAATAACAAACCCAACAAGCTCCAACCAGATATACATGACATTTCACAAAGTTGCGAAATTACATTTAGTTTCTCGCTATTTACAGTTTCATATATGCTTGGTCACAATAGTGCCCTCACATTTTAGCTTTTTATTTACAGTAGTCCACCTACTCCTTCTCCTCACTTTCTCCCTTGATTGCTTTTTCATGTTCCTTAAGTGTCAAATAGAGCATATTCTGAGAGCTCTCTAAAGTCTTTACCAAACCAGCTCCCGATAGCATTGTCAAAATTCCTAACAAATCTGCCCTCAGTTGCTCCAAGGATGGCAATGCCTTGAATTTGTCAATTCCAAGTCTGTCAACTGCCGCACCATCGATCTGGCCACCAATGAGCGCAATTTTGTCGACATATTTCTCCATTGCTTTGACAGTTCCTTCAACAGCTTTTGGGTCGATGGAATCAAAGGAAATCACCGCAGTCGGACCGCAACATAATGGCGCCAAAGGGTGGTGAGTTTTTTTGTGCAGACGGTTCGCCTCTTTCGAAGCAGGGTCAGCGTGTTCTAATCCTCGTAGGGCGACCTTAAATAACCGCGGTCTAATGACGTGCAAACGACCGCCAGCCTTTGAAATGAGACTACGCAGAGCTCTGTCGTCATTTTTCAATAACGTATTGTTATGGGCAACCAATAAAACTGGCGAGTTCTTCAAAATGTGTGTGTATGCATCCACTAGGTATGTTTTCCTAGACGATTCTGTTTTTAGCGTTTCTCTGAGAGTGTCTCGCACAGTGTTTGTGAGAGTATTTGCAATGCTTGAGCTCACTTTTTCTGAGCCAACAGAAGAAGCTGCCACGGAATATGAACGCCGACAAAGCGCGAGCGTTCTGGAGAACATTATGACTGAAAAAGACTGAGCGTAAGCTGAATGTTGCCAATCAGTTGGTCGTGAAATTTCCTACTTGTCAAATTTCAGTTGGTCACCTACCGGTAGTTTCTCTTCCACTCAAGTCTCGGGCTTGATGCTGTTGGCGATGCATTTTGGGCACTAAAATAACAATATTCTATTCACTTAAATGAATTCTCCAAAATGAATACATGAAGGAAGTTTGCAACGAAACGCTGCACAAAATTGCTTGTTAAGAGAAATCCTCTGCACAAATGTGAACGATGTGAGACGTACTTGAGTCAAAGCTGTCAATTAGTGCCGGCAATTGGTTGAACTGATATTAAAAGTTATTGGGTCATAAGATGCTGTTGTTCTTTCACTCTTGTATATTAATAGTGGGTTTCCGTAACGATTGAGTGTGGATGTATATTCGCACCACAACCATCTAGAAATTTCCTAATTGAGCAATGAATGGCTGTCCTCAATAGTATTAGTTGTGGCACAATTGCTGGGATGAGCTTTAAGTTCAAACCTGTTGAAAGCTAGTCATTTTCTAAGAAATAGTGACTAATTGCAGATACATGAAATTTGTCAGAAAGCTAGCTTGCTGTGAAGTTGACTCTAGCCCATCTGTGTCAAGTTAGCATGCACGCCCTTCTGGTGTGATGTTTCCGCAATGCCAAGGTTCCAGCTCTCCTAATCCCCGTGGTCAGACATTGGATGACGACAGACCTCGCTCATGTCATGTTTTATGACTCTGAGATTAGCGAGGAGACTATTGCTAAAACGTCTTGACTAGTAACAGCTGGTATTTTTAATGTGAGTTCCAGCAAATCAATGAATTTCATAGTTGCAGTATTGCTTTGAAAATAAAATAATTTTCCTCACCCCTGACTATCCTGCGAGTCCGATAGCCGTTGAGCTGACAAATGCATTATTTGTGCATAACGGAAAAAAAAATTGCACGTGTGAGCACGCAACTGGTGACAAATACGATCTGTGATGAAATGATATATAAATAGAGGTCGTTCGTATGGATATACGTTTGTAAGTGTCATAAAACATTGCATAAGGTGCTACTTCAAACAATCTCAACTCTCATAAACTGTGAACAGCACTAATTGTTAACTTTCGATCACTTTTTTCCTATAAATTCCAAATGACTCTTTCTAATAGTTACAACTTTGGCACTTTGGCGATCCATGCTGGATCCGATGCCGACAAAACTACTGGTGCTGTAATTCCAGCAATCTCTTTGTCTACCACCTACGCTCAGACCGCTGCAGCGAAGCCTGTCGGAGCATATGAGTATTCCAGGTCTGCAAACCCCAACCGCGACAACTTTGAAAATGCAGTAGCTGCTTTGGAGGGCGGTAAATACGCGTTGGCGTACTCTTCGGGATCTGCAACTACTGCAAACGTTTTGCAAGCTTTTGCAAATGGCGAGCATGTCGTATCAATTGGTGATGTATATGGAGGTACCCACCGCTATTTCACTAAAGTTGCCAATGCTCACGGTGTCGATGTTACCTTTACTAACAATATTGAAGATGAATTGTCTAGTTCTTTGAGACCAAACACAAAGCTTGTCTGGATCGAATCTCCATCCAACCCTACTTTGACTGTCACTGACATTTCTAGAGTCGCAGAAATTATTAGAAAGTCCGGTAATTCCAATACCCTGCTCGTTGTGGACAACACCTTTCTGTCTCCTTATATTCAGAATCCTCTCAAACATGGCGCCGATATTGTTGTGCATTCCGTCACTAAATATATCAACGGCCATTCTGATGTTGTTATGGGTGTTGCTGTTACTTCGTCTCCAGATGTTCACGAACGACTTAGATTTCTGCAGAATGCCATCGGCGCAGTACCATCACCATTTGATTCGTGGCTGGCCCATCGTGGATTGAAGACTCTTCACTTGCGTGCCCGGCAAGCTTCTCTAAGTGCTTTTGCAATTGCACAAGTTCTTCAATCTCAAGTTGGGTCGCGCGTTGAGGCCGTTTCTTATCCGGGTCTTAAATCTCATCCTCGTCGCGACGTTGTATTGAGACAGCACCGCGATGGTCTTGGTGGTGGCATGATCTCATTCCGAATCCGTGGCGGAGCTGCTGCAGCAGATAAATTTTGCCAGTCCACCAAACTTTTTACTCTTGCTGAATCTCTTGGTGGTGTTGAGTCTCTCATTGAAGTTCCGGCTGTGATGACTCACGCAGGAATTCCAAAGGATAAGCGTGAAGCTTCTGGTGTCTATGACAACTTGATTAGATTGAGTGTTGGTATTGAGGACACTGATGATTTGGTTGAGGATATTGTTAGAGCCCTTGAGATTGCAGCAGAATAGATGATCAGACAGGATGGCTACCAGTGCCGAAAAAGATTGCCTTAGACTTAGAATTGAACATTCCTGTCATCTCACCACTATTTCTGCAGAGATCGAGGCAGCTCTTTGTTATATGTTCTTAATTTATTTAATATAGTAATTTGTTGACAATATGCAGTGCGGAGTGGATATAACGACTAGATGGCGAGACTAACGTGGGTTTCGAGGTAAAGTTGTCGCGTGAACAGCGACGTGAGTACGGTATGTCGAGCCAACACCAACAAGCTATCAAGCCTCCAACGTCCAGCCACATTTATAATAAATAGAGAGTGTATGAGTTGATCTGACTACGGCTAGAAGTCAGAAAACAACGAAAATGAAGGAGCTACTCCCACTGATGCCAACTCAGTAAGAGCGAAGGTGACCATTTAAGACAGAACGATAATCAAGGATGCCCTTGGAGGGCGGGGAAGTAAGCAACCTGACAACATTATACCCATGCTGTGAAGCATATTGCTAGAGCCAAATGCATTCCACATCCAGCTGCTCGCTATAGCAAAAAGCCATTCTACTGACAACATGAACACAACAGCACAAGTAGTCTTGGACCCCGAAAGTGCGGGTTCCGTACCCTTCATCTTGGGTCTCGCCTAGCCCTGCTGTTTACCTAGTATTGACCAAATTGACCAGCAAATTTTCCGTTGTCAAAATGACGTCGCTCAATCTCTTGGCATCAATATCTGACTGTTTCAAAGGCAGGTTGTTGGAGAAGGTTGTCAAGTCCTGTGCCGACTGCCGTAGTTCCGAGCTGCTGTGTCGTTTCGCCAGCTTTTTCAAAGACTCAGCTGCTCGCATTATCGAGTCGCGAGTAATCGCAGATGAATTTCGCGATTGGATCAAATCGTTGAGCGCCATAACCACCTCGTTTATATCATTATCTGTGGTGTCCGGCAGTAGAATCAACGGGAGGTATTCCCGCGATTGAGCACTACCAGATCTGGCATCAAAAAACTGATGTGCTGCCAGGGGATCAACGGGCGCAGCGGTAATGTCCGGCTTCTTTCCCGAGTGTATCGTCAAATGCTGGCCGGCAAAGCCGATGGAGGTCACTGAATTGGAAGCACTACCATTGGTCAACTTAGCCTGGTGGATTTGCTGCTGCAACTTTCGCTGGTAACGGCGCTCTTCCATGCGCTCTACAATGTGCTCGCCAAAAGGAGCCCATTTTTCAAAAGCCCTGGCCGAGTCTGAATGAGGATCTCTCAATGCCGAATATGCCCAATAAGAATAGGCAGAAAGTGTAACAGTAGTGATGGAGCCAATGACAGCAATTGGCTTCGATCGTAAAATGCTCATTAGTAATATTTGTGTCAACCTATCAACACAAGAGCGATGATGTTTAAAAGTAATGTCAGGACGAGTGAAAAGTCACGAGGTAAAATAGCCAGACTGTTCTGTAAGTCTGGGGTGATAAACAGACAGGCGACAGTTTTGGGTAGGACTCTGGGGATGTCTGGACGAAAAAGTTTCGGAAGTGGGGAGATTTAAAGCACTCGATAAAAATTGCTGAAAGCGTGTGGATACGACACAGCAGTTGTCCTCTCGCTCGACGGCTGAGGACGGAATGTTTTGTTTGATCCTTTGATAGCCGTTTCATTTGGTCAAGGCTTTTAGTTTATCCTCGGCTGTTATTCCTCAACTGCCGGGATTTCACTGCTGGTGGGGGCCAGGGCTTCACCTGGCACCCGTCGGAGTAACTGAGACTTGGGCCATGTCCGAGACAGCCCGTGGCACCCCCAACAACAGTTGTTAAACGCTGGTGAGAGAATCAGTATGATCTTGGCTCCAGTATGGTCCAATTTAATAGGTAAAAGACAACATGAGTGTGTAGAGATTGTAAATGTCACGTCGTGCATCAAAATTAGTTAGTAACAAGGTTTGGACTCCGGCCGCAAATGCTCGTCATTATTCAAAACTGCAAAAGTATGCAACTGATGGTATATGCATTGCACCTGTAAATCGTAGTCTTCCTCAACATTAGCCCTTCATACAGACATGTTTTAGCATTATGCTTTTTGTCTACGCCCTGCCTTGAGAACATTCGCCAGCTGGTTATCGGATATGTGATAATGACCGCCCAGGTCCCAGGAGCCTTGCGTGGGTAGAATTTCAGCTTAAGAGCTAATATTACACACTCATTTGTTTGTACGTACCAACCCCATTGCTGCTTTCCCGGTGAAGACCTTGAATACTCTTGATGATGGTTCCTCACCGTCGCGTAACAACTGAAAAGGACTTGCAATTATTTTTAAAGTCTTCCACAAAACAAGAAATTCTACAATTCATTGTCGACCTATCGAAGTTAGTTTATGGAAAGACGAACGACGACAAGCCAGACTTGTCTGCACCTGGAGCCTCGCCACTGATTGGTGGGCTGCTGGAGTTGCTGGAAGACATCAATGAAATAGCTGAGAAAACTCCGCCAGCTGATACTGTCACGACTCGCTTCGGGAAGCCGGAGTTCCGCTCTTTTTATGACCAAGTTAGCTTCCATGCAGATGAGCTTATTGAATTGCATATTTTGGATCATTCTAAGGGCAAACTATCAACTGACAAGCTTGCGTTGGCAGCTACAGAACTCAAGCCTTATCTCATCGAGTCCTTCGGAAATAGAGAACGGATTGATTATGGTAGCGGCCATGAACTAAACTTTATTTCTTTATTACTGTGTCTGGATCGTTTAGGTCTGGTCTCTAAAGAAGATTACCAGGCCCTCGTTCTTTATGTTTTTCTCGCATATCTCAAAACGATGCGGAAGTTGCAAACAACTTATTGGCTCGAACCTGCTGGTTCCCACGGTGTTTGGGGTCTCGACGATTACCATTTTTTGCCCTTTCTTTTTGGGGCTGCACAATTGGCTCCTCATAAGCATCTTAGACCAATCTCAATTCACCAACAAGATATTCTCGATATGTATGGTGATAAGTATATGTATCTTGGCTGCATAAAGTTCATCAATTCGGTCAAGACTGCTTCTTTGAGATGGCATTCTCCCCTGTTGGACGACATATCTGGCGTCAAAAAGTGGGAAAAGGTTTATGAAGGAATGATAAAAATGTATGATGCTGAAGTTCTTTCGAAGTTGCCCATAGTTCAACACTATATGTTTGGTGAATTGATTCCTTGTCCTGATGGAATTGACGAGGTTGAGCCTGGCACAGAAGCTCCACATGTTCACAATACATGGGCCGACTGCTGTGGAATAAAAGTGCCCTCGGCTATTGCTGCTAGCGAGTTTGAGAAGCAACACGGAAAAGGCTAAAACGCATACGACAGTGAGTATTGGAAGCAGTTTGCGGGATGCAAAGATTATCGCTGGTTGGTTTTGTTAGTTGTGTGGTAACGTTATACTTGTATTATTGTTCGGCAAGGGTTCGTATCTACAGAGGAGACACGAGAGTGGAACTTGTAGTCACAGAAAAAAGATAAACAATACTTTCTGATGGACTGTCCTTTTGCAATGAATCTGTCCTAGGCATTGTTATTTTTTACAATTGGCATTTCGTCACAGGTGGAGAGTTTTACCATTGTTGGCGAGCAAAAGAATCCCATCAGTTTAGATGTGCCTGGTTAAACAAATAGTATTTATTAACAATTTTCAGTAGAATGTGAAGGTATTCAGACCAATAGCACTTTATCGACATGGCCTCCATCTCACGACAGCACCATATTTCAAAAAAAAGCAAATGCTACTATCACGTCTGTTGATCACATGACACATTGAACCACGTTTTGCCTGTCGAGATTGCCGATTGAAACTTCACCAAAACGAACTCACTACAATAAATAATGGTCAAAAAGGTAGATAAGGCTGCGGGTGCTAAAAAGGAGATCAATATAAACTCAGCCATAAAGCTGTCCAACATTCCAAACGATTTTGGTTCGGTTTATACTTCAATTCTTTCTTACTACAAGGAAAATTCATCGCCCAGATTACTACTTATTGACGTATTTTTATTGTTTCTGGTTGTAGTTGGTATCATACAGTTTGCGTTTTGTTTACTAGTTGGTACATTCGTAAGTATACTATATCTTTGTGGTTAGATGGCGTGCTCAACTATCTCTCTGAGTGCAAGTGAGCCTTTGGTTCCATCTTTGGTGTTGAACAGGGGCCAACTCTGCAATGGCTATATAAAGTTCCATGATGGAAAGCAAAGTGTCAATAATAGGGTCCAGTCCATGTCTCGTATGCATCTTAGTTACCTATGTCTTTTGATTCTCAGCCTCGAATTCATTTGCGCATGTCTGAGGTGTTGCTCTATTTTGACCGTGAGGCAAATGAGATTGTTTGCCAGTTTGGTATTTATCGGAACTGGATGCGTTCCATCTATTCTTGACAGTTGGAGCTCGCCATCTATTCTTGACAGTTGGAGTACTGGTCAGAGTGGTGTGCTTATTGAACCAATACACAACCACAAGTGCTTATAATACGACGCACCTTTTAGACGATGCCTCTCTATTGTTCCATCTTTGCTTGATATTTTACCGGAATAACGTTTGAGTGAAAACGATATTGAGCAACGTGCATTTTTCTTACTAACCCAGCCATTCAACGCGTTTTTAGGTGGCTTTGGCGCAACTGTGGCACAGTTTATTTTAACGGCCAACCTACGTATCCAAACACGAAACTATAACCAAGACCAATTTAAAGACATCTCCCCTGAGCGTTCATTTGCAGATTACGTACTAGGGTCATTGGTACTTCATTTTATTGTTTACCACTTTATCAATTAGCAGAAGTGCAAAGTTAAAACTTTTAAATATTATCTACAATACAACCATTCAGTCAGGAGCAACTAACAAATACAGCAACATCCCTTGCTACTCTTTTTCTTTTCATTTGCAGAATTGGAAGGCCTTCCACTACCACTGTTACCAGCAACAGACGTGTTTTTGGCTGCCCCAGCATTCTTACCAGTCTTTCTTGAAGGAGTTTTTGCAATTCCGGCAGTTTCAGCCTTATGATATTTACGAACTTCTCGCACAAGTTGCTGGAATGCCTCCTCCACGTTTACTCGCTCCTTGGCAGAAGCTTCCAAAAACTTACAATGAAATTCCTGCGCCAAAGCCTCTCCTTCGGCAACAGACACTTGGCGTTCCGACTCAAGGTCACACTTGTTGGCAATTATGACGACCGGAAATGTGTCACGGTCCTTGACACGTAAAATTTGCTGATAGAATGCAATAACTTCTTCAAATGAGCTTCGAGAATTGATCGCATACACTAGCAGAAATCCTTCACCAGTACGCATATACTGTTCTCGCATAGCTGAATATTCTTCTTGACCTGCTGTATCCAAAACGTCAAGTAACGCGGGCTCACCGTCCACTGTGAACTGCTTTCTATATGAATCTTCAATTGTTGGGTCATATTCATCAATGAACCGGGATTGAATAAATTGAATGGTGAGAGCGGATTTACCAACACCACCTCCGCCGACAACGACGAGCTTATATTCTCGTACTAAAGTGTCCTGTGTTAGTGAGTTCAGGTTCTAGCCATGCTTTTTTCAAAATGAAAACGAGAGAAACAGCAGCACTCGCAATGCGAGTGCGAAATGACAGCCAAGGGCGACTCAGCACCGAGATGACCTACAATGAGTAACTCTCATTTCATTTGCCCCGCCATGGATTGAAGCCGATAATCGGTGGCTGTCTGCAACTGCAAAATACTTACCATTTGGAATGTTAGCAATCAACGACAGTTACAAATTAGTCAATGAATGAAGAAATATCTACCAATAACCAATGACAATAGTCAGAGAGTTCAAGTGTCTTAGCGGTAGCGCAGATGCGTTAAATTTGCAAAAAGGCTCTGCGAAGTCTAAAAGTGGTCACGCACTCGATTGATAAGGCCCACTTGTAGAATGCTTGTGAGCTTATTTCTTGTTTAAAACTTTCTTACTCTTGAAAGACTTCAATTATCTCGACTCAACTATGACCTAGCAAGAACAGTAGCTGATAGGGAGGAGGAGTAAGAGTGGTGTGGTGGGCTAAAATTGCTTGAGCGTGAGTGAAAATGGGAGTTGGCTCTAATGATTAAGGATTAGACTTGGCGATGAGTAGGGGGGGCGGAACTGTGAGTGAGTGCCGTACGAGGGATGATAACTCGCATGGGTAGAGCAATCATTCTAAGCGACAAAAATAATTCACCATTTTGGAAAAATTACAGAGTTCAAGGAGAGCTTCCAACTTTCACACGCTATGTGAACTGCGTTTTAATAGCTACTGACAGGCTATAGGAAATTTCAGCGGCCGCCGTTTTCAGGAGTTCCCCCCGTTGGTGCCTTGGGAGTCAGCCGCCGCAGACACGCGCTCCAAGGGGGAATACTGGAGTTAGGCAATAGGCGCAGTAGATAGTATCACACTGGTCAGGGCGTAGTACAAACTTGCCAAAAAACTTGTGAGTCAAAATGGTTGAATTTTGAAACGGAATCTTCAGTGCGGGTCCAAAGGAATTGCACTAGAGCTAAAGCTTTTCACAGAAATTGCCAAGCTGACGCTTGGTTCTGTGTTCACACCACTGCTGTAAAAGGTTTTAGAGTACTGATTGGATTTATCAGCAACTTAATATGGCATTAAATTCTATTGAGCGCATTGATTTTTGGCGGCATGCTAGAAGCCCCTTGAGATCTGCAGAGTTGTGAATAATGGGGGCTCAATATTTGCAACAAACGGTGTACATCTGTCGACAGCTGCACCTAAAAACAAGTTTGATATAAAATAACAAATTGACAATTTCACTGTCAAAAAAACAGTTGACGGTTCCATCGTGAACTCACAGCTTACTCAAATGCTGCAATCCGATCGCCATGCCTAAGGTAACAGTGTGTCTGCTGGATTCCTCCACTCAACAAGTCACTGTAGGTTTACTGCAACTGTGCTCTTGGATTACTCACAAGGCTCAAGCTGCTCACCACAGGATTCGAAACGGACAGCTTTTGATTGCCCACTTCAGAAATCCGAAGCAGGCCAAGCAAGTAAGTCCCACAAGAACCACTTCCGCCAATGCCATCACAGCAGAAATATTAAGGACTGTTGACTATTTATATAGCATGATTCAACGATTATTCGAGCAATTTTTTTTCTGTTAAAAGTAGCATTCAACAGTTTATAGCACAGAAATTTATATTGGTACAAACAACTTATTTGAAAATGAATTGCGATTGGGCACAATCCCTTCAATTAGAGCCTTGAACTGTTGTTGAAAGAAAAAAGTTTTTGAACAAAAATTTGTTCGTTCATTCTTAGAGCTACTTTTACAAATCTATGAGAGGGATTTGGGATCGTAATAGCCGGGAGGGAACCAAATTTGACAATGCAATCTCAGTCGTCCTCGGTTAGTTGATAGTATTTATTATCGATGTATGCAACTATAAATTAAGAATTTGTTCTTTCGCACGTATCACGGAGTGGAGCCAGCATCAACACCTGTGTGAAACTGAATGTTGACAATTTGCTCAATATTGTCCGTATGACCAAGTGTGCCAAGCGATTGAAGCTACAAAAGGTAGCTCGAAACCAACAAGCTAGCAGGGTTTGTTGTGAAGTGGACAGTTCAGATTCCCAGTGAGAATGATTAATGAAACAAAATTAACTTACAAACCTAAACTAAACTAAATTCCTTGAATCTTCCTCAAGACATTAACTTCAGCTTGGAGTCCTTGTATACGGCCCTGTAGAACCTCAACAAGCTGCTCCAACTCGACAATTCTCTCATTCTTTCGAGCACGAGAACGTCGGGCCGCTTCAGTGTTGCGTGCTCTTCTCACTGCAACAGGATCCGAAGAGTCCTTAACAACAATAAGAGGTTGCGTAACAGCCTTCGACTTCTTACGAGAGGGCGCAGTTGAAGAACCTGCACCAGGAGGAGAGTCCCAAGAATCAATAGATTCAAAAACAATTCGAGATCTCTTCTCTGTTCTGACAGCCGAAATAGATACGGGTTCAGAAAAAGACAAGTTGGGCGAAGTTCTATTTGATGCTTTGTCTCCAATAGACACCGAAGTGGACGATGAAGCACTAGAACTATCAGGCGAATCGGCACCCGATCTCAAGTCACATTGAATTAAAGGTTCCTGGTTCTCCTCGCATGGAGAGAATTCACCAACGTCATACATCTCACAAGAGCTAAACGTAGAGCCTGGAAAGGAATCGGTAGGAGAAGAGTGGATAATTCCACTTACAAGCGATGGGGGTATATTGTCCAAGTCTGTTGGCAATATACCCTCATCTGCCAACAAGGGTGATTCCCTCGGGGCATTCGTGGATGTTAACTCGCTTAAAACGTGATTCACACATGACAACTGGTCTGGTGAAACTGGGGGAGGAACTACTGTTAAAGGTAGATCGTCCACAAGTAATGAGATATCAGAAAAAACGGTTTGATCTGAAGGGTTGTCTTTTGAGTAAGGTAGTAAAAACTGGCCTACGTCAAAGTCTAACAACTGTACCGGTTACGAGTTGTAAAAAAAAAAAGACAATCAACAGCAGCGCTCTCAGAAACTTGGTTTCAGAGGGCGGCTAAAGCGGAGGTAGTAGTAGAAAGCTTCGAGCGAGCTTATAAACGCTTACTGGAGCAGAATTAAACCAGAAAACGGTCTGATTGAGGTAACAGGGAAAGAGTAAAGATTAAAAAGGTTGGCAAAGAAAACGGATATTTGCCTTCACCCAAACTTCTTTCTATTCTCTGTATTTATTTGAAGTGGTATTGAATTGATGATTTTAAGGAAAAAAAGACGCACTTATATATTCTTGGGAGTTTGGCAGTCAGGGCATAGGAATGGCATTTTACACTAGTCGGCCTGGCTGGTGAAACACCCTCCTTCCCAATTTGATTGTAACTGGTCATCATTGCGTTTCACGAGCGGCTCAAGATTTGCGTGCCTATTGATAGGCGGTTTTCCCTATGACGCTAGTGGAGACCACAACACTTCAAGCTGTTGGTTGGCAAATGGAAACTCTTTTATTACCACTGGTTACTTTAGTACGGCATTGGTAGCTTTATTCGTGCGATTCCGATTGGCGAAGCTCGCTATGGGTGCTCGGATTTAATTGTCTGGTATCAAGATGCAGCCATGCTCCTGATTGCAGGCTGTGCGTGCGCCAAGTCATGGGCTGAATTGTTGCCGTACACAGTATCCGAATTGGGAAGACCCTTGTTGTCAAGCCCGCCCACTCTACGGGGATCGAGATCAAGTTGGTAGCTTGGTGTCTAATCTTGCATTGCAACTGATTCAAAAACTGGAGCTATCGGAGATAATGGTCTTAAAAAGTGGAAACACTCGAAAACCTCAACCGAAATAGCAATTATCCGATTGACGCTGTTCCAGCATGGTAAAACTACCGGTCAGTTAGTTTGATTTAAGGAGCTGTGAGGCTCCCTTCTATGACAATTAGTCATGATTTTACGTCGACACATTCCTTGAGATGCCCGGTATCGTGCGAATGATCAAACTAGCCTGTCACATTGAGCGCACTTACTGAATGCGTAGTTCGGCTGTCTAGCAACATGTTAGACTTTGGTAGGTTGTCTCACAGTGCTTTGCAAGAAATGCCCAATTGTGAACTCACATTTATCACACAAGACAGTGCAATACTACAATGTGCCCTTTTTTAATTTCCTATTATAGACTGTTTTTGCTGTTTCAGATATAGGGCGGTAGCATTTTCGGTTCGTTCCATCACTAGAAATTGAACAAAATCCGTGAATAATCAATACAAGCGGAATGAAACTTGTTCACAAAGCGAGCATAGTTGCTATCGTTGCAGTCGGCATTTTGAATGCCTACATTTACAATTATGATTTGCTGAGCCTGAGCGAATGTCGATTCCCATCCAATTCTGATATTAAAATCTTGGCTTTTGGTGATCCTCAAATCAGGGGAACTAATGAACTCACACCTCTAAGGCAAAAGATTGATATTCGAGGTAACTATCTTTATCTTTCGCACATTTTCAATGTCATGATGAGCCGACTACACCCAGAGTACGTGGCGGTCATGGGTGACTTGTTATCGTCACAATGGATAAATGATGTTGATTTTCACAGAAGGTCGAATGTTTTTGCTAGCGTATTCAATATTTCTGCGTATCCAAACTCTGAGATATTCAATGTTTCAGGCAACCATGACATTGGCTATGCAGGTGAATTGAATCGAGATCGCATGGCTCGATTTGTGGACAGGTATGGACAAGTAAACTTTGTCTATAAAGTTACTGACAACATTCGCATTGTTGTTCTCAACTCATTAAATGTCGATGGACCGGTTCTATCGGAGGATTACTTTCAAGATACGATGATTTTTTTGCATGAAAACAGTCAATGGCCAGGTTACACAATATTACTGACCCACATCCCCTTGTATAAGCCAGAAGGCATTTGTACTGATGGTCCATACTTTGCCTACTATAATGATGGCACGTTAAGGGAGCAGAATCATCTGAGTAACGAGGCTTCTCAAAAAGTTCTCAACTCTTTGTTTGACCCTTCAGTTGGAAAAGGGGGGGTTGTCGTCACTGGCCATGATCATGAAGGGTGCGTTTCCAAATACTATTATAACCCTGAAACTGATGCTTGGAATGTATTTGAAGACAATCAGGCCCAAAATTCAGCCTATCAAGTGATTGAAGAGTTCACAGTGAGATCAATGATGGGAGAGTACGGAGGAAACACGGGTTTGCTTTCTTTGACAACAGCACCAGACGGCACCGTAACATTCACTTATACGTTGTGCCCATTTGCGGTCCAACATATCTGGTGGATCACTAAGATCGGAACTCCGATTGTCATTTTCATCACAGCCTTGTTTCTGTTTGGATATTCAATCTACCAACGTCAACAAAGATATCAAGCAGCCCAAAAGATGAAACAGCATTAGCATTTACATGGAGCAAGATAGATAAATCGCAACTGAAAAAAAGATTGGATATTTATATGCGCATCTATATACATTATGTATAGCGAATACCCATTCGATACGGATCCGTTCTTACACATCTGGTACGATCCCTTTACTTTTTTTCCCTTCTCCGTTCTGTGACGGAGCAACATCATCATTATCAGCTGTTGATGCGGAAACATTATTCCCATCATTTTGCTTCCTTTTTCTCTTCTTAATTTTTGGGGCTTTCTGTGGCCGTATTTCACCCTCACCAAAAACTTCATCTGGTAAATCATAACTGCAGTTAGTAGAAGTCTACAAGCAAAAAGAGAGATTCTCAAATTGAATCCAAATGTAAGCACATACTTCCTCACATGCCGGATATAGATGGAAAAGATATTTTCGTCATACGATGGCCAAGAGCGGCACGTCTCATAAAATTCTCCACATGGCCATCCAATATCCAGCCTTTTATTTCCACCTTCCAAATTCAATTCCAACCCAATGTAAAATGTGGTGCTGTACACCTTAATAGGCGATGGCATCTCTTCCTCGGCGGCAGTTTCTTCTTGAGGTTCTCCCACAGCGGATGCAGAGGGGGGTCCCTCAGCAGCACGCAAAGCTTCTCGTTCTGTAGAGCATTCCTTCTCTGCATCAAATGTCTTTACATAAGGATGTGCAAGTTCAATTGTATCTAAAACTTCCAGTTTAGTCACAAGATGTCTCAGCTTGGATTCCACCAAACCCGACCATTTTAAATGTTCTTCGCCTGAGTTGCGAGTAGCGGCAGACACAACTAAGTAGTACTTGTAGTCGTGAAAAAATGTGTGGCTAACAAAGAAGTCTTTCCACTGTAACTTTCCAAATGCAATATTCTCCATCAGCCCAGCACCTCTTTGCAATTCGCGCATAATCACCTTTTGTGTAGAGGCAGAAATATTATGCGTGGCACACATCGATGGATAGGCTGGAGTGATTATGGGCATGCGATGAAGTTTGTCCTGTGGGTAAATTTTGGGATTCCAGACACGAACATTAAGTGGACCATCTTCAATGGGTTTGAGAAGTACTGGCTGAGGCCAATTCCATTTAAGTAAAATGTTGAAAAACTTGCCTAGAATAGTAGCTGAAACAGCAGTAGGATATAACTGACAAATACGAGCAACAAGCATAGCCCAGGCCACTCCACCAGGAAAACCAAAGATATTGCCATAAATTGCACGACGTTGTGCCCACATCTTTATTGCTCGCAGTGCTAGTTTGAAAACAGTGGGCTGAGGCACAAGAGCCAAAATTTCATCTGTCACTCGTGTTCCATTCAACGATCGCATATCACGATCGTCGATATTCTTGAGAAGATTCTTGTCATTGAGTTGCATTGTGATAGGTACCTGGGCGACATCCAAGCGTGCAAAAATGCAATCAACGGAGATACCAGAGAACTTGATTTTGATGATTGGAACAAAAGCATCAGGAACTTCAGCAATCTCCTCCAGTTCTGGACGTGCTTTTAAAAGAGGACCAAAGTACTCAAAATAATTTTCGCGGGAAACGTGCTTCGGTACCACCATCAGTGCATCAATATCGGAGCCTGGGGAATGAACACCTAGCCTATAAGAGCCAAACGTGAATACTTTACCTCCAGCATCCTTAGCCATCCCTTCCGACATGTTTTTTGCCAAAGAAACTTGCCTTACAAACTCTTGAGTAAGCTGCTGAAGAATCTGAAGTACTTTGACTCGGTTGCGAGTTTCAGCTTCGGTTTCAAACGAATTCTGTGCTTTGAGTTCCTCGATCAGCTTATCATTGAGCAACCTTTCTTGAGGTGTTGGTTCAGCAACAGATACAGGTGGAGTAACACCCCACTGACGCACAGCAGCTACCATTCGATATTTGCTGCAAATTCAAGCCTCTTTTTAAAACTCTATAAGGATAAAAACTATCAAATAGAACCTTATCTCTACAACTAGATACTTATCCTATTGTTTTGTGGCAGGATAGTTCCTGCCTTGCGCACAACTGACACAAGTCTGAACCCAGACTAAAAAATCAAAATTACTTGGAATGTAGCGGTTGAAATGCTAAGTGGAATAACACAATTACTGTTAAAACTGGGATTGTGCAGTTGTGAGTGCTAGTATGTAACAACTCCAAGCAGTTAATTTCAGTTTTTCAACGGCGGCGGTTGGTCTTCTACTACTAAAGACGCTTTCAATTTGCAACAATCACTTGCCACTTTATACTTGCAGCCTTTGCTCAAAGCTGAGTAGTGACCATTGCGTAGTGACTTTTCCCTGATACACATTGTCTCATTAAGTGAGAAATGTTTCTTTCAATATTTTTACGCCATGACCCGCGTTGATAGCTCCCACTATCATTATGGGTGGGAACATCACATGCATATGAGCAGCGATGAGGCGTCTTGCTGTAGATAAATTTTGGTACCACGTAGAATGATAAAACGAACTATTGACTCGGTAATTATTGACTCGGTAAGGTATCTCGTGATGTAAACCATGACATGAGACGTGCTCCAGTAAGCATATTGACAAATTTGGATATGTTTTACGGTTATGAACCTATAGACCTATCAATCTCAAACCCCTATTTAATGAAACATCCTACGTTTTTTATGAGAAAGGCGTCGTTGTCAGTATTATGCTTTGCTTACAAAAGTATCCATATTTTTGATTCCAAGAAAGTGATTAGGGATTAATATATTAAACTTGCTATATATCGATATGAAAAGTCCTACAGTTCAAAACATTTAAATAAGCAGCAGTGTACCTGCAACTACACCAATTGCAGAAAAAAAACTTAGAGAGAGGGTAGAAGCGCTACCGTGCAGGACAGTGGTAGATGAGAACGATGAGGTAGTTGTCATGACAGAAGATGACTTTGGTTGGGAAATTTCAGCAGTAGTAACAGTGGTAATGGTCGCAGTAATGGTCTCAGCTCCTTCCTGATACGACCCAGTAGAAGTCTTAATCAAATTAGAAAGCGAGGACCTTGAGAGAGATTCAATGGGAATGTTCGGCCCACTAGCAGTTGCAGTAACGGTTGTCGAGTTTGCAACCACGTTCCACAACGTAGAAATGCTACTTTGAGACACACCCGGCTTTGAAGTAGGAGACAATTCGGCACTAGAAAATGTCTCCCCTTCAGAGGGGGATATTGAAGATGGGAGAACTAAAGGAATAGTTTCAGAACACGGTTTGGTGGTTGTTAATGTCTCGAAAATGGTTTTCGTAGTGGCTCCAATCGCACTGGATGTTATCTCACCAGCACTGGCACCAGGCGTCGTGCATGGAACTGTAGTGTACAAAGTTTCCACATACGAAGACGTAACAGTCAAAACTTCAGTAGTCATCTTTGGACTACTTGAACTGGCTGATCCAACAGCGCCTTCTGAACATGGTACGGTGGTGGTTAGCGTCTCAACCACAGTCTTCGTGGTCGCTCCCGTAGCCGTGGAAGTCACTTCTCCAGCACTAGCGCCAGGCGTCGTGCATGGAACTGTAGTGTACAAAGTTTCCACATACGAAGACGTCACAGTCAAAACTTCGGTAGTCATGGATGCTAACGAAGTCGCAGTACACTTACTACATGGGACAGTGACAACGGTGGTACTGCCGTGAACATCAGTAGTAGTCTTGGTTTCCATGACAGTGGATGCTTCGCCAGAACCCGATGAGGTTGACATGCTGGTCCCGGTTGCAGCCGCAGAAGATGTAGCCGCCGACGATGTAGATGATACTGGACAAATCAGAGTTCCAGGGTTGAGATTACACTGCGCAATGGCCTTGTTCAAAAGCGGCTGCAAACCAGAATAACTCACAGATGGATAGTACCAAGCACAGTTCATACAGATTTGCACATAGTTGCTCTTCACTTCAACATATGCACATGCATCGCACGAGGAATCATCCACACAAGAGGGAGCCAGTTCGATTGCCCCAGAACAGTAAGTAGCACACATCGACTCAGTAACAACTGTTCCTGAGGCGTAATCTCTCTTCGCCAAAATTGGCTGAGGCGCCATGGGTAGAGGGCATTTGTACGCACTGGAAGCGGAGGCAGAAGCAAAAGTTGAAACTGGAGTACTAGAAAGCGATACAGAATACAATGTAGCTGAAGTTGAAGCAGATTCTGAGGTCGTCAATGAAGAATTGCGATAGAATGTACTAATAGTTGACTTAGATCCAATATCGATAGATGATAGAGAAATAGAAGCTTGAGAAGAAATAGATGTGACCATCGACGATGTAGTAGCCAACCACACGCTTGATGAAATCTCCGACCGCGCATTGGAAGAAACCAAAGTCGCACTAGAAGAAACTGTTTTTGAGGACAAACTGCTGGAAGACACACCACTTGACGATGCCTTAGATGATGAACCACTAGAAGAAGCACCGGATGATGAGACCTTGGACGAAGAACCACTCGATGACACACCACTCGATGACATACCACTCGATGACACACCACTCGATGATACCTTAGACGACGACACGCTGGACGATGAGGCCTTGGACGAAGAACCACTTGACGAAGCACCAGATGATGCCTTAGACACCGACGCGCCGGACGATGAGGCCTTGGACGAAGAACCACTAGAGGAGGCACCGGATGATGAGGCCTTGGACGAAGAACCGCTCGATGATACACCACTCGATGATGCCTTAGACACCGACGCGCCGGACGATGAGGCCTTGGATGATGAACCACTAGAAGAGGCACCGGATGATGAGGCCTTGGACGAAGAACCACTGGATGATGCACCCGTCGACAATGCCTTAGACGACGACACGCTGGACGATGAGGCCTTGGACGAAGAACCACTTGACGAAGCACCAGATGATGCCTTAGACACCGACGCGCCAGATGGTGAGGCCTTGGACGAAGAACCACTGGAGGAGGCACCAGATGATGAGGCCTTGGACGAAGAACCACTGGATGATACACCCGTCGACGACGCCTTAGACACCGACGCGTTGGACGATGAGGCCTTGGACAAAGAACCACTCGATGATACACCCGTCGACGATGCCTTAGACACCGACGCGCCGGACGATGAGGCCTTGGATGATGAACCACTAGAAGAGGCACCGGATGGTGAGGCCTTGGACGAAGAACCACTGGAGGAGGCACCGGACGATAAGGCCTTGGACGAAGAACCGCTCGATGATACACCACTCGATGATGCCTTAGACACCGACGCGCCGGACGATGAGGCCTTGGAAGATGAACCACTAGAAGAGGCACCGGATGATGAGGCCTTGGACGAAGAACCACTGGAGGAGGCACCAGATGATGAGGCCTTGGACGAAGAACTACTGGATGATACACCCGTCGACGACGCCTTAGACACCGACGCGTTGGACGATGAGGCCTTGGACAAAGAACCACTCGATGATACACCCGTCGACGATGCCTTAGACACCGA